>JACDJE010000036.1:4701529-4902229 GCA_016647715.1 Pavo muticus | reverse complement strand
CCCCCCCCCCACACTCTGTTTAAACAACTCCATCAATGTTATGATGCTGATCTCCATGCTTGCAGGGCTGTGAACTTAGGAGGCAGGAGTTCTCACAGCACTCATCAGCTGGCTTGTTACAATAGAGATGCTTCCAGTTCAACTACATTTTTGCCTTTTTTTTTCTTTCCCTTTTCTTTCTTTTTTTCTCTCTCTTCTCTGAGAAATATCCCCACTAAGAAAACTTTTCTTGGGATAAATAACAGGAGACACGAAGTGTAGAGAATCCAAACACAGGCATTCCGCACGCTGTGTGACGGCAACAAACGATTACATCCACCCCGAAACATTCGCAGACAGTCATGTTTGTTTTCATTGCATTCCAGATATCAGTTGCAATCAGTCTATATATATTTCTTTCTCTCCCGTGTGTGCGTGTGTGTGTGTTCCTTTTATATACGGAACCAAAGGAACGTATTGCTAAATCAAGCAAAATCTTCAAAAACCTTCAAAACCTGTGCTTGTAAAAAATGCAAGGAGGAAAAAAAAAAAAGAGGGATTTTAAAATGGAGCTCAGGGTCCAGTTGGAGCCATAATGTGAATTTATCCACGGATGAATAATTTGCCTTGGTATTCCTAATTTGGCAAGTAAAGAGTGCAGCGCCGCTTCACAGCCATAGTACCTTTGTGTTCTTAATCCACCAGGGGCTACCTATACTTGTCTGTCTGTACATTGGATCACTGCTAGTGCAGGTCTGAAAAGCATCTCCAGCAATCTTTAATTCATGTGATTAAAAATTCAAAAGAAGCCCTTGTACCAGCTGTTAAACTATGTTAGTAAGCTGTAATTCAGAGTTCAAATCCCAGCAAATTGAAGGTTAGGTTAACAGGATCATTCAGTGGAACTGCATTATGTCGTAGCAACTAGAACAGTAGGTGGACTGTTTTATACAGGCTCATTTGCGGAAGATAAACTAAGGATGAGCAAACTTATAGCACTGCAAACCTTGCCTTGGATTTATTTGCCCCCCTTCTCTTTCTGTGGCATGATTTTTTTTCTTAAAGTCTGGCAGATGAAACCAACTGCGGGTTTTGTTTAATCTTTGCACAGATAGAGGCAGAATAAAATCAGCATGAAGTGTTTTGTTTAAGATTATCTGGAATCTGAGAAATGTGTTTTTCATCTCTGAGACTAATTAGTTTAAGTATAACAAAGGTGAAATGAGTTTGATGGTCTGAAGTCTACTGTTCATTCTCCCTCGGTAAACAGCGAGAAAGCATAAGAGAAAAGAAATCCACCTCATTTAGAAGAGTTTGGTGTGATTTATTCTTTGCTCAGTCCCATCCCAGCATAAACTTACAGGAAGTCTGGAAGAATCAACCTTAAGTGCATGTAAGGCCAAAAGTATTATTCACAATTATTATTTATTATTAGCACTACAATAGTCATTAGTTTTCAGCTGCAAGTGAAAAGCTATTGTGGAAAGTGCTGTGTATAAAATGACAGTATTTGCTCTCCAGTGCTTACAGCCTTCCCAGCTTTACAGAGCTTGCAGTGAGAAGGTGAGAAACAGGATGTAATATCATCTTTAGTTTGCAGATGGGGAATTATGGCACAAAGTGTCTTTCCCAAAACCACACAGGAAGCATGCAGAACTAGAAGCTGAATCCTGATCTCTTGAAGGCTTTAACCAAAATACCATCCTTCCTGTCTACTGAAAGACTCCTACTTAATATATAGTGGGCTGTAAAGCAGATCTTTAATGAGCCCACACCCAGAAACTAGATGTGATCCCATGCCCATAATACACATGCAAAATTGAAGCCCTTAGAAAGTACGCTGATAATATCATTACACTTGTGGTTCTGGTGACTTTGATAAGGTAGGTTTTGTGCAATAGAGAGCAGTTCTGAAAAGGGAAGTCAATGGGAAAGGCTAGGCTAGGCTTGCCAAATGAAAAACAGTGCTGAGTATGAGTGCATCTAGATGCTGGGAGAAGGAATCTTAAGCTCAAGAAACAGGTGAAGAGAAGCTTACGGAAGAATGGAGAGTTTTAGTAACAAAGCACAGGAGTTTGCACAGGTAGCAAAGGAATACATATTTGTAGTTTGGAATTTCACCTCCTTGTTGCTGTTAAGAGACCCACTAGTGAAAGCCTCAACAGGCTTTGCATGCAGTCCTTCCAGTGATCAACTCACAGGTCTGAAGGGAGAAGCCATGCATCCTTTGGCCATGACACCTACAAACATGAAATTCATTCTCACTTCCTACTTAAGAGAATATTTCTTCTGAAATTACTAAAATTCCTAACTATTTAAAGAAAATAAATATACGTTTTAAGTGATTAACATGCGTTTGCCTGTATGTGATCAACCTGCGGCCGGTTTCTTCCCTTCAAATCCTCCATTAACAAATCATTCCCACTGTGGGTCAGATGTCATGACTAAACACATGGCACTCCCGAAACCCTTTTAATGTTTCAAGAAATAAGGTTTAAAAATAACATTGTCTGACCAAGGACTGCGTAAAAGTTGTGAAGGACTTGGCCTCGTAATTTAGAGTCATCATCATCAACAGGCTTTCACTTGGATAGCACCTTTCATTCAAAGATCTCAGAACACTTAATTTAATTAAGCCTTTCAACAATGCCATAATGCAGCCAAATGTTATAATAACTGCTTGTAGAGGTTTGAATCTGAGACAAAGAGAGGTTAAATGAGTCTCCCAAGGTCCCAGAACAAATTAATAACATTGCCAAGAGGAGGCTGCAAAGCCAGACCTGCAGCCCTCTCCTTCACCATCAGCTCCTTTCCTCCTCTTCCACCCCGACACATGGACATGAACACGGGGGATTTCTGAGGACTGTGGTCCTCATCTTCCTGGGAAGCAGTCTGTGTGACACCAAGCAGTGCTTCAGGCTCGTGATGAGTACCGCATCCCTTTTTTAGGCTATTTGGAGCCCTGCTTTCACTCCCCAAACAGTGAGCCATGTTTCTGGGCAGGGTTAGCTGCACCATATAATGGGTGGTAGTAACGGGAACATTTCCCCAAAAACAAGATTAGGATAAGTCTGTCACTGCTCTCCTCTACACCGGCACTTCCTCTGGGCTACCTGAGGAAGTGGGATTGTTTGCTGCTTTCCCATGGCTACAATCTGCACTATATTCACGGTGCACTGAGCGGTCGATTTTGCAGCCTGTGAAGACCAAAGGTGGGTGAGCTCCCCTTATCTGCGCTGGGGGACGGGACTCAGCAGAAGGAACACCTCATCCTCACCACCGCACAGTGTGCTCCGATGTTTTCTAGGAGGTCCCTTGCACAAGCTGCCTCATCCTGATTCCCTGAGCCTGGGAGATCTGAAGCACATACAGGCTGCAGTGGTATGGCTCCAGGCCATACAGCACGCACTAAGCACTACCATATGTCACAGAGGCAGCTAGACAAAATCTTCCCTGAAATGTGAAGAGGAGTGCTGGATACACACGAAACTTTGCTAGTTTCAAACCAAACAGCAAAGGTTTTGTAAAACAAAACCGGTTTACTGCTGAGCTTCAGCAGCTGCTTTCAAATTTACAAATACATTTACATTCTGCAGAACGTAAATGAGAATTGATGGCTTTCTGAGCTGGCTGCCAAGACCCGAGGTGGGGATTTGCCTCTTCCCAGGTGCAGAGTTCAATGCCCCACAACCTGCAGGTGGAGTGACATGGGACATCCTCTCAGCCCACAAAGAAGGCCTGGAGCTCCTTGGCATGAATGGCCACTGACTTTACAGGAAGGATTTGGTCATCATTATACTCAGTATTTCCCTATCATGGAGGGGCTCCAAAATTAAATATTTGACCCTCTGGTTTTGGGAACTGTCGGCAAGAGATGCACCAGGCCCACACACGCGTGCAGGATGCGTGGGGTCTCGTCAGAAAGGCCCCATCATGCATTCCTCCAACTCTATAATCTCATGAACACAAATATTTAGTGTCCATCCCAGCCCCAGATTTATAAAAGGCCATCTGTTAACTGCTTTCACTGGTTCCCAATTAAGCTATCTCCATGGTGGGATTGATGCCACTCACGACTGACACGATACCTTCAATTTGAGGATAAGATAGTTATTTGGACTAATTCCCTTATGGAAAGGCCTTGTGTAATTGAACAATGATGAAAACGAGCAGGGTTGGGCAGAATTACAAGCAGGGCCTGTGCTGCAGCCAGTACCCACCACACCAGTAACATCTAACTAAAGCACAACACCAAGAGCCATATGATGCTTAAGAACATGGACTTTTGCTTTCTAAAACCATCCCCCTGTCTTTATTATTGAGAAGTTCAAAATGTGAGGTTGAGGGCTGAAAACTAAAAGGACAGAAAACAATCCTGATTGTATTTTTAAAATCTAATTATTTTAAGCATGATTTCAGAACACTGGGAGCTGGAGGAAGCATGGTAAATTATACAAATTCCTACAAAATTATGTGAGTTTAAACTACCTTGGAATAGTTTAAGCTTATCTATGTTAATTAAGTGAATTAAAAATATGTGACTTAATACATTAAAAAATTTAAAATATACGACATAAAAAATATAAAAAATATATAACCTTTTGTCTCAAAGGTTAAATGGGCTCAATTCTCTGCATGTGCAAATGAGTGCCATTCTGTTGCTTTAATCACCATCATCTTGCTCACCCACTTTTCATGGAATTGAGCGGACGGATACTTCTAGGGTGCAAGTTTGCCTTTAAATTCTTTCTCCGGGAAAGACAGAAATCATAGAATCATAGAATGGCCTGAGTTGAAAGGGACCACAATGATCATCTAGTTTCAACCCCCTGCTATGTGCAGGGTGGCCAACCACCAGACCAGGCTGCCCAGAGCCACATCCAGTCTGGCCTTGAATGCCTGCAGGGATGGAGCATCCGCAACCTCCTTGGGCAACCTGTTCCAGTGCATCACCACCCTCTAAGTGAAAATAATCTGGTAGGAACATTCTGCTGCTGGGAGAGCTCACCTTGGCATTGCTCCATCATGCATCCTTAGTAAAGGCATATGGACGTGACCAATCGAGTAGAGCAGAGCGCACAGATGGAACCTGGCTTGGCTCACGGCGTTGGTGGAAAGCTCCAATATTTTCCTCCCGCAATTGTTCAAAGCATCACGAAGCTCACCTTTGAAATTTCTTTTCATGAACTGAAGTTTCCTGCCCTAATTGGTGCACACATAACATGTTTTTAGTCACGAGATAAACAATTTACTCCAGCATCAAGAAAACATTGGGCTGAGACTTTATTAGCTTTATTAGCCATGTATGATAAACCCATTCCTCTGCTTTTTTCGATGGTAAAATAAACTCCCAGCATGGACAGTGGGGACGGAGCACAGCAATTTGTTTCGGCTCAGGCCCTGTGTCCTGCTCCCACCCGCACCCCTTGGCAAAAGCATGGCCTGAGCTCCTACAGGTGTTACATTTTTTACTCCCCCAGTGACCAGTAACAGTGCTATTGGATGAGCATAATATATCTCAAAACAATGTGCTGGCATCGCTGAGAACGTACATATAAGGCCACTGAGGTCCACACAGCAAGGATTGCACAATAACCCATTAAAATAAACATTTGCAACCACAGATAGCTGGCCTGAAATCCCTGCTCTGATACAAATAACATCTGGACAACTTTTGTATGCATCTTCCAGCATAAAACACCCTTGAGAAAAAATAGAAGGCAAGCTAAAAGACAAAGGACCACTAAAGATTTTATTATGCTATGGGTGTGGTGTCATAAATTTTAGGAGATTCAGGCAAGAGTTGCCAAACCTGAATTTAAACAGCATGTTGTTTTTAAAAGTTGTAACATTAGTGACGAACAAGTCAGTATTCTTACATAATTAATCCAGTGTGAAATAGAGTGACTGGAAGACATCCAGTGGTTTAAAAATAACTCAATCATTTATAAGATCCACAGCGCTATAGGATTTAACATTAAGGCACAGGAAGTGAAGGCATCTTGGTACGGAGCATGCTGTTTTAATTCCACAAAAGCTTTGTGAATTCGGCTTAACGGAGCTCCCTGTACAACAGCCCTGCGCCGCGCAGAAGCGAGGGAGGTTCCTCTCAAGTGGTCACAGGTTTAACGTCTGGGTTTTTGTCAGTGGGATTTGATTTCATTTTCCCTCTCTCCACCATTTGGAGATGTCTTTGGCTGGAGATACCATAAAAGAGGTGAAAATGGGATTATTTTTTTTTAATGGTAACGCTTAACTGGAAAGACTGGGAGGAAGACAAAGCTACACAGGGAGCTAAGGAGTGTCTTCAGATGAAATGCAATCATGGTATGAATTTGAATGGACTGCAGCCTTCAGTGTCATTTGTGTTTCCACAATTTCCAAGTAAAACTGGTGGCAGTGTCTTGTGGCTCCTCAGCCCACCATTAGGGTGCCAGCCCAATGGCATCTCATCACTCACTGCTTTGTTCTGCCCTGTGAAAGCCCTCACGATGACACAGTTTGCCCCAAAGAACATTAGGATTCCTGATAAAGGGAAGTAAAGAATAAAGCAAGTGGATATAAGGTGCCTCTTCCTCGGCAGCGTGTTTCCCCTTTGCCTGGTTTGACATAGAGGATGAGAGCAGATACATCAAAATTGTAATCTCATATGATCAAAATAAATCACATACAATTGATTTTGACTAATGTAAAACTAACTGAATACATTTCTGGAAACAGTACTTATGAATTAATAATAGTGATTAAGATGAATTAAACACACAGACTAAATTCTGCTCTACAACATGCTGACTTCCATGGAAACTGTGCATGCAGATAGGGTCTGAGTATAGCAAGTTAATTCAGAATTATTTTTATCTGTTGAATCAAAGTAGTATGTTAAAAAGAATTTATGTGACTAAATAACATGCAAAACTTACCAATGTTTATTGGGCTTTGAATATTATATTCTCAAATTATCAGGATATCTGTGTAAAAATGCAAGAAGTGGCTTTGTGAAATCCACCACTGCCAGACTGCAGAGAGTCTTAACTGAGAAAGGTACAAGAAACATGATCCAGAACCGTATTATCATTTCATTGGATAAGGATAGATTTAAAGAATCGTTAATCTCATCTCCCATTCAGTTCTTGGACTCATTCACCATTTGCAAGAACAAAATCAGATCCACAAATGGCACTTCTGCTCATGGCATCTGTCTCAAGATGGACCCAGCAACTGTAATGCAGTTTTTCTCTTGAAATACTCAGTTATACTGTTGTTACACTTTTCTTTTTCTATAAGCTTGTCTTTTTCATAAAAGCATATCAGATATATTTCACATACATACACACATATTTATGTGTGTGATATATTTAATTTCTATGCTTATATACATATCTGTTTTTCCTATGTTTTTGTCCATTTGCTTCTGTAATCATTTCGTAAGTTCTCTATGGCAAACTTGATCTTGGACAGAAATTCTGTGAAACTTAGACTAAGGGAAATGTACTCCACTGAAATGCACCATGTGGTATCACCTGTGAGGATTTACAGATGTACACTTAAGAAAGATCGATTCAGGCAAGTTCAAATCTGTCAGGTGGATAAATGGTGCTTAAGACTGTGAGTAAGAACTGAAAGGAATATGGATATTTGAAAGGTAGCATATGTCAGGTTAAACTCTCGTTGCCTCGTATCAGTTCAGATTAATTCTGATGAGAACATCAGTAAAGAACATGTAGGTGATGAGAGGAGAGCCTGTATTGCTGGAGAAGATTAAAGTAGCGAGGTACACTAGGATCAATTAAATGAAGGCTGAGATGCAACTTCTGTCTATGAATAAGCCAGTGGGGGTTAAGAGAAGCTGCGAGATTTGCTATTAACACAAATATGAATGGATATCATCTGGATGTTAATGAGCTTCAGGAGAAGCTTGACAAAGGGATCTGACCATGAGAACTCTCCACAAGAGCATGGGGATGGGAAGTAAGAAAACAACAACATCAGAGGCTGGTTAATATGGAGCTTGGTCAATTCTCAAATGGGATTTGGGCAAGAAACTCAGTGCTCAGAGCGTCCCTGCTAGTCCTGTGCTGTGAAAATGAAAGGGAAGGAAAAGGGAAAAAGGGAAAAAGGGAAAAAAGGAAAAAGAGAAAAAGGGAAAAAGGAAATCATCTCTAAATGTTTAATACTTAGAAAAAAAAAAATAGGAAGATTTACCGAAAGTGATGATTTTAAACAATTCCCATCAAAATATTCCCCCAAAATATTTTGATCACTATTAAATGTTTTTGCAGCAGAAAACTCACTCTTACATTGTTTTTCTAGTGGCTCGAGGCAGAAGCAGGCAGGACGTCTGGAAGGGACTTGAACATTTATGCCTCACTGCCACTGCCTGACCTCCTCCAGAGAAGGGAGGGCATACTTGGGTTAGTCTTCATGTTTGTGGTGATTAAACAGCTCCTGGTCTCACCTCTTGCTGAATCCTAATGAAATATGATATGTGTTCTGTTTGCTAGATATTAACAGGAAAATATTCTGTTTTCCCATCCACAGATGTTTGCCAAAAGGGAGATCACAGTTCTCCTTTCTAATGCGGACCTTGCAAGGTCTAGAGGCAAAGACACTTGGGCACTGAAATAGTTTCTTGGAGACTCTGATGGCTCTTCTGTATATGTTAAGTTTAAGTAAATATCTGCTGCCAGATTTCTTACCTTAGACCAGCTGCATACACCAGATGCTCTAGTTAGTTGACCATATCAGAATTCTTCTGCAGAAATTTCTTCTGTAGAAGAAAATATCCTTTCCAGGAAAAGGCTGTACGGAAAGCCATAGTCGATTTGAAGTGTTTTCTCCCTGTGTTGTTAAAATACAGCGTTAGCTAAAAAAGTTTTAATCAATTTCATTTTTATCAGCAGTTTGAAAAATCATTGTGATTTACTAAAAATATGGTATTTTTGGAAATCCTTTCATAAGAAGAATGTTGTGGTTTCGAATTTTCATCCAAGAGTTGCATTAATTTCTTTTGTAAAAACAGAAAATATGTAATGGGAAGGGATTTCCATTTTCTACCCAGCCATGACATTTAGTGGTATTATTATAATTAGTCATTTTCATTCCTTTTATGTAGGACCATTCATAAATATTGTACGTTGTAGCAAGTTGAGTTTGGGCCTACACACAAGCTAGTTTTTATACAGAGTAAGGCAGTCAAAACCAGAATCCGACTTTTGCAAAGTATATACATATATATATATATTTATTTAATGAATTTGTATAAAAATATAATTACAGGACTGGTCAGAATATGTTAAAAATCAATTTTTTAACGATCAAAGAACCAAACTAAAATAATTAAATGCATATAAATATTCCAGCTTTCAGAATTGCTATCAAGTAACATAAAGCAAATCACACAATCAAAACTTGGCCCTCACTCTTCAAGATGCTAAAGGCCATCCAGCACAGTCATTAGGTGGACATAAGCTATATATAACATGGGAGTTTGCTGCTCATTGGTAGGGGCCAATTACAAATTAATCCAGCATCCTGATAAAATAATCTTCAGTTTTCAGGACTCTGATTTTTATTACTCCTTCGACATCTGAAAGGAAAAAAGAATTTTCAATTGCCTTGACCTGGACCTTGTAAATAAACAGCACAAAAGAATGGCTTGGAAATGAAATTCTTAACATTGTCAATATGACCTAGAAGCAGGAACACTGGGGTTGGTACAGGTTTTGGTGTTTATATCATTCACTGGACTTAACTATAGATCAGGAGCTGGTGCTACCAAGCTTGGTGCCCAGCAAAGAAGAGGTTGAGAAGACTTGAAGATCAATCAGCTTTAGATGACCAACCAACTTTCTGGAGTTGAGAGCAGTGCAGAAAAGCCATTTGTTCATACGGAAGGTATAAATCTGGCAGCAGTTCACCAGGTAGAAGTATCAATAGTTCCCAGAATATAGAGAAAACATTTTTGTCAGATGCTATAATGCCCCTTACATTTGCAATAGGAAGATACATCAAATGATTTGAGCTGTAGCATCCCTGATTCAATCTGTAACATCCCCATACACACGTATTTTAAGTGCCCTAACCTTTGCTGCAACCTAAATGAAGGGGAAAAAAAAATCAGTCCCATCACTTACAGATAATCAATTAGAAAAGTGATTATTTTCCTTTAGAGAAGATACCTACTGAAAAATGGTGACTTTATGCTCTTTTCAGATGGATGCTGTGGCTTTTATAGATGCTCTTGGTACGATCCATTTCTGTGAACTGCATGTTAGAAGGCTTTACCACTCCATTATAGATAAGTGTTACGACTGGGCTGGGAGCACGTGCCTTGGTGCCACTGCCTCTTTTGGACTGCATTGCCTAGATGTAAGGGAGAATAGCTGCAGTTAAGCTTAAACTTGGGTAAAAAGAAATGATAGGATTGCTCCTGCCTGGAAGTGAAAATCTGAGAGCTCTGAGCACAGAAGGTACACAATGGGAAACAAATTTGTCCTGTGAACAGGGCCCTGGGATTTGCAATCCCATCCAACCACCTATTGACAGCAGTGTTTCAGACCTACCTCTTGTCTCTGTGTAATCCTATGCTCTGTTTCTCTGATCTAATGCAAACACCCTTTCTTCGTATATAATCCAAATCCAAGCTATAAAATATTTGGCTCACGTTTAAAAATTGCCCGAGAGAGCCACGTTACTCTTTCTAAAAGTAATAACTTTTTAAAAAGTAGAATTGCATTATTATTCTTTAACTTATTCATAGTTAATAATCAGAATAGATTGTTTCAACTCCAAAGCTGACATTTTTACACTCCCTGTTTTCAGTAATGTTAAAGTGTAGTCCAGCCCACACAACTTAGATGAAATATTTCATGCAGTATCAGCTTTTTGGCAGCCATTGGATTTGTGTACCCATCAAAACTGCATCTTCTGAGAAGAGAAAGAATTAAGAAAAAGTCATTTACCCAGTTAATTCTGTAACTATTGATTTCAGTGTAAACCCCTTCCTCTTTATAAGATTAATTCTGTTCCTCCCATGTCCCACAGAAAAATCTTGTGCCTAGAGAAAAACTGCTATGAAAGGGATACAAATGAATCTACTTAGATAATTGTAATTCCAGTCAGACACTGGCACCATGTAGCTCATGTTTTATCATAAGGGACCAATTTCTAAGATTTACCCATCAGTCTAAAGAGTGCAACACAGCATTTAGTCGCCGATACTGCAACAAAGACAGAGTTGGCTCCAGTCAAGGAGAGCATACCTGGGTCTTTACTCAAGATCTTCAAACAAGTTTGAGTTCTTGTGATGTAACAATAACAGCATCTGCAAAAGCCTCGTGGTTCTAACATTCATATTTATCTATAAAATGAGGACTTTGGGCCCTTCAGCCCATCAGTGGTGGGTTTGGAGGGGTAAAAAAGAAAGAGAACATGGAATCCTGAATGCTGCCATTGATGATGCCTACCCTTGTTGAGAAGCAACATCAAATAAAACTATACCAGTTTCATTTGTTTTGTAGTGGAATCACCAGAAAAGGATTTCCCCCCTCCTCTTTTTTCTAATCAAAGACTGATTAATTAATTCTCATTATCTCCATCTCTGTCACAAAGATAGCATGGTGATGCTGTCAGAAAGCTGTTGTAGTTTGCCTCGGGCATGGCTGTAATTTGGTGGTGGTTGAAGTGATCACTCGTTATTTTAGTAGGTCCCATTATCCCCACAGAAAAATGCTCACAGGCAGGAGATGTGTACCCAAGTATGACAGAAATAGGTGGTAGAAACAGAGTGAGCCTCACCATGAGCAACTCTCAAAAGAGCAGAGCAAATAAACCATGGCCTCCTACTTCCACAACAGCACCAAAGGCAGATTCAGACCAAGTTAGGGCAGAAACCAGTCTGAAAAACAACAAAAAAAAATCCTCTTTCAAAGCAGAAACTGTTCAGGGAAAACTTGTATGCAGCAGCTGCTATTGGGGCAGAGGGAAGAGTGAAAAAAAGCCTCTCCTAGAAGACTTGCAGAGCAGCAGCCTGCTAAACGTGACCACATCAGGAAACAGTCCTCACCGCAGCTTCATAAGGGTGAGCTGAGACAACACCATAAATGTGGGAGACCAGTAGGACCAAGTGTTACTGGCAGCGCGCAGTACAAACTGAAAGCATCCATAGACAATTGAAACCACATTGCATGAATCCTCCTCAAATCACAAGGTTAATGCAGATCCAGCTTTCAACTCAGTGAGCTACATAAACCAGATGAGGTACAGCGAACAATGGCTCATGCGGGTGTCCCAGTTTCCACCAACAATGTTAGCCACATTGGTGGTGACTCAATTTGTTTCCATCATACGCTCTTTAGAGTCGCCTCTGGCGGCTTTAATTTTCATACTCCTTTTCCAAATGAACATTATCCAACTGCAGCAAGAGGAGCTGGCACCCAGCAAAAGGCATGTGAAGCTCCATTTTCATAACACACTAAATGACACGGGGTTTAAGGGTTGCTCCTCTTCCTTTTGACCCTTATGGCTCAGATTCAGAGTTCAGCTCAGAGCATGATATCTTCCTATGCAGTCGTACAGTAAAGCAAAAGGAGTCAGCAATAACCAAATAATCGTATATAACATTAAAAAAAATAGCCAGGTTTGGAAAAAATGGACAGTTATCCTATGTATATATATACACCTGCCTTTTATATGGTGTTGTACTACATCTTCTTTAGTGAAGAAGCAGCAAAATAGAAGAAATAACATAAATCTACATCTGACCTCAGTGAAAAGATCGTCTTTCTCAGTGTAACATACTGTAACATGAAGTTTGCTCTCCCAGCATTATTTGTTTAATAGAAATATTTTCCATACCACCTGGTTCTGGCAGAAAGTCAGAATTTGCATTTATATGAGGTAGTTTATCAAATATAACATACAGAAGTCTGTTAAGTACACATTGCATTTTGTTTGTGAGAAAATCTGTTTGTATTTAATGTAGTTTTTAAATTAACCTTAATGAAAGCTTCTGAAAATTGTTGTTCTAAGCATTTGAAATATGCAACAAGAACTAGTGGAAGACATAAACATGTTTTCCATTATATGTTATCAGATAGTCCAAAATTACTACAAAAAAGAACGTGGGACTATGTTAAATTAGAAAGATAAGCAAGCATTTAGTTAAAAGGCAAAGGTCTTTAGAAGAGTAAAGCATCTGACAGTTAACCCCAAAGTCTTACAATCTCCTACTAAGAGGAGTACAGCACTTGCAGAATACAGTAGGGTGTTTTAACCACATCCACAGCTCAGATGAAACACAGGGCATGTTTCACAGAAATCCCGTGGTGGATGTTTGTTCCAGCCAATATTTATAGAGTAGTTGCATTCCCATGGCCATTTTGAAGATCCTACTAAAAGAGTATCAAATATGATTTGCCCACAGCTCTATCTTTTGGAAAGAACCAACCTAAAAACCCAACCTTTATAAACGGCTTTACTATACGTAATCCCTTCAATTATCAAAATTCTATTTTCTGTTGTCCTCTGCTGTTTGGTGATTTAATTTTCTCCTGTAGCATAAGACAGCCTGTTTTCAGTTGATAGTTACACTGGTGGCTTCACAAAGAATGTAACATAGGAAGGAAAAATCTTTGACGTTATGACTTTCTTCCCAGCCTTTCCTCATATATCAGATTAAATCTTTTAGTAAAGAATAAGGTGATGCTGTGGACAACTGCCAAACAAGGATAGGTATCAACAGGACGTTTAATCTATGTGATCGGTGAGATTAGAGGGAAGCAGTACCTAAGTAGCTTGATGATGAGCTGTTGGGACAAAAATCATTCAAATAATAGCACTACAAGTATCACTGGTAGTGATCAAGTAAGGGAAGGAAAATCTGACTAATGACTTTGTTTTACTATTCTGGTAACCCTTTGCATAAAGAAAACTCAGTAAAATCAGGTTTTAATCAGGGTGATATTTTTCTGGAAACTCTTTCTTCCCAACACATTCTGGCACTTAACCAGTGTTTGAATAACATTCCCACAGTAAGCTTCGAGTCAAACTTCTTTTTCGTGAGCAACTGCTCTGGAAAACAGGAAAAATTGAAGAGCTTTTCTCAGAAAGTCGTTACTTTTCTGAGAGATATATAAAAAGGCAAATACTCAGTTAGCTGGTTATATAGTCACAGATTACAAAACAAAACAAAAAGTTAAGTTCTACAAGAATCCGTCCAGTAAGAACCTAACCATAACTATCAGGTCTCACTGACATGCTGTTGTGAAGGTGACCAAGACGTGTCATCATTACAGACTGTTTGCACACTTTGAGATTCAGGCTGAGCTGAAGAAGTCTGCATCTACCCACACGGATCACCTCCAGTAAACATCTGAGATTTCTCCCTGACTCCGTTTTATTTATATCCTCTCACTACTGTTTTGGAAAATTGGGGTATTTTTGGTTTTATTTTGTGGCATAATAGAGGCAGGGCAATCTAGCTGTCATCTGGGTGGTAGAATACTGGAAATCCTGTTTTGGATCATGTTCTCAGTCTCTAGTTTAAGATGAATGATTTCCTATAACCGAGCTACAGATCACTGTGCTTGTAGGGTGGTCACAGAACACCAGCTCTGCTTTGCATTAAAAGCAGAATTTTTAATAGCTGAGGAGGAAAAAGAAGGAAGAACTGAAAAGTTGTGATATGAAAATTCTGCAGTGGGGACTATTCCTAAACGCTATGTAGTCTCACTGACTACATCGACTCAATGATTTCCAAGGTTTCTACAGTCCTTTCCAGCCAGATCAGGCTAAACGCAGAACATTTGGGAGAGTCGGCCTCCCCAAACCCTTCACCCCTTGGTTTTCCTCATATTTCTGTGAGATTGTTAACCAGGCACCTACAGCCATGAGAAGTCTAATGAGTTCTTTGATTCCCTTACTCTACAACTTGCAATATGTAAAGGGCATAGAAACCCTAAAATCTCCAGTGTTTCATGCTCGTGGCTTCATAAATGGGAGTCTGGAAGGTATAAGAGCTTGACTGCATTTTCTGTGTTTGCAGGTTGCAGTCCATAGATGGGATGGGGGATGTTGACTTCTTGGGTGTCGTGAGAAACAGAGCTGTTATAGGAACGCTGAGAAGCCAGTCTGGGTGAGGGGAAGACCTCAGAACAATAGCAGAGAGCTTGAGGACATCTTCCATTAATAAGAAAGTTCTTGGCGTACATAATAGCCACACTTATGAAAGTTTTCTGAGCCTTTCCTAAATAGCCAAAGGAGAGTCTTTTTAGGCTTTTTATTTTGAGAGATGGAATGAACAGAATGTGCACAGTCTTTGGACATGATGGGGAGAGAGATGGAACTGTGCATTTGTGCCTAGGCCAAAAAATAATTAAGGCAATAATACATTGCAAAGGAGTATGTTATGAAACTCCTTAAGGAGGACTTTTAGCCAGATACAACCGATGACAAATATTTTTTTGCATTAATAGCCCTAACAGGCAGTATTATAAATACCTATAGGAATTTATAAATGGTATTTTAGGGTGTCATTCTGGTTGTTTTTTACATATATTACATATATTACACATTTGGTTTAAGAAGATACTGAACGCTGTCTAACTGGAGACTGTGAAAAATAGCATGTGTGGAGGTTTAGGGCAACTTTGGAAAGATCTGGGGTTGCATCATGAAAGCCAAATAACGTAAGAAGTTTACTGTAATGGGATAAATATACCTATGAAAAACACTAGAGCTACAGGGTCATGGCCCATGACACAGAAGGGATGCAGAGGGTCTCTGGAGCAGGAAACTATTTGGCAACCTTTCTGCCTTAGCTGGCTGGGAGCAGTGAGAAGCTAATTTAGTCAGTGGGTAGGAGAGGCAGCTCTGAGAAAAGAGTTGGGAAACCAAAGGCGGCCGCACTGAACTATCAAGAAATGCATTTTGAAAGTTATTATGTAACATTACGGTCAGAACTGAAGATAAGAGGCTGATGCATCACAGCATTAGTGAAGTCAGTGTTAATATGTTCGCATAGATAAGGAAGATTTGGCGTTGTATACAGGCATAAAAATGAGGAGCCAACATTAGCTGAAACTGAGCTGAAAGCACCATTGCCAAGAGATGTAATTCTTGTCTTCATCTCCTGGAATATCAAGGTTTCTATAGTTTACAAACATATGGGTTTTCAAAGCTATTACAACTGTGACATCGATTTAGAAGCTACAAATAGGCAAGAGGTTAAGATTAGAGCTGGCCAGGAATTTTCGTACAAAACAGAATTTTGCGTTTTAGCCAGGATTAGTTAAGATAACTGAGCTTTACAACATCATCCTGCCAGGTGAAAAAATGACTCACTTGACAAGCTCAGTGCAGCTGGGATGAGTACTTTTGAATTGTGTTTTCACATAAACATTCACAAAGCGTTGTCATTGTTAAGAAAAATGATGCACTAAGGAGAAGTGTACCTTCAAATTGTTCAGGCAAGGGAGGGCACTTCAGGAGCCACTGGTTTCCTTGGATTTCACAAAGCGGCGAGGTGGCTCTGGCTTCTCTGTACAACAGCATAGCTTAACTCTCTATGCCTTTATGTCATACCCAGGGTCTGGAATAACCTCTGCTTTTGAAAAAGGTCATCAATATTTAAGAAGAAATGTTCTACGCCAAAACGTATCTAAAATTAGCATCTGAAAAAAAAAAAATCAAAACCAAATCAAATCCTGTTTCATCAGAAATTTCTCCTTCGGTCACGAAACCAATAGCCAAATACCGTAATAAAAAGGAACAAAAGAAACAACCAAGTAATATCCGAGCAGACAAAAGGAAGAAAATAAATCATACCACGCAGTGGACCTTTTTGCACAAAAAAAGCTCTGTCACAGAAAGTAAGAAACCAGACGGAGAAGCAATGCAATTCTTTACCCAATCACTACGTGCTCAATCAAAGAATTCTGAACTTCAGCGGAATTCACTTAGACACTGGGGATTAAATGGGCAGAAACCTAGATTACAAATCAAAGAGCACCGAACAGCGCTTGTATACGTTCTGCTTATGAAAGCTGCTTAATGATTAAAGTCATCTATGCTTAAAAAAAGAAATAGAAAACACGGAAAAGCAAAACTGTTGAGGTCTGAGAGTATGTCTCTGGATTGACAGGTCATAGGTTAAATCCAGATGAGGGTCACTCAAGCCTGGTGTTAGTCTAAATGAGTACAACATTAATGCTGAAAAATCCTCACGATGAGCTCACCACCTGTCTGCTGCAGAAATCCGACCAGTCCAGGCTCAGTTCAAACTTGATGTTTACTTGCATTTACAGCACTTGCGTGCTGCTAACTAGGGAGAATGAAGTTAGTAATCTGGCTTTTGATTTCAATCACTTTGTCTATCCTTAATATACTTTTGTCTACTGCCATGTAAAAAGGCTCTATTTTTCACCTCAAGTAAAACACGATGCTCGTACTTCAGGAATTTCATTTCATTGAGATTTTAAACGCTGGTCTTTGTCAGGAAAACAGACAGGAAACTTTCTTTAAGAGAAAATTCTTATTTAGAAGATGGTCCTCTTGAATCAAAACAAGAGAAGTCTGGAAAAGATAAAGGAGAATTTGGGTAAACTATATATCAGCAGTCATGGCTAGGCCGACAACACTGACATTTAGGTCCTGATCCCAAATCAAAAAAATACCCTATTGATACAGAACTGAGCCATGAAAAACATCAGCGGGTTAAAGTAACCAACACTTAAAGGAAAGAGGAATAGATCACTTGCTACATATATTCCATTATATTTTAAAAACTCGTAGGGTTGATGTGAGCTTGTTATCATTCATTAAAAGATAAAAATTGCTGCAAAAGGTACATACTTTGCAAGTATATAGCAGCTAATCT
Source organism: Pavo muticus (assembly GCA_016647715.1). Classification (NCBI taxonomy): domain Eukaryota; kingdom Metazoa; phylum Chordata; class Aves; order Galliformes; family Phasianidae; genus Pavo; species Pavo muticus. The sequence continues at coordinate 4,884,375 of JACDJE010000036.1, read as the reverse complement.
CAGACCTCTAATAGATTTAACCTTGTATATTCATAGATATTTAAAGTGTTATGGTTTGAAGGTCATCTCCTCTGTCTTACAGTGAAAGGAAAGCAAAGAAAGGAATAAAAATTAGACAGAATTAATTCTTCAAAAAGTTTTTACAAATCAAAACCCTGCAGTTTCACACTGAGAACAAAAGAAGCATATTAAACACCAAAGTTTATCAAGACAAATTAGGTCCCAGTTTCAAATTTTCTTTAATCTTTTGCATCTGAACGTTTTTTTGCCTCATGCTGTTTTCCCTAGTTAAATGTTAAAATGAATTCTAGCCAATACCATTGACTTCCTCCCTTAAAAATATTGAGACACATAATAAAAAATTAATTACTTCCCCTAATTTCCGTGTGATTCTTTAAAAAGATGTAAAATTCATTTAAAGTAAGTGGTGACTTTGTCTTTGAAGATCACGACAATTAACATGGATCAAAGCTTAGGTTCTGTAACGATGATAGCTTATTAGCATAATGAAATTAACTTAGAGACAAGAATCTTTAATAGGTACAACAAAAACGCTTTAATAATACTTGAAGAAAATTATGTATTTGCTAGAAGTACAACAGTTTCAGACTTTCTATCCAATTAATAAGTTGTTAATTAACTCCTTTTCCAAACAATGTGCACTTTAAGTTAACATCTGCCCATTGGATAACACTTTCCTATGGTATTTTTTTCTTAATATACTGCAGAGCTGCCTTACTCTTTTACTGGGAACTCCTTGCAGGACTATTCCTATACTAGGGAAACAGGACCCAAATATAGTAATACGCTTTCTGTATCTAACCAATTAAATAAAGGAGAGGCTTATTTCAAAGATGAGGAGGAGTGGGTAATTCCTTAATTATGGCAGCATTGTTTGTGGCAGTGCTTAGTTTCAGATTTCTTCGCATTTTCAATAGAAATTATTTTCTGCAGTTTATATGTCTCTGTAAAATGGCTCTCTGCTGACTAGTGCCATATATGGACTTGACTTGGGAGCAATTTTCATATTTTTTCAAATATCTATTTATAGCTCCGCGTTACAAGATTTTACAGCCTTATTTATAAGATTGTAAATCAATAACTATTGTTTTTGAAGATATGGAGAAGGAAGGTTGCTCACAAAAAAATTAAAACAGAGACGCGTGTATAAAAATAGTATTTTCACAGTCTTTGCTTTGTAGTGTTGAATAATAAGGGCTTTCAGGACTTTAATTTTTAATTACAATGACACATTTTTGTTTTAGGGGCTTCTGCCTGCACAGTGGCTTGGGGATCAAGAATTTCACAGAGCATTTTGCTTTTTGCAAGTGGATTTGGAGAACACACGGGACTTTGTGGAATGGATGGGGTTCAAAGCCTCAGCACGAAATGTCCAGGCCAGCGATGGAACAATTAAATAGGTCTTGAAACAAATGAGTTATTATATTCTATCAGGTCAAGGATCCATGTTTTAATAAATCCCTAATTACAGTAACTTTTCATTTAATCTGGCAAATTCTAAGCGAGTTAAGAATTTATGAGTTGTAATCAGCAATAAAAAATATGCCCGTGCACCAGTCCACTCAAGGCCACACAGGTTGATCTCATTTTGAGTAACAAGGAAGCCAGGAATGCATCTCCTAAACAGGGCACTGTGACATTTTGTTTTTGCAGGAAAAAAAACAAATCTGGAAATTCTTATTTCCCTCTTTTCAGAGATAACAAGAGAACAAAAGCAGCACAAGAAGAACATTTCTGAGGTCATCCTACACCTTGGAGAACTCTTCTACCACAAGCCTAAGAGTACGTAGGCCTTTTTGTGCAACATCCAGCCAAAATTCTTCTATCCAGCTGCTGCTGGCTACGGTTATATTTTCCATTTCTGATCCAGCACAGCTCTGTACAGTCCCACAATACAATCACCTCTGAAATGAGATCAAAATGAGTCCTGATACAGAGCAGAGTGTAGGTAAGATCTGGGACGCACCGTGGGTACCAGTGGTGCCCACATAGCGCCAAGACAGTATGGAGAGTCATGTAGACCCTAAGGAGTTGCATGCCCTCATGTGGCATTTTTACCATTGGAATTAAAACGTTGATTACCACTTTGAGTACATCTCCTTTAGCCACAGCCACACCTCAGCTCCTTTGGAACAACACCCTCATGAGTAAAAACTAACCAACACTCAGTACATGAACATAGTGTGCAGCACTACCGACCAAGACACCATCATCTTTAGGGTGGAAATGAGATACAATTATTAACTCACATGGAAACTGCATTATCACGAGATGAAGCTGAGAAAATCACTGTTTTCTGCACATAGATAGACAACACTAGTCTGCTGTTGTCTCTTTGATGAGCATAAATACATAAAGTTCTGGTTATTATATCTATAGTTAGTTTTTGATTGCTTACTTAACTTCTTGCAGAAGTTTAACTTTATTTTGTCATAAATCAGAATAGATCTCTCTCTGCTTTTGTAAATTTCTCCTAAAATGTCAAAGGCTAAAAAACCTTGTTTGGAAAGAAAAAATAAAAGAAGAGGAAGAGCTGTGCACTGCAGCATCTCTAGGGATTTGGAAGTGGCTGCCTGTGGGCTCCTGCAGCCCACACGCGACTTGCTCACTAATAACAAGTAAACAGCTGGAACATCATGCGACCATCGTTTTCTCAACCATTCCCAGGTGTACCTTGTTACTGGGGCAGTTTTGACACTGAAATTGCTCCTGGACCAGTAATACGAAGCCCTCTGTAACTAGTGGGCTCCTCTTGGAGTATACTAACTCAACACTGGGAGAATATGGAATCATTTCTTTGAGAAGTCCCCATCACTGACTGGTGCAGGTGGCTGAGCTCTGCAGAAACCAAATCCACTGACTCACAGGAGAATCTGCCTGAAAAAGAGAAAGAAAAAAAAAAAAAGGAAGACATTTCCTTTTAACGACTTGCTTTTGGCAAATCAGGATTTTGGGGGGTAAAATGTTTCCAGATTGTAAATCCATCAGGTAATTCCTCATTTGCAAGTTCCTTGGTATCATATTCCAAGAAATATGATATTACCTTGGCTGGGAAGTGCAGTCAAAAGAGCATCGTCACCTACTTCTTTGCTTTCCTGCACGCTTCCATAGCCTACCAATTTTTCCTTGGATGATTCCCAAGCAAGAAAAGGTCTCTCTCTTTGCTTACTAAACTCAGGGTCTTAACTCCACAAGATGCCATGAGTACAAGCCAGAAACATTAGAGTTTCCTTTAAATAAGACATTACATTATTTATGAGAGTAAAAAAAAGCAGCTCATCTTTGAAATGTACTTATTGTTCCAAATTTTGAGCCAAACTTCAGAGTTAGGTTATAGATAAGGTATTTCTAGAGCTTTACTGGTGCTTGACATAATGCCAGAAGATACTAAATTCTCATTTTTAAGTGAATGACCACTGCACAGAGCCGCCAACTGAGAGCTTCCTTTAAAGTAAAAAAAAAAATGATGCTGATAAATGCATCGGTTTAAAGATAATCAATACAACACTTCCATGGTTTATGAATGGTTTTCTTTTTGGCCAGTTGGATTTATTTTCTTGCCCAGCTTCTGCTTCTAGTGAGCTCCTCTTGTCTTTTTCTTGATTTTGAAATAGAATACAGTATGATCAAATCACAAGTATACATGCAACACATTCAGTCAGCATAATGCCCTGGAAATATTTGATTTGGTGGGTAAGATGGTGGTGCAGCATGTTTCTCAAATGACATGATAGTTTTCTTTGCCAATACTATTCCAAACTATATCTATAGAATAAAATAGATGTTTTATATAATTTACATATATAAATATATATGTATATTTATAAATATAAATTCTAGGTCTATTTTTAATTGATTATTCCCTCTGAAATAACACCCTTCCTTGTTCACGTGGTTTTAGTCCCAGCTTTCCAGGATTTCTCTGTTTTGCCCTGGGTCTGGATTTCCCTGGATGGCCCTGTTGCTGTTCCTTTCTATTTTCAGAATGATTTATGCTTCACAATTTCATTTGTATATTATCCTAATTGCATGGATAAAATAAGTACAGGTTTCCTTGTCTCCACCTCACAGCTGAGCAAAAAATCTTCTCCCCTTCCTTCCCATTCCCCACCCCTGCTGCAGTCAGCCCTATTGCTGCGGACATTCACTGCATCATTGTGGAGAGGCATCAACATAAACCACAATCATGAGGTGGGAAGGCACAAGCAGGTGAAAAAGAAATATATTATCTCTGTACTATGCCTCTTGTGGGAGTGTTTTTGATGTCTTTTTTTTTATTTCCTTTTTTTTTTTTTCCTTTTAGAGTAGCACATGTCATAGAGGTACAAGACAGTAGTTGAACCACAAAAGACAGTGATCTGAGGACCACACACCACTAAAACCACATAGAAGGCTCAAGAAAAAGTCATAATATAGGAATTTTCACCTTTTTCAATTCCTGCTGGTTTGAAACCAAATTTACTTCTAGATTTGGATAATTACCCACTAAACTCCACCTTTTAAAACACATAGCTCAGTCATTACCTTTACTTCCATCAGCAAGTTGAACTTCAGTTTCAAGCTAGGACAGTATAGACAAACTGGCCCAAAGCAAAGGATGAGCACAGCACTGGAGTGACCCCCAGTTATGTTGATTGTGCTCACTGCTTGCATTTGCACTCTCCCCTGTTGTACACACCTAAAACTTCACCAAGTCAAAGATCACACACAGCTTTAGGAAAATTACATCATGTGGTGAGAAAAAAGCAATCCAAATCTAGAACCTAAGGCATGGTGGAAGTGCTGTACATTTAAATTGTTGAAAAATCAGAAAAGAGAGCGTAAATATGAAAGTAAGATTCTGGTGCTGAAGCAAAGCTGCAACTATCTCAGGATTACAGTTTAAATTTTGGGTGGTCCTGTGTGGAGCCAGGAGTTGGACTCAACAGTCCTTGTGAGCCCCTTCCAACTCAGGATTCAATGAGCGTATGATCTAGCACTAGCAAAGGCTGCCCAAAGAGATTATGGAATCTGCTCCCTGGAGATCTTTATAAGCTGTCTGGGCATGGTCCTGGCCACCCTGCTTGAGCAGGGCTTGGACCAGAGGGACCCAAAGGTCTCTGCCAGTCTCAGCCATCCTAAGATTCTGTGCTCTCTAGAAATATTGCCTGTTTCCTTTCCTTGCCTCATTTATAAACCTTCAGGAATCACTCTGAGCAGAGAATAACTTCATTAGTTGGTCCTACGCAGTGGATATTACTCATTATTTGTTAAACGAGCAACAAAAAGCAGAAAAGAGTGTGCTCCATAGGCACCCCTGCTCATGCATTACAATCCAATAACACAACCCACAATATGACAGCGCTCCTTTTGGACCTCATTATTGAACACTTAACATTCACACCACAGTTATCTGTTTTAGATATATATTTTTTTAAATAAGGAATTGTTTGCTTATTTTGTACCTATTTCACAGATTTACAGAATTCCATCAATCGTTGCCTTACTTACATTGACTTATATTTCTTACATTGACCTCACCCTAATTGCTGGGATCCTAAATTCTGCACAGATTCTATTACTGTGAATTTAACTTCAGATAGCAAGAAATTCAGGACTGCCATATGCTGTCTTTTATGAGCTTGCAGTTTGTAACGAATATCCATGACTAATGCTTTTGACCCAGGTAAGCCCATGATTACAGAAAGCAAAAAGTTTACTAAACTTTATTGCTGCGCTTTTACTATCAACAACAAATGCATAGGAACTCCCATGCCTGTGTGTTGATCTGAAAGACTGCTTAGTTCCTCTCAGCAATGTCTGCAACCAATGCCATCTGGGGATTCTGAAGAGATTGCCAAAATCTTCCAGATTCATATATATTTTGTATCAGGGCTGATAGGATGGTTGCCTTTAATATTCAACAATGTTCAGACATCTCTACGTTTTGTAGCTTGGATCATTTTTCTTGGCTGTTCTTCTTTCTTTCTTTCTAAGTCAGCTGGGTCAAAACTATCTGAAGCAGCATAAGAAGTATTTACTTGCTAGAATTCAAACACATTCATTAAGGACATAGTTTCAAGTATTTTAAACAATTGCTATATAACAGTAGGGAATACCTATTCATAAGTAACTCAATCTTTATTAATCCTCAAGGATATGAACCAGATATTAGTTAACATCGGAATTAATTTCCGAAACTATAACCAGTCTTATCAGACAGCAAATTTAAAACTGAAAAATTAACCTCCAAAAGCATGTAAGGGAACCAATTGTACGGTGCAATTAGCTATTCCCCAAAACACAGAGAGGACCTCTCCCTGCACAGAGGCACGGAGCTGTGTGGTTTAGCAAAGCTACTGACGCTCATAGTGATGTGGAAGTGTGGGAGATACATTGTGGCATGAGTTGCAAGGCCTTGTTGAGGTTTAAGAGAGGGCAATCTTGCTTAAGCAATCTGTTGCCATACTGAAATCTACAGCTGGAGCCCCACTGGGGAGAATGTCCACTCCAAGGAAGGAGGGACTCAAGGTGACAGCAGAGGACCTGGTCCTCAACTGGAGGCAAATATTAGGTGAGATGGTGAGAAGCCACCTTTTTCCAAGGATGTTGAAACTTACTCAAAAGGCACTGAGCACTGTCTTAGAGAGCTTTTAATCAGGTAATTAAAAATCACTGAATCATAGAACCGTTTGAGTTGCAAGGATCTATTCAAGGTCGTCTAATCCAACTCTCCTGCAATGAACAGGGATACCTACAGCTCCATCAGGGTGCTCAGAGCCTGGTCCAGCCAAAGGCAAAACATAAACAGCAATTTGGAGGCCTGAAAGTCAAAGTTAACCCACTCAGTATTAATCCACTGACATCCAAGTGTGCAGGAGGTGACTTACCCAGGGCAGCTGAAGGTCATATCCCATCTGCAAATAAAGTCAAGCATATTAGCCACTAGGACTCACATTGGCAACTAAAGTAAAAGTGTTAAAACTCTTTACTATGAACAGTTGTCCATACGGCAATTGAATATTGGCAAGGTAGAAGAGCAGCAGTGAGGAGACATTTTATGTATCTGTTAGACAGCAAGAGACTGAAGGTGAGCAGATGTAATATAGTAATCCATTTATTCAGTGCTGAATAATATTTTTCATGTAAAATATCAATGAAAATAACCTAAGCAATAGCAAAGGAAGACTAGTCCTTTATCATTAACTTTTTGTGAGCAATGCATCAGCAGATCCACTGCTGCTTTTATGAGTGTGTTGAATGCTATGGAAGGGATGGATGCTCATCTCACTGTACAGCTAGCCAATCTCACCTCACAGTGTACAACGAAGCAAAACTAGTGTGAGGTAAGAATGAAGTTTTCTGGGTATTAATCTCCCATCTCCTTCCCACATAGTCATTTTCACTCCGTAAAGTGAAAGCAATGCATGACAGCGTGAGAACTGAGTCTGAGTCCTCACACACAACCACTGAGCAACAGAGCCCCTCGCCTGATCTGAAGGTACAACCCACAGAGGGTCTTTCATTTATCTTCTGAATATTTTTTTTCTCTGAGTCGGATATTAGCACCATAGTTTTGGAAAAACACTGTCAGTTACCAGTATGGCACCAGAGACATGGCTTCCTTGGAAAGACACCACTGCAGCTATATTCAGGCATCCTCCACTGAACTACACCAACCAACAGTTGGGTATAGACTCTTTTATGCCGATTCAGATTCTCAATCTAATTTTAATGTCTTTTGTTTTGTTTCATTGTAATTTTATTATTTATTTTTTTTTACTACCATGGTTTGCTTTCACTTCAAGATATTTATGTTCATTTAATTTATTTTCTTATGAAATCAACAGTCAGCTGTGGCAGAATTAGCTAATGGATGAGGGACGTTTATGCTGTTCAGTGCTAACACAGTTTGGAGTTAATACAAGAGGAGTTTATGCAGGTGTCTGTCACCATGACTATGGTTTAGAAGCTGCTTTCTGATTTTAGAAAAAACAAACAGCAAAACACCTAGATCTTTATCTGGAGCTCTGGAATCTGTAAAGCTTAATAAAAAGAGGAAACTCCCTCATTAAATTCCACTGTTTTAGTTTTACTGTATTATTCTAAACCAAATCCTACAATCTCTCCTCAAGGCCCAATTATCCTTTTTTACAGATTCTTCCATCTAAAGAGCAAAAATGCGTAAGTTCTCCTACATTTTTGACAGTGGGGAGATTCAATGTCCCTCTACAGCTGACGGAGTCATGTAAACCAAAGTCTCAACTCTCCATTTTGCCTGTGACATTTGTCTTTACCTTTGGAGAGCACTTTCTGGCAATTTTCTACAGATGCACATGGGAGGTACCAAGAAAGAACAACAGTGAGTTCATCTCAGCTTAGAGAAAAGGAACCAGAGAAGTGCTACACCTGCAGGAACAGGAGAAATCCCTCCTTCCACAAGGAAGAGCTTTATGCATTTCCCAGCCCTTGATGGAAGACACACACATGGGAGCAGAAGAAAACATTGAAACTACTGCTTTATCCTGGCTCCTGGACTGATGGGAGAATCTGCTGCCAGTTTAACATGGACTCAGATTCCAGAAAATATCTTAGAAGAAAGGGTAGCAGAGATTTCCATCAACTGTCCCCATTTCAGGTAAACGTCCCTTTGACCCAAGTGAGCATTTCACCTGAAGAAGGAGCTCCAATATATGGACTGCAGGGGAGAGATTTTGTTCCCTTGCTTTCAGACAGAAGTAGAAAAACCAGAGATACGTGAAAAAATACAAAAGCTTTTATGACCTATGATGTGGTTCATAAACTTATTAAATTTCATTTTACCCAACACAAGTGGGAAGCAACAGGGAGAACTACATCTGAGTTTATTAGCTGATAATTTTAGCCATTAACATAACCCTGTGAGAAAGGCGGCGTGGCCTCAGGGTGCATCAGGTGAATTATTCCCAGGGTGTAGCAGTAATGTCATGGTAGAGAGGGCTGGGAGGGCTTGCTCTGAAATACAGAGGATGGTGAATTCAGTTGAGTTGAAGCTTCAGGAGAACAGGATCACTGCTTGCTAGTTAATGTATCAGTCTGTTATTAATACAAAGGAGAAAACATTCCAGCTAAAGAGCTATCTGAAAAGGAAACAGGAGGAAAAAGGAAAAAACTAAATCAAGTGGTAAAAATGAGTCATACACAGATTTCCCATGTAAATTAAAAAGTCTTCAAGCAACAGAGAATTGCATGAATCGGGGAGTCAGGAAACCTCAATTATATCAGCAAGCAATTAGTTAAGTTTTTGAAAAGGAATAAGGAAAATGCAGAAGAGATGGGGGGCGGGGGGGGCGAAAACCCAGAAGTTCTCTGACAGTAGAATTTCTATATCTCTACCTGGCCTGCTTCCCTTTGACCTGCTTAAAACAGTGTTTAGCTATTAGCAGTCAAACAACAAGAGTCTCCCACGGGCAGAAATCACATCTTTAACCTGGAGAGCAGAAAAAAATGAAAATGTAATGAATCTGAAGCACCAAAAAGTTAAAGTTGCTGGTGAAGAAGCAGCAATAAGTTTGTAAAAGATCCCGTGTTCCCAGCAACTCGGTGCCTATGTAGTGAGGCAGCTAACGAAACAGGAATGGGAGTGCTGCACTCGTGAGTCACTCTGTTTGGAAACCTTTACATATTAAAAAAAAAAGAAAGGAGGAAAAAAAAAGCCATGTGTTAAAAGTATCTTAGCCAAACATGTTCTTTCTCTTAAGCATACAAGAAAACACAACTGTCCTCACGGTAAATATCCTCCGTTTTATTACTTTAGATCACTTTTCAGTGCTGTAATCATGTCATTAGGTTTGCAATTGGCTCCAAAAGAAGCAACCATCTAAATATAAACTTCTTGCTTCCCAGTCCACTTTGTCTGTGTTACTTTGAGAAGGACAACCAGAGTTCAGGGGGTCTGAGCCTACCAGTGACACTGATGGGAGTGGCTCAAGTCTCCTTGTCAATGCCATGTCTAAAGAGACTAATTCTCTTCTCTACATTGCAGTTTCTAACATATTCAAGCAGTTCAGATCTTTTTCTATGAACTGAATTAGAGATCTACAGCAGAAAAAAAGAGTATGGCAAGTCTATGTGAACAGCTGATGTACCAGCAGCATTTTGATCGGTAACATCAGTTGTTGGTGTCAACCAATATTTTCTTTTGCATCCTACAAAAGGTAGGAGAAAATAAAATGAATTATTTTGCTTTTAACTATAGAGGAATTTGAACAGTAGACAAGTCTTTACAGAGTCACTACTGTTACTCCTAGGATCATATTGTTTCTTAACCTTTACTCGAAGATTTTGTACCTTACTGTGCAATATCCTTGAGGATAACTGCTCAGAAGCTTGGTTTTCACACAGAACAGAGACATAGCATGGGAATTCCAGTTGTTTTGTTTTCATAAGTTTTTGCAATATGTAATGGTTTATTTTCACTACCTCTGGAGCCAGGAAAGTTGCATCTGTCATGAGTAACTTCTGCAAAAAATATGATGGTGGAGACTGAAGAATAACAAAAATTCTTTCACACTGAGAGGCCTCTCCCTATAATAACAGCATTCATCAATAATTGTAATAGCAAGTGGCAGCAAGACTTAAGTGTCCTTAAACTACCTTTGTGCCTCTACACAGTTACAGTGTCCCATCCAATGAAAAAAAGGCTAGAGACTCCCCCATGATAAGACAGGTCTGGGCCAAGTAGATGGAAGCAGTAGGAGGACCATCTCCCAGGTGGTTCAGTTAGATATCTAGACCTAAAAAAACCATCACTGGGAATAGGTAACCTGCCCATAGAGCAGATCAGTGCAGCATAGCCCTGAAAGATGCTCAAAGCTGCTTTTAGGCACAGGGTCCACATCTCATGTTGGGCTGGTCTGCCACAGCCTGCGTAGATTGACTGACCAGAACTCCCACAGCCCCTGAATAATTATTAGTATCTCTTAGGAAGGAAACCATAGATATAAGACAATACATCAGAAACTTTGCAGATTATTTTCTAACTCTCTGTTACATCTCTACATTTGTCACATTTCCTGAGGTCAAACCGGTGGCAGCTTTAATTGTACTTACAAGGAATGCTGTAAAAAAATGGGCACGGAGTTCCAAACCCAACGTTTTCTTCATTATTTTGCAACTTTGGGAGCGGGCCAACATTGCTGCAAGATTTGGCATGTGTTTACCTGGAAAGAATGAGAAGGTCCATATTTCATTTCAGCTTTGCAAGGTCTCCTCCTCCCTGCACCCCCTTTCCAAACAAAAACAGGGCAAGCAGAGGAATTAGTCAAAGGGCAAAGCTGATTGTTCTGACGTTGATGTTGATCAGCATGGCTCAGCAGGCTCCTGGGGAGCAATCCCTGAAAGCAAGGTCGGCTCCATCAAGGGTCTGCATGCTTTGTGGGTAACCATCTCTCTGTAAATTCGGGGGCATAGAGGATATTTTTGCCCTCTTTTCCAGCTAAGATCAGTTTGCTACATGCGAGATGCACTGGCTTGGGCTAAGAACTGCGAACTCTGAAGTCCAAGCTGATAACCCTGCCTGCACCCGGATTCAGATCTAACAAAGGATCATGTTTAACTCCTCTTTTAAAGCTTTAATACAGAAAATCATCCTCATATATCAGCTACTTTGTGAACTGAGCTCATAGATGCCTTAGTTTTTACACATAAGTTTGTCAGGCAACTAACAAAGTTCTTAAAAAAATTATGCAGTGCTTTAAAGTAAAATATCTTAACAGCCTTGAAAAATGGATGGAAATAGAGGTTACCACCAGCTCCGTCCCACCAGAGCTGTGTCCCCTAGTGAGTCCCAGTTCTGGAGATGCTGCTTCTTCACATTTGGGACTGCCTCATTAAGGATTCAGCCACCTCCACATAAAGCAAAGCTTTCACAGACAGAAGCAAATGATGTCTCTTCTTCTACCTCCTTCACCTCCCTGTCACTGGATCTAAGCGAGGGCTCCATGGGGTTGAGTTCCTCCAGAAAACCACAATAAAACTATGTCTTTTACCACATGGAGTAGGACCTACTCTGTGAAGATGCCAGTCACCATGCCTTGGGGACTGCAAGCCAAAGGGTGCCCCATCATAGTGTCCCTTCTCTTTTGGGATGCTTTAGGAGTTCAATGAAAGCATTTTGCTGCTCAGCCTCCTGGAACTGTACTTTTTTCCATGGGATATCTAACCTTCTCCACGCAACCTGCAGTCTCACTAACTCCTATCTCAAAGCACAGCAATGTACAGGGGAAAAAACGGCCCAGCACAGAGGAGGGGAGGTGAGGACAGCAGCAAGAAGCAGCCCCAAGCCAGGCTGGGAGCAGCTGGGAGGGAGCCAGATGGGCAATGAAAGGGGCACAGCCAGCTCCTCAAAAAATAGGCTTTTAATTGTAGGGCATGTTGCAAGTCACCCATGACATAAAGTTGAATTATTTTCATTTCTGCTCAAACAGCAAAAATGTAAATGCTGCTGTTTGCACAGAGAATTTTTTTAAGTTGTTGTTGTTGCAAGACAGCACTTAAAAGGAGGCTAATATTAATCATCTCCACGTAAGGCAAGTTTAAAGTAACACATCAGCCATTTACTGGGAGCAGCTGATGGGCAGTGGCCTGTTGTGCTGGCTGGTGTTTCTTCTGAGCGGGTATCAAATGGGTCCACGTGGCAGGAACAGAAGAGAGCTCCAGATGGGAGAGCAGTTCCCATCTTTTGCAGAGTAAATCTGCTGTTTGAGGCTATATTATATGACTGAAATTTTATACATATGACTTTGTTGGAGCTGAGATCTCTTCCTTTGAAAATGTGCTACAATAATAATTGCATTTACCAGTTGCCAGTCCTTCTCGCAAAACATTTTTTTTTGTTCCGATTGTGAAATTAATTGTCTCTAGCTAATGTAATTAAAAACAAACACTTCTGATTTCAGAGGAGGGAAAGGGGAGAGAAAGAAAGAAAAAAAAACCCAAAACCAAAAACACACAACTGCAGTCCTGGTTTTCTATTGACAACACGAAAGCTCTGCCATCCCTGAACTGTTTAATTATTGAAATGAACTGTAACAGTACACTGGATTGTTGCCGAGGTCAGCGAGCAGTGCTGGATGTCAAGAGGAAAGCAGCAGCTCCGAGAGCCCTGCAATGCCCCAGGCTCCGTCTGAAAGCCCACACACTTTTTCTCAGGCATTCAGCCCCCGATAGGTAGCCTGATAGCACGGCCGATTTGCTGGTGTTACAGAAGCCCGACGGTGCTTGCTTGTTTTAAGACAAGCCAAACTATGCTCTGGTGACCACCGTGACGCTGTGATTCCCATGCCCTATCGCATTCCTCTTTCTCAGATCCCAGGCATTTTTTTTTTCCCCTACGTGCAGTCCAGGATGTAGACAAATGAATTCCAAGTGACCTATGTGGGGGTGGACTCTTTGGAAACAAACAACAAAAATAAGATATCTCCTGTCCTCACTTTTTCATTTGCTTGTTCCCTGGATACAGTTTATTCGTGGCAATGAAACGCACATTGTGTCTCTGGAGCGAGATCCAGCAGCAACATCTTTACCACCCCCTATTTTTTTTTCCCTCCCTTCTCCCTTTTTCTATTCTTTTCCTATTTCAGTCCTTGCAAAAGGAATCTTGTTTTACATTATCTGCTCCTTCAGATGCCAGGTTGCCCTTTAAAGCGTATCATATCAAGGATTTCTATTGATTTAAGTGCTTTTTGTTCTAGAAAAGTTTAGGAAACTGCAAGTTTTGAAAAAATGCACGTGCATATCTGCACTGGCAGCAGGATCTGCTTTGCAAATAATCACCGTGTATCCAGGGAAAGGGAAAAAACTTCTTTTGAAACTTTCAACGTGGAGAAAATTCTGTCGATAGAAAAACTGCTAGAAAGAAATAAAACTGCAGTTGGGGGAACAGACAATAAACATTTCAGATTGCTTTATGGCTCACTATTACAGGCAACTATCTTGCTTAAGTAGGCATAACATTTTTCACAGTATATATTTAAGGTTTTATTATGGTTTGGATGAACAGCAGGAAACCATTGCTCTTGAAGGGAGGGGAGAAATAATTTTTGCCAGCCCGGAGGCCTGGCAGGTAGCAAAAGGCACTCTGTAAGCAGGACATGGGTGCACGATTCAGTGTGGCCTGAGCAATGCCCTGCGTGGTATCCAGCCGTGTGGGCTGCTTGCAATGCAGGATGCATGCATGGGAGTGATGAGGTAGAATGGACCCTGGGGACCAGCACCACTCATACTGGGTTAGCTGCATTGGGGCTTTTACTGGGGCACCAATGGAGAACACAGCCCTGCAAGCAGCCTAATGTTAGGGGCAAGCATCGGAGCATTTGGGGCCACTGGAGGCTCCTCTGGAGAGGCTCTCCAGGACAGTAAGTTACGCAGCAACATCCACCTCCGGGCTGCCAAATCCTGACAGCTCAGAACAATGGAACAAAGAGTAACGGGAAAAGAACAGTCCACACCAACACATCCAGCATTGTCCTGGATTCCCTTCGGCTTGCTTACAATGAGTGACGTCCTTCGGTCTGGGGTGCACCACTTCTGCCAGGATCGACCCCAGCCCATGCCCCAAACTTGGGAACCATGCCACAGACAACAGCGACCCATGTATAAGTCATTATGCAAGAGAAATTGAAGTCACTTGATTTTTATCATTATTACTCCCCACACAGCAACAGCTTGCCCATCTCCCCAGTTTACTTCTGCCTCCATTTATCCCACCATGCCCACCAGTAATCCTGACTCTCCAGAGCACACGATGGGGACAAAACCTTCCAATACGCAGAGTTACCCTGGCAAAGCCAAGCAGAGCCATGAGGAGCTAATCTCTGTGTACATTATGTGAACTGAAGTAAGTAATTTAGCAGCTTATTCCCCCAGGTAGCCAGTGACCACTGTACGTCCCTGCTATTTAATTTGACAGTTAACCTTCTGAGGGCTGGTAGTCATTTTAGATTAACCTTTGTATCTTAAAAATTAGTAAGCAATTTCCTTCAGGTTAATTTTTTTTAATTGTTATTTTTTCCACCTATTTCCAATGGTCATCTTCCACATTTGTTTGCCCTTTTTAATGCATCACTTTGTGAATCAGAGTTGGTGGAGGGTAGGGGGGACGGATCGCTAAGAAACTGGAAAACATTTTTAAAGAAGTAAGACGAAGCATTTGTGCCATAGTTTACAATTATAATAAAATAAATCTAGAAACCATTTCATGTATGAGAGCATGTATATTAGAAAAAAAATATTCCTTTCTATAATGGATAACCATCTTAGGAACAGTAGAATGTGAGTAATTTGTCAGTCTTTCTTTTAATTAAAACTGTGAATATAGTTCATGCACTGTTTGATTCAGCATCAGCATTTTGGATGGGGGCTAAAACCGATTTCCTCTTAAATCTGTGGGGTTCTCAGGACAACTGGTGAAGTGTGCCTTAATATTAAGCTCCTGAACCCAAGAGAGGTTGGCTTGTTCCAAGACCAGTAAATCAACAGATACTGGAGTAATAGCTCTAATAAGGCTCAGGACTTCTAACACTTCTGTAAATGCTCTTTTTACCAAAACAGCATCCATTTTTCCTCTCAGACAACCTGTTTTAATTCATTGCATCATTACCAAGCTGGTCCACTGTAAAATGAATTAAAATCATGCTAGTTAGAACAGATTCATTTTAGGTATTTTTCTCAATGCAATCCATGGAACATTTAACAATTTTTTTAATTTTTTTTTTTTTGACAAGCAAGAAATTTGCCTGGCCTAACTCTGAATTATTTTTTTTTTATCGTTGCTACCTTCAATCTTCCTTGGGAGATGATATAAACCAGTGTGAATTGAGGGTGCTCTGTTCCCACCTTGCAGTGGGTAGGCACACAGTACCCGTGCCCATTCCAGAGCCATATCAAAATCTGCCTAACCAAAATAGAGTACTGGTGTAAGTGTCCAAGTGGAGAGGATCAGTGTGTTCCTCTGCAGAAATGCAAACGCATGACTATACTTTTTTTTTTGCTGAGAAGAGGATGAGCACAGAATGGGTTCGGTATCAAGGTTTGCATCCCTCTGCTTCTGCGTTAAACTCATCTCCCACATCTCTCTCACCATAGCTTCACCATTCAGGGGGCAGAAGTCACCATTATGCTTCCAGGAAACTCTCATCCCTTGCAGTATTCAGCTTTAAGTTTTAGTTCCTGCTACCTTGCCTGTTTCGATAAATACCCACGGCACTCAATAAAATTAAAACATCAATGAACAAAACAGATCCGTATGAAGTTTTCCCCACAGATTAGGAAAGGAGAGGAAGCACATCTGGTAGAGGAGTGTCGTGTTGCTAAATATGTTCAAGTTCCACTCTGATAGGTGAGTATAGCGATCATTTAATTCACCTGTAATATACCTGAATGCTCCTCGGATCAAAGCCTGGGGAATGCAAAGGAAAAGGCTGAAGATTGAAAAAGCGCAGCAAAAAAACAAAAAGGAAACGTTCAAATGTATACTGTAAGCACCATGGTAGTCTTCTTTGTGAGAAAGAGCTCTTACTTGATTCCCTGGGAATTACTTGAAGACAAACATGGTGAGAATTACTTTGGAGAGAATTTGAGGGGAAGCACACCATGAGTAAGAGGAGCAGATGCATCTTGAGAGTTCAGAATTCTTCCTGCCTCTAACTTTATATGCCCTTTACACAATCTTCCACTAATTCTTCCACACTGATAGTCTATAGAACCTAATTACACAAAGTTTTTAAAAAATCCTTATATAAAATGCATAATGCCTGATATCTGAGTCACAAGCACAGTTAATGTAATCTAACACATATTGCGGGAACCTACTGCACACAGATATTACCAATTAGCACATGATTTTAACAATCAACATTCATGCAATTAATAGAACACTTCATATTCCTTCTAATTTTGAGCTCTGCATGAGCATATGTTATCATGACGGAATGTGGGATCATTTATTTATACTGGAAGCAAGGCTCCACACAGAAAGCTGAGATGCTGAAAGTTAGCTTAGAAGGGAAAAGGGTTCAGTTTTGCATTGAGAAATAAATACTTGCAGCCTGATTTTTAAAAGTCAAGCTGCATCCTTACCTTCTCCTCGATTCTAAACTTCTGAAGGGGAAAATGTGCTCTGATTGCAGCCAGGGAACACAACCGGCAGTGAATCAACAAGCGGGTGAACACTTCTCCCTAGGACTGGAGAGCACAATGTCATCAAGATCCAGGAAAAAAGAAATAACCATATTGTCATGTTGTATTACTGAGATATTTTTGCATTTAGAGATTATAGTAGCTGAACATCTTGTTTTCCTTAGTATGCTTTTTGTCATATTTTACTGTGATTAGGGGAGAATTATTATTCTTATATGCCAGATGAAGAACAAAGGTATAAAGAGATTAAGCCATATCCCCAGAGTATTTAGGCACCCATTCCCATCAAATTCCATAGGATTAAGGCATTTAATACCTTTAGGGTCTGGTCCCATCTCCTTTCCTCACTGCAGAGGAAGCAGGGAGCTGAATCCCTGTTCCTAGAGCCCTGGTAATTGCCAGCCTACCTGACTTGTCTGCTAGTTCTGGGGTGCTAACATAAGCAAAAAGCAATAAAAACTTACTTTAATTACTGAAATCATAGATGCATTACTAGCTCATTAGGGAGAAAAGCTGTTTAGTACAGAGGTGTTTTTTTTTACACGTAGGTTGGAAAGAATCACAGTGCTGGTGCTGCTGCGTTCCCAGTCTGTCACTGAGAAGAACTTCAAAACACAGAGGTTGCACGAGTCTTCCATCCAGAACATCCTCATATCTTCAGCTTCTTGCAGAGAAGTCTCACGTGTTCCCCACCAATGAAAACGTTCCTGCAGGATTCACACCCATTGGCAGCTCACATTGTGAGCTTCAACCAAGGGTACGCCAAGGCCGCACAATGCCCTGCTGACCTGCACCTCATTTAGGAAGTTGCCTGCTCTAATCTGCCTTTCTAAAAACCTTGAAGAATCCAGCAAGAGTGACATAGAGGCCTCTTCCACTTGCAGGTGATGCATCTGACAGCAGAAGTGACCATGCTGCACAGTGGCTGCCTGCTCCTCACCTGCCCAATGGGCAAGTGACAGCACTGAGCCCAAAGCCCTTGGGCCTTTGCCTCAGGAACTGCTCTAAGCCTCTGCCTCAGGAGGCTGCTGCTGCAGGGAATTTTCCTCCAGCAGCAGGAACTGAAGCAGCTGCAAGAGCTGCAGATGTAGACTCTAAATCATCGTGTCTTTCCCTCTTTCAGGACAAGCTCCTGAGAGAATTTGGTTTACCACACATCTGACGTGCGTTTATGTGTTGCGGAATGGGAGTAACGCAATGATTCTCAGGGCATATCTATTGTGAAAAACATCAGGAGTTATCGTCTCCCCCTTCGCTTCCCCCCCGGCCCCCCAAGGTAGCATTCCCACAGCATCACCTTTGGGCTAGCTGCTGTTCCAAACCAAAATAGATCATGGTAATCTGTAAGTGGCCAAAGAAATGAGAGATTTCACCTGTGGCTGCAGCGTTCCTATACTTATCTCAAGGGCTCTTCAACCAAATTTAGGTAAGCAAGGTGGAAAGGGCCCTGAACATCAGTATCCGAATGTCTTGATTGTATGCCTTGAAACAAATGTGCGGTGAAAGTAGTCTCAGTTTCCATGATGACAACGGAGGATACACAACTGTAAAGAAATAAGAGAGGTAAAAAAAAGAAAACCTTCACGTCTCAAACTCAGTTTGCATGAGGTAACTTCAGCCCAAGTAATAGAGCCACACTGGCAGAGTGCAAAACTAAGGGTAAAGGCTTTCATACTGACTAAATATCAAGAGATACTCTCTTTTTTTGTTGTCGTTGTTGATATCAATAGTAAATATGCATTTTTTTTTAACCATTATTTTTACTGAAGGCTTTACTGCACAAAGAATCCAGGGGGAACAGAACATCATATAATTGTGCAGGTTGGGGAATTCTCTAAAAATACGTAACCATGACACCCTTGTCATTGCCAATCAAGTAATCTTGATAAAAAGTAAAGTAATTAGCCTTTGAGAAGAGCATAAAGCTAATTAAAAATGACAACTTAGTCATCTCCACAAACAGCACAGAACCAGTCAGTAGTTCTAAGCTCAGCGTGATGCAATACTCTCACCTGCCAGAGGGGCCTTCCTTCAAGCCCGTCAAAAGAAACTACACTTTATAGGATAAAATTTTTCCTTTGTTCTAAAATTTGGATTTGCTCCATCTACCATACGGTACATCTTTTGGTTCTCTGTGTATGTGTGTTTTACTGTCTTTTACTAAGACTTTTGCCACCTATCAGTAATTTTTATAATCTAAATGACATTTAGGAGCATACAAAGTCATATAAAACGAGACTATAAAATGTGAAGCATGAGCATATGCATTGTCTGAAAGACTTACAAGTTACAATTAATAACTTCATCCTCATAACAAAGTTGGTTCTTCAAGACTTCCTAAAAAATAGCCAAAATCAAAAAGAAACCCCCAATCCCTCATTTATGCAAATATTTGGGGCTTCTGTACTCCCATAGATGTTAACAGCAACGGCTTAATTAATATTTTGGGAACAAGAGTGAATATTACTTCTGTTGTCATCAAAAATGCTTGAGGAGGACACATTTTCAGATCAGAAAGTTATCACAGTTGCTAACACTTTTCTTACATGTACAGATATCTTGCAGGTATAGAAGACAACAACTGCCTATTCTTCCAATGCCTATCCTAAGATTCTGAGTATTTTCTAACATACACATACAATATAAATACATATAATTACATATATTTGCTACAGCCAGTAGTCCATGCTACCTTATTGCTTAAAGCCCATCTGCTTTGAAAGATTAAGGTGAGCTAACCTACGGTGTGCACAGACATCTTTGTCTCCGTGAACTTTTGGTGCAACTCCTGAGCACACACCCACAGGCTCAGGTTCCAAAAGAGCCAGCCACTACCGCCATGCTTTGGTCCAGTCCAAGCACCAGTATGATCAGCAGATTCAGCTGCATGCTGCTGGCACTTCATCCCACTAATGTACTGCCTTCAACAACACAGAGGAAATGCAGGTTTGATCCTCAGAACAGGAACTGATGGGCAGAGGAAAAGAGGTTTTGATCAGATTTTCCCTGGCTCATGCTAGTGTTTGACTATATTTAAAGTTCCAGCTTGCTAGAACAGAATAATGATTTAGGGAAGCCCTTAGGCTGCAGAAACACAATGCATTGGAAACAACCTGCAAAACAGAATGATAGAGACTCAGAGCAAGAGCTGAAAACTTAAGCTCCTTTGACTTACCGGACGTAAGAGGACATGAGTTGGTAAAATAGTTACAGATGTGTATCTAGACCAAATAAAAAGACCTTGCAGCCATACAGAAAAAATGTATCTCCCTGTGCCGCACTGCTTCCACTCCTATGAATGCTTGAAGCAGAAATAAAACGTTTGCTTATATTTTGAACAAATGTTGGATAAAACAGAATTCTGAGCAATGCTGAACCAGATAAGGACCCTGATCCTGCTCTGTAATGAGTCGTAAGGCACAGTTCACAAAGGCCAGCTCTGACTTAGGAAAGCAAGTCTCCTTAAGCTTCCTCTGCAGTCAGAAAGGATCATCCATCTTCAGCTGTTGCAAAGAGGCATCGTTCTATTCGAGTACATGGAAACAGACCAGCATACAAAGGCTGACTATCCCAGGCTGTTGTCCCAAATGTACAGACCTGCATCTCTTAATATGTAATTCTTTACATGCCAAATGTAAATGGCATTGGAGAACCTTTCTGAGCTTCGATTTGCAATCTTCTCACTGAAAACATTTCCAGTGTCAAATAGGCCCTCTGGCTGAGGTCCGTATTTGGTGCAATTTGGAATGATTCTAAGGTGTTTTTTTCAATTCTCCATTTATTTTAAAGAAGATTTTATATATATTAAACAAGTTTTTACAGCTCCTCAAGGAAACAGTCTTTTCAATAAGCCTACTGGACAAGCAGGTGGTTTGGTCTCAGGCTTTTTTTCTTTGGTGTTATAAAGCACAGGGAAGATAAGAGAAGTTGCTTTTCTCTTCCTTTTCTGCTTTCCCCAGGCAAAAATTAATTTTTTTTCAGGGATGAAGTAGTAATCTACAACACCTGCAAAGAGAAAGAGTCTACTTGATCTTTTGACATTACACTTGTTTCTGAAGGGAAGGTGGGAATGGAAATAAGATATCTGTGTAGTAAAGAGAGGAGAAAAGAGTAAAATCTCCACTTGCTCTTGTACCTCTCATCAGACCTACAGACCTTAAACTCAATTCCAAGTATAACCTGGACAAATAAATGGAAAAAATACACTGTGAGGAACAAGCCTACATTGGCAGTGGAGCAGGATTGATGACCTAATAGTTCTTTTTCCATCTCTGATCTCTTTGATACTATTTATAAAAGGGAAGCAAAGATGATGGGCCACTCCAAACAAATCGTTAGCATAAACCAAGAGCAAGCATCAAAATTGGCAAATGCCTCTTTAAGACTTGTGTGGCTCGTGGAGCCAGGGAAAAGACTAATAACGCACCTCTCTGAAGGTCCTGGGCTATGTTTATTTCCCATATTTATTTAAAAGAAAATCAAAATACTTTTAAGCAAGTCAGCTGGTTCCAAATTTAGGAACAATTGAACAAAGAGGAATCTGCTAATTCCAGATGGAGTGCATATAGTCCCTTGGCACTTATTACTTACCAAATGTTTCAGAAAGCAAACACATGACCTAAAGGATTTTGTGAGTGTGGGGTCCTCAAAAAAGCTCTTAACAAGTCATGTCTTTCCAACCATATTTACTTTACCCACACACAAAAACCCACTTAGTTTTCCCATTTTTTCAGGGGGGAAAAAAAAAAGAGCAGACAATGCTCCCTTTAAAGACTATTTACGTACAATTCAGTTATTCCATAAGGCCAGGGGCTCTGTAGGTGTCTCCTTTGAAAGGCTTCAGCTGTGGAGCATCTGCTCCCCGTGCACGAAGGCCACCTTTTTCCCTGCACCGTGGCAGGCAGAGGTGTCAGCTAATGCAGGAGCCCTCCCATGCAGCGGTGTGGGAAACAGGCACCCACAGCCAGCTCCTCGTCTCAGAGAGCCAGCACAGGTTTTGTTTGATTTTTCTTACATCTGGTCCTTTTCATGCACCCAGTTGTATCCCGACATCCTGCACACGGATGCTATAGGAAACTAAGCCTGATAAACACAATTAGGACTTTTTTTTTTTTTTAGTGAGTATTATATTTCGTTATTATAATTGGTTCACCCCCAAATTAAATACTTTGGGGCAAGTATAAATTAGAAAAAATGAATTTGAAGCAGTTTTTCCCAAAATAAAATAATCCTGTGGAGATATTTCCCTTTGCAGCAGTGGTCCAGCCCCAGGAGCACATCAAACCTTCCCATCTTCTGCTGCCCGTATGGGAGCATTTCCTACAGAGGGTCCATTCTCTTTAGCTGGTGGGACAAGCCCAGCCCCACCCAAGGGGCAGAAACCAAGAGACCAGGCTGTGAAATAAACATGGGGCTTAATTATCTTTTTCTATTTCTATTATTAGTTTTAACATCAGGACAATTATTTTTAAAAAAGCGAATCCCCTCTTCTGCTCCAAAGAAAAAAAAGAGTCCATCTAGTCCTACTGTTATATCTGAAGGGAGGTAGGAGGCAAATGGATGAGGTCAGGCTCTTCATGGTGGTGCGTAGCGATAGAACAAGGACGAATGGCCTCTGTGGTTGAACTTGATGATCTTGAAAGTCTGTTCCAACCTGAGCAATTCTATGATTCCAATATTTGAACATAGGAAGTTCCACACCAACATGTGGAAGAACTTCTTTATTCGAAGTGTGACGGAGCACTGGAACAGGTTGCCCAGAGAGGCTGTGGAGTCTCCTATGGAGATATTCAAGACCTGGCTGGATGCCCTCCCATGCAACCTATTGTAGGGAACCTGCTTTAGCAGGGATGTTGGTCTCAATGATCTCCTAAGGTCCCTTCCAACCTCTGATTACATTAAAAACAGACAAGTGTAATTCAGTTACACGGTTTGAATGAGTGAGGTCTATTTCCATAAGGCTTATCTCTTTTATTTTTTTTCCATACAATCATAAAGGTTGGAAAAGACCACTAAGATCATCTCGCCCAACCGTTAAACCCATCGACCCGTTTTCTTTTCACTCTGTCTCTTGTTTTAAAAACCTTCATTTACTCTGTAACCCTCTTACCAGGACCTGAATAGATACCATATTTTCACAGACTCAGACCAGAAAGAACCTGAGGACAAACGTGCTTATTTCAGTGCAAGTGCCAGCCCTGCATGGGCTGCCCACTGATGGAGATGTGTGCACCCAAACCACGCTGCCACAATCCCTGAAGTTTCTGCACCTCCACTGTTTCTCTGCAAATCCTTAAGCTGCACCAGCTGACTCCTCCGAACAAATTATTTTACATTTTTTAACTGAAATGCTTTTTGTTTTTATTTTAATGAATCCCCTAACTCCGAGTTTAATTAAACTCATGTTTTTTAATTAATTACCAACAAATGCAAATAAGGGAAACTACACAAACGTATTCACCGTTCACAGATAGATACAGTTGTTGTTTTTTTTTAATCCTCAAGAGTCAGGATTTGAAAATCTTTAAGTCTTGAGGGTCACAACCCCCAAATTATTTTCAGTTGGGGATTTATGAGAATATCTTCCTAGTGAATGGCAGGGAGCTCAATTGCTTAAAGGAACATAAAGCAAACTGCAGTTTCATTAGCTTAACCGAGTTGTTCTAGTTAAACAACGGTACAAGTCAGCAGAATTAGGCTTCTGTGTAAGTTATTAGAAGAGATGTATAGAATGTAGGAACTTCTCCATCTGAAGTGCGCACAGTTAATAGTCCTAAATGCTGACAAATGCAAATGCAGGCTTATTAAGTACTCTCTCTGGTTATCCAAGTTTGGCTACGACAGAAATCCTAAAAGGAGGAAAGCAGAGTTCAAGCAACAAAACCCAAAGCTCTGACAGCCAGGAAACACAAATTTAAGGCATGGAATATGCTCATGCTTAAACCCTGGAAATTGCAAGCACCTCCAGGCAGCGCTCTCCTGGTACTTGCAGTGGCTGCCAGCGCCTGAGGACATTTCACAGGGGGGTTACCTTCTTTCCTGTATAAGAATCATTATTTTCAGCATGAAATATTTCAAAATCTCATGAAATATTACTCTGAAGAGCTTCTCTGATGACTTTTTTTTTTTTTTAACTCAAAATGCCATAAAAGCAGCCTGTCCTGTTTCCAGAGCTAATACATAGGATTATTTAAATTACTACAGCAAGAAGCCAGGAATCTTTGTTTCTGTTCCCTTCCTAGGCCTGACATGGATGAATCTGGCCATGTCCACACGTCCCATTCAGATCTCAGAGCCCCAGAATGACTTCAGTTCACATACAGAGCTCTCCCACTTCCTTAACCCTGAGCTGGGTGATGAGTTCTGACCTTGCTGGAACACAGCCCGGAGCCCAGCACAGCATCCCATCCCTGGCACCAGGCACAGCCAGTAAGAGGCCCCTGGGCACTGCGCTTTCACCTCAAAGCAGCAGGTAATGCTGGTTTTCCTGCATGGCAAAATAATTTCTTATGTGCAGCAAAGCTACATACCTATGGAAACTGCGTCCTGCAACATATCCTTCATGTTTCCACCTCTTTTTATTTATAGTAAATGATATTCAGAGTTTTTGTATGTGTATACCCATGCACTCTATGTCTGTCAGTTCTACTTACCTCTTCCCCAAAATATCAGGCAGATTTCTCTGCCATTTACTATGGAGCAGGTCAAGTGGCTTTTTGACACCAAAGTATGTGCACTTCCTTAAAAGGCTTTACTGCCCCACAGGATGCAATGTGTGAATGCACTCATTTTTGGTGCTTCTTTCCCCACCAAGAGAAAAAAATAATATCTTAGAGGCATGCCTATGTCATACAACTTTAGGGCAAGTGGGAATTTTTCTCTCTGTCCCCCCTGCGTCCCCAGATGAAAAATGGGAATAAGTCACCCTTAATGAACTTATGCAAAAAATGTAATTATGTTAAGCTTATCTAACTGACGTGTTTTGAGGAGGTTAACTGAAAGATGTCAGATGTGCAAAGTTATTTGTTGTGTTTAAAGATACTTGTGCTCTCATCCTTGGGAAAATTCTTCACGTTCCCTGTCCTGCTGCACTTAGCAATGATCCTATCTTGATTGCTTTCCAGTTACCCCGTGTCAAAAATAATCAGGATGAGGAATGATAAAGCGCGAGAGCATTCTGGGGAAAGCTGCGATCCCAGCGACTCCTCCTTCCCCTGCTTGCCCAGAACACATGCAAAACAAAACAAAACAACAAGAAGAGATCTGTGTCCACCCACCTCCTGAGCAGTACGATGGTCTGAGCACAAGATGATGGAGCGCACAGAGCATCGCTACAGGCACACAGAACCTGGGCTCCCACCCAGCCGGGTCTCGGCGAGGTGGGATTTTCCTTCCTTAAGAAATATTGCAAACAGAAGATTCCCATGTTTGAAAGGTCAGAGGAAAAAATATAATGCACTCATGAAGACACAACCTCATTAATCCTGTTGTTCTTGGCCCAGTCAATAGAAGAAACATAAATGCTGTCAGCACTGCGCCGCTAGATAAAGGATAGAAAGTGGGAATGAAATGTTTTACTGCTAGGACTGTTCTGATGGTTTGAGAACATTTCTGGAAATAACCTGAGCTGAGAAAATGTTTCCTAGGAGGAATACATGCTGTGGGAAACTGGGTGGAAGATAAAGTTTGGTCAGTGACCTTCTCACTATCCTCTAATCATGCAGCACGCCGCTCAAAGAGAGAAAAGGGGAAAAGAAAGGGATATTGTGCAGTCAGAGATGCTGTACCTTCCTGGCACTACATGAAGTGAAGTGGAAAACACAGGGGTATCATAAATCTCTATTTCATGCTCTCGGATACTGTAGTGAAATAATAATCGACTGTAGCTTGCAGGGAAAAAAAGCGTTACTTTTGGGTTAGGGCACTGTAAGAGCACAAAACGCAATACACCTTCAGTGAGCATAAAAACAAATGACAAAGTTGCCAAAAGGGGAACATGCCTTTCCGTCTGTATAACATCAGAAATGGAGAGAGAGCATCACTCGTCTCTCCCCAAAAGCAGCAGTGACAGAGGGGACCTCTCCCATACAGGTGGCTCTAAGAGTCATCCGTGGCTGAAAGCTCTGCTTAAATACACGCACATGAATGCATCAGCAGCGTTCAGATGCTGTCTGTGTGCAGAGTGAGTAAATATTAGCATACGTGGGTACTCTTGGGAAGATTAGGAAGCCATCAAATACAGCTATCCGCAGCGCTCTGCACACTGAGAGAGCATTAGAAAACTCCTTTCTTTGGCTATTTGCAGTGAATATCACTTTGCTTTGCTTTTCTTTTCCTTATCTCTTTTTCCTTTAAAAGAAAATTCCTGTAATGAGTCTGTCTAAAAAGCAGTCGTTTCAGGACCGGTGCTACAGAAATGCTAAGACTGTTCTGGTTTCTGTATCAAGCCTTTGAAAAACACAGTTCAGTCCTCCTGAAGCAGCACCACTGGGGTGAAGCCACAGTACAGAAGTTGGGTAAATATTTTCCTTGTTCTCATCAGTAGCTGGCTGTTGACAAACATCCTCCTGGAGTGGTAATGCAGGATAATGCTGTCATTACAGGGGGATAAACACTGCGGTTGCAGCACGTCTCCATTGCTCTCTCAAAATAGAGGGCATGCAGAGAATTATACAAGATCTCCCAAATATTTTGCCAATCAGCACTGAAATAATTGCAGAAGTGACTGGTGAGGCAGTTCAGAGAAAAGGCAGGATGAGTCGAACTGCTCGAAGCAGAGATAAACCTTTTCATTTTCATTTTTATTTATCTTTTTTTAGGTGTTCTTAGAGAAAAAAGGAAATGGACTGGACAGAACTAGATTTCTGTCTGTCTTCTTCACTTGCTGGTTGCCTATCAGACATGAAACAGAACGGGTGCAATAAGCTATTCTCTTATTTTTCTTCCATCCATCTGGAAACAAGAACTACCAGAAGTCTGACAAGAAAGCCTGATCTCCAGCCAGATTTCTAGAAATGTTAATAGGAGTTCCTTATTCAAAAGTCACCTTCAGAACTTCTGAGTTTCTTTTCCTGATAGTTCTCATCATTGACCAAAATTATTTCTGGAATGGGACCAAAACGTGTCCTTCAGGATTCTCCTGCTACCATATCGAATGAAATATACAGCTCTGTAGAAATATATCTATATATCATACATCTACATGATAATGCCGGTTACCAGAGATGAGATTAAGAATAAAACCTTTTGAAAAGATGATAGACAGTAACATAAGAACAACAGGAATATTTCACTCATGGGCTTTGCTCAAAAGAGTTTGATACGGAGAGAGCATTTCTTCTGCTTAAGAGTCAGCTTGGAACTTTCTGGATGCCAACCAGAGAGGTCTCAGAGATAGCCCAGTGACGGGGAGCATCACTGCAGCTTGTGTGTGGCTTGATTTCATAGGATCACAGAATTGTTCGAGTTGGAAGGGATCTTTAAAAGCCATCTAGTCCAACTTCCCTGCAAGGAACAGTGGGAACAGCTCAATCAGGGTGCTCAGAACCTGATCCAGCCTGACCTTGAATGCCTCCATGGATGGAGCTCCCATGGAGTGGTATCCATGGTCGGGGCACCCATGGACTTGCCTGGGGATGATGTTCCCCATCCTTCAGAAGCTGGAGATGGTGATTCAGACAGAACTTGCTGTCACAGCAGGACCTCAGAAAAAAACAGCAAAGACCGCAGAGGCTCAGACAGATCTCTACAACCAGGGCATTCATTCCATCACTTCCACTGGGTGAACTTCAGGACCAGGTGGGACCTACTGAGGCTCCGAGCAATGCCACATCACAGCACCAGCAGAATTTTCCTGCTCCATTTTGTACAGCGCAACTTAATGGCCCTATCGACATCTTCTGTGATATACGCCCTGTGATCAGTGCAATTACTGCATGTCATCACCACTGTAAATTTACCCAGCCTGAAACCATTTTAAACTTAAACTGCATACTTAAGAACTACTATCCACCTCCTCTTTGTAAATTAGCTATATGATTTATCTGTGGGAACCATTTCAAAAAGTATACATTCAGAAATACATATACCACATGATGTCTTTTCCATATGGCATCTCATAATTATTTTGCTGTGTGTGAACATGATGAAAACAGTTTCATAATTCTCTAAGGGTTAGGGTAAATTATTTCAATTAGACATATTTCAGAGCAAACATTACCTTAGGGTTTATTAATAATAGTACCTGAGAAGGAACAGCTGCCTTTTAAGCAGTGAGAGCTGTCAGCTTCTCACTGCCCCCCCTGTAGCACCCCTTTTGTGACTCTAAAAAAATGGCAGATTTTCTCATGCTTTACCTAAACAGAGAACTTGGCAGCAGAGACCTGGTTGTAATCCTCAGCAAGGGAGCTGGTGGGTGGATTTTTTCCCTATAAACTCTTGTATAAACCACACCAGTCTCCTGGTATTTATTTTGTGTAATGTTGGAAATCATACACAGATCCAACAGGCCATGTAAAAGAGTTTTGTAACTTCCTGAAATCCTTTCAGACGAAATCTTTGCTCCAACAGTGGTCCCAGGTCATGGGGATATCATCATCAGTTTTTAAGGGCAAGAACAAGTTTGTAAGAGCAGAACTTTGAAACTAGGCAATCTAAATTATATCAGCTAATTATTAGGAATTGCTAACGGAATTATTAAAAAGCAAATTAGGTTGTTGAGGTATACAGACCATTTTGTAAGCACTGAGCTTACAAGCAGCCCGTATCACAGTTTTTAGTGCCCCATTCCTCATCTAGTTGTTTTTATGTATTAATACTGTCATATGGTGTGCACTGATTTTGAACTACAGCTTCTGTGGTTACGCCTCCCTGCAATTAATACTTCTATGTTTAAAGGCAAATGCCTAAGAATCACTTAGGTGCATTCAACTCCCTAAAAACCTGAAGCTGAAGTGTGCTGAGAATCGATTCCTGTCTCTCCTCACCCCACTCTGCTTGCAAGGGTGAGGAAACTGACCTTAAATACACAGTCATTACAGCTGGGTTGAAGAAAGGGACACAGTCTTTCGGGTGATAAATAATACGGATACAATCGCGGAGAGGGCTGGTGTGACTGACTCTACAACCTGTGGGCTGGAATAAAATCTGCCATGGAGCTGTAGGTCTGAGTGGGAAGTAGGGAATTAGCTCCCACCAGCTCTGCTTATCCATGACCGTGCATGAAGGAGAGCTGGAGGCACCCAGTATGGACTGA
Organism: Pavo muticus; assembly: GCA_016647715.1. NCBI lineage: Eukaryota > Metazoa > Chordata > Aves > Galliformes > Phasianidae > Pavo > Pavo muticus. The sequence continues at coordinate 4,854,944 of JACDJE010000036.1, read as the reverse complement.
AAAAACTGAAACTGAGAGCCCTCTAATAATGTCTGTGAAAGCGTTTTAGATTAAATATGCTGAGAAATCAACCCTCCATCACCATCAGGTGTGGGTGTCCCGTCCCTGGAACTGCTCAAGGGCTGGTTGGATGGGACTTTGGGCAAAGAGACCTAATGAGAGTTATCCCTGTCCATGGCAGGGGGGTGGAACTAGATGGTCTTTAAGACCCCTTCCCATCCAACCTTTCTATCATTCTATGACTGTCAGTCTTTGAATCCTGCAATCCTTGGGTAGCTATGAATTGAGATGGAGCAGGCGTCTAATTTATATCATGTATCACTACCATCACCCATAGATACATATTTACTTTTATATAAATAGCAAAAAAGGCATAAAGGGAATAGACATACATACATAACTGTAGGCATAATAAACACGTACACTGCCCATGATTGCTTGAAAGCCAATACCATGATATCTAAACTGTTTAGTTACCACCATGCCAAACGAGAGTTACACTACATCATTATCACACTTAAATCTTTGCATCTTAGCTACAAGAGGGAAAAAAAGCATTTCTAAAGAGAAAAATTGATCAGTAGAAGGCATTCAAGCTATAAGGTATTTCCTTTTGGTTCAGGTCCTAGTATTTTTGCCTGGCTCAACTTCAGGCAGCTCTATAACTCTGCTGAATGATTTCCAAAGGGCCTCTTGCCCATTTCTTTGTGCAAGAACACTCACACTTAGCCATGAAATTGTCACAAAAGAAACTGTTTGCTTCTCTGTCTTCTGGGGCATTTTGATTTCCCTGGGACTTCCCAAAGAGGAACCTTGCATGGTTCCAGCCCCACAAAGACATTCGATGTTGGGTGCTGCTGGCTCAAAAGCCAGGACTTCTTCTCCCGCCCACTTGTTCTGCTCCTGTGTGTAAAAATCCAAAGGAAGTGAATGACTGAGAACCCAGAGTCTCTGATCCCTTTAATATTTTGAAAAAACAAGCCAGTTGTTTCACATTGAGTCTACTATTTCATTTGGGGAAAAACATATTCTCAGTGGTGGAAACGTCTAATCTCTTTCTGCATGTCATGCAAGGAAAGGACTGCTATTATAAGACCTCTAAACTTTGCTGTCCTCTCTGCTTAATCCCATTATTTATTATTTTCCCCATAACTAGACAAACAATTACAGTTCATACAGTTTTACACTTTTCAAAATACTACACTTTGCTGAGTTCAATTCTTTGAACAAGTGTGCTGAAGAAATGATGCTCACATGTTGGTATTCTCTGCCAGCCCTTTCCTTCCTTAACCATTTGCAAATCCATTGGCTCACTTCAATCCAATTCAATAGAGATAGAAGCGCTGAAGATAATTAAATTCCTGTAACTTCTGCTAATATTGGCAGCTGGAGACAGGTAGGAGATTAAAAGGAGTGCCTCTGCTGCAGGAAGACTACAACATGAGGCTCTACAGCACCATTTCTCTGGTTTGGCCATAGCCAATAGGTACACGTGGGGTTCTGCACAGCATCCAGCATCTCATGCAGGCAGCAGCTCAGGGAAAATGGAGGCATCATTTGTAGGCTGCATGAGGGGATGGGAAGTAGTGCAAGAAGGTGAAAACCTAGTGGGAAAGCAGGGAGATGGAAGACCCAAATTCAAAGGAAATGAAGCTTCAGTAATTCTATGTCTGAGGTGACAATGTTTATATTGTTGTCCTCATTTCCACAACGTCTTATTCTCAAAGCACTGTTTCAGTCATTTTCTACATTGCAATACATTGAGAGCAACCAAACTGACAGGACTGCCTGATATCCAGTGTGGAGAATTTTGTATCCAGTTCTACACCCAGTTCTACATCTTGTCAACTGCCTATTGCTTTTGAACCTTAAAGATTAGAGCAGCAATGCAGCAATGGCTTATATCATTCATCTGTACTGTAAGTTCTTGCATACTGCAGGGCTCATGGTATTCTCTTACCTGTTTACAGCAACATTGCACAAATAAATCATGTGTACACCCGTGTTCAACAATTATGCAATATTCTCTATTGGCAATGGGACTAGACCGGGAGTTAGGAGACAGACTTCCATCTGGTAGTAAAAGGTTGTGAGACTATAGAAAGTTGTGTTGTTTTTTTCCCCTCTGTCCTTTTTTCCTCTCCCATGCTTTGCCTCATTTATTAGTTCAAACTAAAAGTCCTCGAGCGGAAAGGCCTATTTTCACCAGATGTTTGCATGAGCCTAACACATTGGGAGCCCTTTCTTAGTTGAAGTCCAGATGGCCTATAGCAGAGTAGATAATAACAAGACTCACACATTGGCTTTCTTATATCTGTATGACAACATCACCTTTGAAATGGGAATACTTGACTATGCTGTAAGAATACATTTTCACTTGTGTGTTTAGCTGTAATAGGCCCACTTAAATACAAACACAGGAACTTAAAAGTGGCTCCATCAGAATTAATGGACAGTCCGACAAAGATCAAATTTGTCTTCTGCCAAGAAATTAATAATCTTAAAGCATCCGAGATTTTGCCATGCCTGCCCTGTGTTGTGTGCTGTACCCAGTCAGTGAACACATTTCTTACCCTGCCCCAAGAGAGACCAGACTTCTCACAAACATTGTCTACCACCCACAAACCTGCCTCAAGACCCATCTACAAATTTCCTTTGCTTTTTGAAGAAAAGAAATTTTCCTTGACAAAGGTGATTATCAGGTATTAAAGGCTAATCTTATGATAAAATTCTGAATTAGTAAACCTATTTCTTAACTAGTCAAAAGCAAATCCCTCTTGCTCATACCTTGTTATGTTAATATTGCATTCTACCATCACTGGGTATTTAATCGTTCATCGGGAATTAAAAAGATCTCAAGCAGAGATACTGACATGAGCCAAGGTGGTAAGGTCACGCACTTCACTGTGTTTTTCAGGTTATTTTATTTAATCCCAACGGGCTTTTATTTTGTGTGTCAATTTGTACAATAAAGTTGTTTTATGAGATTGAGTTTGCTCGTATGTTGTTAGTGCACTTAATTAAACTCAGAAATGCTTAATCCCTTCTAGGACCCGGATTCTATCCTGAAACACAGTGCTGCGTGGGCCCTTAGTGAGCGAAAGTCCATGTAATTTGACACAAATTACAAAGGTCTCCCTGAAGTGTTTCCTTGCATGTTACATGAAGTGAGAAAGAAGGATGTGGATGAGCATCAGCTGTTGAATTGATTCTTTTTGAAGGGAAGGACAGTAAGAAACACTTGGACCCAGTTCTAATACCCCTGCAGTCTGGAGGCACGGCCTGATTTGGGTCCATCTGTACCCAAAAGCAGGAATAAATAATACATATGAGGGGCTGCAGCTGCCTCCACATTAAATACTGACCTACCAGTCCTCTGCCACAACACAAGCCCACACACCTCCAGATCCATGGCAAATCCCCTAAATACAAGGCTTGACTCTGCCCTCCAAATACAACCTGAGCTACAGACACCCATGATATATCCCTTCCTGCCCATTCTGCAGTAGTTCTCTTACCTTCCCCATCTCCAGATGTCACTCCACAAGGTACACGGCAAAACTTGAAGCAGACCTATTTCCAGCCCTCTTGTTTGTCTAATCCACTGGTCACTACATTTTCCAGTAAAGGTGCTGACATTCATTTGAGGCTATGACTGAATCAGACCTGTGAGGTATAAAAAACAACGAGTATTAAGTAATTTCTCTTACAATAAATAACTGTAAGCTATTTTCCCACTATTTCTTGGTTATGCCCAGATTTCTATGGTGCAGTGACTCATATAAAACATGCCCAATTATTTTAGTGTTAGACACTCTAGAAATATTCAAACAAGCATCAAGGTAGCATGACTATGAAGAAAGGCTGAAAGGGTGGCATAGTCAGGATTGAGATCTGATGGTCCACTTCAGCTAAATAGTAGGTAAAATGTAAGACATATATCAGAGTTGTTCCACACCTGAAAACATGGATTACTGTTGGAAATCACTTACTAAAGGTTTATTGTAGTGTGGCTATCGAAATCAGACAGAAAACCCTAACAAACTCAGCCTTGATTATCATAGTTCCACTTCTATCAAATGCAACAACAACAACAACAACAAAAAAAAAATGGAAAACAACACAACAAAAATTAAGCAGAACGTTCTTATTTTCACAGAAAGATTTGGTTTTAGCTCTTGGGAGGAGATTGAATTAGGCTGACATTTTCGTACAACCAGTACATCCTTTCGTCACTGCTGAACTGAGCGAGTTCAAAGTCGCTGAACAGAAATAACTGGCGGGCCAGTTGTGGATCTGACATTCAGAATTAGGCAGATGGTAAGCACGAAAATACAGTCTGGGTTAAATACTGACCACATTTGCCAGAAGCACAGACAGAGAAACCCTATCCACATCCAGATCATAGGCGGAGCACATCCAGATCTACCAAAACATTAAGAGCAGAATTCAGTATAAATTATTCTGTCTTAATAGTACATGGACATCTGACAGTATTTTTCTTTCATGCACTTTTCCTTCAAAAGGATGGAATTTCGCTCTGTGCTGGACACTTTGGCCAAGTGCTTTTTCCCAAATGGATGCAATCCCCTTTCTGATCTGAGTGCCTAACACCAGTCTCCTCACCATCTCGTCCAGACCCTGCCCCGCTGCGCTGACGGCTAGGAGGTGATATTTAAAGCCATGCCAATTGAGCACAACAGGGGATAGGCAGAGCAGAAGCAACAGAAGGAGGATTTTGCAAGAGCTCTCTAGGTCACGTTAAACTCCTTCTCTGGCCACGTCCAGTGTCCAGCCCGTATGCCTGAAAATCTTGCTTTAAGCTGTTGCTATTTATTTGGAAATTTACTGTGGCTGTGGTTTAACTCTGCATTTCAGAGCTATTCTTTAATTGATACAGTGCTCTCCATCCTTCATAAACAATAATCAAAGGCTCCAATACCTTGGAGGACAGGGAGGCAGGTGATCAATACCAGCAGATGACCAGGTCTCCGTAGGAACGTTATTTATACATCAAAATTTATACTGAAGAAGAGAAAGCAAGTCAGTAAAAGCTGTATTTCTTCGTTAAAAGACTCGTACCTTTGGCTAAGCTTCAGTAAAAGCCTCGCAGACAAACTTCTTTGTTTCTGGCAGAAATAAATATTTATTACTGAACTGGGAAAAATACTCTTACAAAGTCTAACTATTTTAATAAAAAATTTAATATGTTTATTTCTTCCAGACAGGAGATAAAAAGCTGTCAGACAAATAATGGTTTAAATTACAGTGAGATGTTTTCTTTACCTAATCTTTCTTTTTCTTCTTCTTTCAAATCTATGCAGCATGCTCTGAATTTTTATTTTTAGTAAGAAATGTCAAGGAAACACTTTATAGTAAGTGGCTGCTCACTATTAATTCTTTTGTTATTAAACTTGGGAACATTAATTAGCATTAATCGCTTTGGCACTAATATAGATTTCCCACAATAAATTCTTTACACACATATACAGACCCTATAATCTAATCAAGCAATTTTCTCCTACCTACTTGGAAGGGAGAAAAAGAGCAAGGCTGTTCTCGTTATTTCTACTTCTTTTTTTTTCAATTCTGAGAAGGAGGTGGTGCAGGAGAAATGGAGCCTATACACGATCAGAGAAAAACAGTAACTATTGCCACACTCAGGGTATGTACTACTCAGTCAGCAGCTGTACGCTATAGGTAACATCACTGATGTTTTGGTAAGGAAAATAGATGTATGTAGCTCAAAGCCGTCAAGCAAATCTATTTCCCTGCAAAAGCTGAGATGATAATAAAACACTGCTTTTTTCTTAAGAAAGAAAATAACACCTAAAATAGTTTAGTAGTAAATAGCACAGTGATTTCTAATGCTGCTCTGATACAGCCCAAATTTCCAGCATCATAAGTGAATGCTGGACAAACATAATAGAAAGCTATCAAATAGTCTTCCTCACAAAGAAGGAATTCGAAGTTAGAAATGCTACTTGCTGTGAACAGGGTGATAACAGGAGTATGTCCTGCTCTGTCAGGCTCCTGTGTTTTACACAGCAGAAAACTGAGCTGCTGAGCTCTTGTCAAGCAAGCCATGATCACATTTACTGATTTTCACACTGGCAGGTACTTTCTTTAAAGCACTGCAGAGAACTTTGCAAAATAAGGTTGTCATTACTCCTCAGATGCCCTAACTTGAATAAACATGATGAATGAATATGCTGTATTTCTCAGAACAAACAAGCTGCAAGCATGGAAGCTACAGTGTGACTGATTAAGTATGTACGTTGCTTGCCAAATCTCTGCAGATCAACACAGGACTTAAATCTCACTTTCACTTTTAGACTTATAATTATTCTCAGAATGAAGTTTCCTTAATGAACACTTAAAACCTTTTATTTCAGATACTGATTTACAACTGGAGGCCTTACATTAATACCTTTCTTGGTCGCTGCGGGCCTTTACCACTAATCAGGCTCTGTGCAGGTAGAGGAGAGAAAAACTACTCCATGATACCCTTCACTTGTATAAGGTCCAGACATAGCATTTGAAAGTCCAAATTCATTCATCCAGTATCCAGTAGCAAAGCATTACAGCCCCAAACTAGCAGATCCTTAAGTCCTTTCCTCTCACTTCATGTTAGATTGAATTTGTTTAGTCCTTCCTTGCAAAACTTGAACAAATCAGATTGAACTTCTCTTCCTACTCAAGTTCCCACTATTCCTGTCTGAACCTCTGAGCTCTTTAACATATTTCCTTTTATTCCCAAGAACTCAGGTGTCTTTTGCTATCCTTTAAAATCATTCAAGGAATGCACATTTTGATATAAAATTCAGTCTTTAGAAAAATGTTTTTTCTCTTTTTTTCCTCCAAAAAAATCATGGAACCAACAAGACACATCCCAACTTCATCAATCTGTACATCCTGCTTCCCCAACCTAAACCTTACTGTTGCCCTCATATATTGCAAACTGCTGCTTTCAGTAGGCAGCTCAGAAGTATTATATATATATATATATATATATATATATATTTATTTATTTATTTATTTATTAAGCAAACTGCAAGCTGGGAAGCTGCAGAGATGACATGCAGGTTGTAGGCCATTTACCTGCAACACTGTGTGGATGCACCGAGTTCACACATCTTCCTTCCCATAACATTTTAAGGGGCAGAAAGGATGAGACCTGAGTCTCTGTGGTCTTCCGCAGCAGATCGGACCATCTTTGATGATGGAAATATTTCAAGATTATATTTGCCAGTATTTCAGTAGTTCCCATAGCTAGACAGGAGCTCTATGGAGAACACCACTTTAAATGCAGCATACAACCATTTCGACCTGGGAAGATCATGGGTTTCACTTACAAAATAAATATTTGCAATGCACTTGGCCAGATTCTCAGCCAGCATTTCCTGATTTACTCCAGGTTTGGATCCCACCTTTGTAGGCACAGAGCTTTTGAGAACAACATCTATCATATAAAGAGATTGTATTTTACAGGTGCTTGTGGAATACACATAAAACCACCATAAGGACAAGTAAATCCCTTGCTGGAAGAACCTAGCTGCTACAGTTCCATCTAAAAATACCCATCTACTCAGTGGATAAACTGCACCAAGTTCTCCACAGGTAGTGTGCTAGAGCATAGATCTAAGCAAAGGTAGCAGAACAAAATGTCCCTTTTTCATTTCCCTCCATCCATTCCGCCATGAAGGCAGCAAATCTTCTCTCAAGAAGCCTCTGTCTCTCAAATGAGCATCATCCTACCAGCAATTCCACAGCAGAATGACACGGAATAAGCAATGCTACCTTCACATTCATCACTTGATAACATTTCAGTGCTGAATTTCTTTCGGTACCCATCAGTGTATGGATTGGATTTTCCTCTTCCCAGGACATCATGGAGTTATCAGTATTGACAGAACCAGGTTAACAGCGATCAAAGTAACACTACGAATTCCTGCCCCTAGCATGAACAAGTGTATAATTGCTTTCCCACCTCTTTTTTCATTTTTTTTTTCCCCTGAGCTTAAAATTCACAGATTTTGGGTTGCAATAGAAGTTACTGTAAAAATTCACAAATTCTGAAAAACATCAGGTTGCAATACAAGTTATTGTGAACCACGCTGTAATGGTGCATCCCTCTTTGCATCCTGCCCAAGGCCCGCCTAGGCTCAAAATGCCATTGCAAATGGGTACTCAGTGATGTCTTTCAGCTGCTCATAGAAAAGGCAAGCTGAGGTTGCACAGCATATCTCTGTAATAAGAAAAAAAAATCATAAATTCTGAAACATGCAGAGCTTTTCAGTTTATGCCAGAATTAAGGAGAGCCACCCCGAGCCCTATATTAGTCTAACAACAATAACAATAAGACCAAACACTAGAGTCTGTCAAAATTTCCAGCATTGTACTTCCTCATTTTCATGCATTTCAGATGTGATTCACAAGCTTATGGTTACCTTCTGGCAAAAAAAAGAGACGGCAAATAAATAAATAAATCCAAACATTCTCAGCTTCTACAATAGGAGAGACAAAACGCCTATGACTTAGCCAACCTGTCACAAGTTATAAGCATAAACACCACAATTTTATATCTTCAGGAGGAACTTCAAATACGCAGAACAGCCTCTGGTTTTAATCTTATTTCTTTCCCTTAATGATTGACCTACATAAGCAACCAAATCCTTGACACTTTTTAGTGGTGCAATATACGTTTCCCTTACATGCTCTTCAGTCCAAAGTCCCTAACCAATAATCACAAAAGACTGAGAACTGGAGCATTACTGTGGTTGCTCCTGTATTTAGGAAGAAAAAAAGAAAAGAAAAAAAAAAAGGAGGAAAAAAAGATTAAAAAAGAACAACCTGGTGGAGATTTCAATCCATTAGCAGCACTGAGCTTGCCAGTTCTTTACTGCAGCATTTGACAAGGCTGTGAGCCAGAGATTAAGGCACGTCTCCCGAGGAAGGAAAAGAACAGGAGCTTCCACACTTCATTAAGGATACGTTTTATTTGCAAACTGCCAGCCCACAGAGTGGCACTGACTTTTGGGTCATGGAAAAGGTTGCAGTTGTGCACTTGAACTGTGCCAAGCTGAGCTAGATAATACCCTTAAAAAAGCAAATCACAGAAAAAATGATAAGAAAAATAGGGAAATCTATGATCGCAAACAACCTAAAATATGACTTGAAAAGTACCTTGTGCTCCAGTCAGGTTTTTCCTCCTCAAAAATGGTACTAAAGCAGGAAAAGTGCCCAAAACAACAGGGAGCTGTTAGCTACAAAATACATATTCATGCTGTATTTTTTATAATTTAAATATACATTCTCAGATTTATTTCACATAGATTGCTTTAAAAATGTTAATGTCCCTATAGAGTCGAGCCTTATCATTACTTGATCTTTTGCCAAAGACTGTACTGGCACTCCATGACCTTATACATTTTTTACTAAGCTATTGTTGCTTTTTCCTGGCTTGTTTTTCAAAATCTGAATAGAAATGCATAGCATGTACTGTTCAAAGTATAAATCATAAATCACTCATCGTAAAGGGCCAATTCTTGGAGTCTTTATTTGGTATTTGTACTGGCAATTTCCCAATCATTTTCAAATGGAGTTGTATTTGAGTACAGGCATGGCTGCCACTAAAGGTAAGTTTTCTTTGCTCCAGGAAAAAGAGGTTTAAGAATAAACCTTTGTGTTCAGTCCCAGATCTTCTCTGCACTAACATCATTAGTATCATTTGCAATGAAATGTGTTCAATACCACAGAAGTGCCCAGAGGAACTTTACTGTGAAATTTGACTAAAAATAGGCCTTGAATTCACATGTGTGCACTATCAGTGATTGCCAGCTGCCCACACTGGACAAGCAGTTGGTATCATGCTTGTAACCACTGCAAGCATCATCACAACTAATGCCCATTGAGTCACGTCCTGCAAGAGTTTTCCACGCACTCAGAAGCCATAGGAAAAAAGACTAAAAAATTATGATGTCTTCATCTTGTTTTGGCATACCCACTTCTTTTGTAAGGATATGGATAGCGGCAGGAGCTGGATCTGGAAAGGTCTGGATTTGAACAGCTCACAAATATCAAGGAATCTAAAAAGGAATTGAAGGCCTACAACAGATACTGATGTTAACCTACAACTCTCCCAACAACATTCCTCCCACCTGGCACTGGATGGAGGTCCTTGGGTGCAATCTTTCCTCCAGCAGAGTCTCTCTGCATCTGGATGAGTGCAGCAAGTAATACTGGCAGAAGCGAAGGTGCAGGTACATCAAAATCTGAGATTATAGCTGTATACCTTCATCAATACCTAAAGAAAACAAAAGTAATCTTTTTCTTAATCTGTAGCTGAACTAAAGTCATTTATGGACACAAAATGCTCCTGCGTTCTCTGTTTTTCTTCACTACCTATGAAAATATGAACTTAATGAAATAGTAATACATAAAGCAAGAATTTTTGAAGTACTACAGGTACAATGACCTCAGTAGAATTCCTCTTTCTTTCTTCTTCTTTTAAATGCATACTGATCCTAGAGTACTCAGTTTTATTTCACACATCCATAGAAGGGTCTATCTTATTCAACCATAGCTGAGTGCTGGTTCCCCTGTTGAAATTCCTGGTCCTCCACAGTTTTCAGCCCCCCTAATGAGAATTAGTACCACTACTTTCACTCTAACCCAAGATATCATTATGTCTTGACAATCATAATTAGCAGCAAAAATGGCACCTAAGCTCAGTCTAAGCAAAGATGACAATCTTGGGTAAGTATCATTAATGAGATCAACAAATCTACTTTGTTCCATTCCCAGAGCCATCTCTCCTCTCCTTCCTGTTTTGCTATTCACGGTCATACAGGGAAGGGAAAAATCAACAGCTGTAAAGAATTTCTTATTTTTTATCTTCTACTTTTAGGATAACCAAGTGTGTGAACTTTGGAGGAACAGTTGAACTATTTCTAAAGCTGAGAGTAAGGCTCAGTTCTGATTCAAGTTTCATGATTAAAATTATCATCCAAAATACAGCATTCATCCAGGGAAGAAGAATGTCGTTACTTACAAGAGAGAACATTTGAACTGTTGGCCAACTTTGCTTTGTTCCTATAAATTTTCTTCACTTGCCATGTTCCCTTTGCAAGAGAAAAAAAACAAGCTATAAACAGTAGTTAGCTTTGTGGTGAGGTGTTCTTCTGCCAACCTGAGGTTAGAAGTGGAGCTGAGATCCCAAGAGCTAGGCTTTGTATTATAGTATTGTATTTTTGATGCGGTAGTTAGAAGTCAATTACTGTTTCCATTATAAACCCTGTTTTCCAAGGGTTTATACCTCAACCATTTTCATTTCCATCATGCTGAACTTGGCATACAAGCAGTATGAATACACAATTTTTAAATAGACTAAATGAGGCTGGCTCATTTTTAGATACAGAGTAGTCAGAAACTCTTTGTCAGATGATTTTTATTCATTGAATTTAACAAACTATAGTTTCACTTTAAAAACTGGATTTTGTCAGTGAATTGTCTCTGTGATTGGGCCTGATATCTTTTACACCTTCTAAGGAAAATGACTGTATTAAAATATATATATATATATACACATATATGAAAGCCTGCTGACAAAATTCTCTCTTTAAGATCTGATTTTCTTGGCATTTCAGATGCCAAGACTCCCATGCCTTATGTTTCATTGGAAACCATTGTGTATCAAGACCCTTATGGCTCAAAGGTGGATTTTATCCCAGTAAGTTTTCCTCCTTTTGGAAAACTGGGTCAAGGCAACAACTCAAAGGTCAAAGTCATTGGTGATATCATCTCTGGGGACTTCAGGAATCTTTGGAGTTGATGTGAGCAGAGGAACCATCCCCGCAGGTCTCCCCACCATGACTCAAGGCTGACTGTGGCAGGAGAGGCAGATGGAGGGCTGTCCACAGGCCAGGTGAGAGCCAGAACAGAGCATACTCTGTGCAAAGACCAAAATCCAGATGGCCACTGGCTGTTCAAGTCCTCCATCTGGGGCTGCATGTCACTCGATAATTTCACTCAGCAGATGCTGATTGCTTAAAAGCTACTTCAGCTTAGAAAATTCACTTTGCCAAGGCCACAACGAATATTTTTTTTGACTTCAATTTCCATGCATTCCTTTCACCTGAATTTCCTGCATTTTTTTTTCCTCTTAATTGAAGATAGCTGGAATCACAGAGCAGTGACACAAAAGTTTCACAATTCAGCTTTACCACTAGCAAACAGACTCACATGCAATTCATCCCTGTGAATGTCGATTTCTATAAAAAAGGTTTGTTTCTTTTGGAGTACAAAGAACTCAAACTTGATTTTTACTCTAAACGTTTCCGTTATTTTTTCCAACACATCTTCCCTGTAGACCAAAGCCAAAGATGAACCAAGCTACTTATTTTTTAAGATGAACAATATCACCCTGAACTTCTAAATCATCATCCCACTGACATTTCAAACATTTGCTAACAAATACATTTTTTTAGATCATTCCAGTAAGATATACAAGTTTACCCTCATTTTCCTTTTTCTTTGGAAAATAAATCATAGTAAAACTGTGATTCACCAAAATCTCACAGAAGATCGAGGTCAGAAACAGGAATAGCACAAACATGCCATGGGACAGACTTCCTGCAGGTTGCTCTCCCAGCACAGAAAATGAGTAGAAAGTTATTAGGTGCTGATCCAAACTTTGCTGACGATGATGGATTTTGATAAGCTTTAGATCAAAACCTTATTTCTCATCTACTTTGGAGTGTGAGAGAATCTAGGCTAACGTTTGTGAGATCACCCAACATTGCTATCTCTCTGCACATAACCATCACACCAAGGCGAGGTGCCATGTTGGTTAAGCACAACACCGAGCTTTGTCACTGTTGCCATTTCCATTGCATTTTTAGGTTGACACAATTTTTTTCTCCTGTGTAATAGATAGGGCATAATACAAAGGTGGAAGACCCAATATTGGGTTGCCATCTTCCCTTTCACAGTCTACGTGCAATCACCTCAACCCGCGCGCTCTGAGTGCATGCTCATACCATGTTTTTGTGAACACTGACAAGAACAACTATCTTGAAAGCTATCAAAGCCATCCTCATTATCCTTTATGGGCTGTGTAGAAAATGTCACCACTATTAGACATTTAACTGGAGTGCAGCAGAATGGTTTTGCTGGCCCCCTCCAGTTCTTCGGGTAATAGCTCTGTTCATAATCAGTTTCTGCTTTTTTTAATGACCCTCAAGAGGTCCCTTCTGGTACACTTCAGTTCCCTTTCCAGCGTCCCATTGATTTTACAGACTTTAGGAACTTGCTCTTAACCTTCTGCTTTTTCCTGGATCGCTGCTGAATGATTAGGCACTACACAGCCTTTTGTTACCCTGAACACCAAGAGATATCTGGAGAATTAAATCACCAGCTTCAATAACGTTTGCTAGAGAAAGAGAGCACTCTTCTCTCAGGGCTATTCACCCTATTTATGTGCATGATTTTTTTTTGGAAGAATGACTTCAGATTTTTCTTATTTTTTTTTGTAAGAAACAAAAAAGAAAACAGAGCTATCTTCTTGAACAGAAGAATGAAATTCACTCAAGAGCTCACATTTGCACCATGAATTCTAGCAGCAGAAGCGGAAGCATTTAGTGTTGGGAAAGGGAGGGCAGAGCCTGGTGGGCAGAGTGTAAGCATAAAAAGTAAAGGGTTTTTTTTTTAAAAAGGGATTTTAAAGGCTTTTCCAAACAAAGTCTTTCCAGTTATCTGATTTCATTCACATGGAACCACATCAGTGCCAGAAGTACACGCTCATGGGGTGTGGTTTCTCTCTTCTGAAGTTAGAGTGGTTGGAGAGATACCTCTCATAAGACATGTCAGGTAAATTCAAGGAGAAAGAGCTTGGTGCAAGGGCATCCTCTTAACCACAGCACAGCAGAGATGCAAAGCTGTGATTAAAAGTGGTGTTCCTCCAAAATCTCTGCCCCTTCTTACATGCTCTTGCTTCACCAGGGTCCTGCTGCAGAAAGGACTGCTTGCCCTTGTGTGATTTTAGGGCCACTTCAACACTGCGCAGTGCTCAGGAAATGCATAAAAATGCATTAAAAAAAAAAAAAGATAAAGGACGGAGCTCTGGCACAGTTCTACAAAACATCCCCAAATTCCTCCTGGAGGGTGAAGTTCAGGCAACCCCATTTGCACCAACAGGTTCGGAGCAGCGTGCAGGGATGGCTGCAGCCCAATTACCACCCGCCCAGCTCTCGCTGCCTCTCTGAAGGATGCTGGGGGGAGAAAACAACCTTAAACCCGAAACAGAAATGGCATTCTTCTGCTTGTTGTCGAGACGCCAGCTGAAAAGGAATCATTATAAAGAGGTAGATGTTTTCGGGGGGAGACAGAGGACTCACCCGAATGATCCCAGTTAAGGGCCTTAACAGAGAGGCGGCTTAACTCCGCTTTGGAAGTGGTGAGCCGCCCTGCTTGGCTGAGCTTGGATTGTGTTACTGCAGGAACATGGCACAAACAGGGATACCCTCTCCTTTTAAAAACTGCTCGCTCCCGAAATAGCAACACAATTTAGCAATATTTTGTATCAAGACAATTACACTGTAGCATTATTGTAGTCTTAGTACCTCATTAAAACAAAAAAATGTTAAATCCTTGTTTTGTTGAACACAAGAGATGAATAGTAAATATTGATTTAGAATGAATGCAAACATTTCCCTAGGAGTGGATAATTACAGCCTTTCTATGCAAAACACTTATATTTGAAGAAGCACTTCACTTACTTTGCCATGTGGTATACATTCTTTAGTACATTTTAAATTATACGTTGTCCTGGACAGTGTCTGCTCTATAATTTCTTGTGTCTCTACACCAGAGTCAGTATGTAATTTTAAACTGCAAACTTTCTGCCAACTAGGAGAGGAGAACAGGCTTAACTCTTTCCCGGAGCCGCTCTCAGGAGCAGCCCAGGCTGCACATGCAGACATGAGGCCGGTTTGCTCAGGGCTGGAGCAGCACCGAACGAGTTTGGTTTAGCTGGAATCCCACAAAGATGCTACTCCCAGCAGTCTTCGTTTTTCACACGACATTTTCTGATTACGTACGAGGCCTGATGTGCTCTCATTTCCAGCCAGATCAAATGGAGTCCAAAAGTTTCAACAAACCGGAGAATTTGAAAATGAAGAGCTGAGCGTTTGGAAGAGAGCATCTAGGTTGAAAGCTCCCAAACACATATTTGAAGCGAATTATTTATCCTACTTATTTTGGCATTCAGACGCTCGTTTGCAGACGGAATGGGACGCGCTCGGCTCTTTCTAAGAAGAGTCAGACGTGCACACGATGCTTTGTGAGAGCAGAATTTACGCACAAAGCCCCCGCCGTGCATTTTAAACCATATAGGTTTATTAGGTTGCAAGGCTGGGACGTAAATTCATACGCAGCTTAATCAGGCTACATGAACGTGAACACAATATGCCCCTGCAGTAACTCGGGAGATTAATCCACATGACTTGTGCATTTTGTTATCTTATGCAACCACAAGCACCCCTAGCGCACACATTTTATGGGCCAAATTTTCCAAACCTGGGACCTTGCACCTAAATTATTTCCATCAGTATTCACATCCTCATCTTCCCTTCCCCAGAATAGAGAAAGGCCTCCATGGGTATTTAAACACTTCCCAACCCACACAGCATTTACAGATATGCTTACATCCCCTTGACACATCACACCAGGAGGGGCTCATGAGTTTTGCTGGATACAGAAACTTCAGCCCCACAGCAGACTCTGGTTAATTTGCTGCAGTAATGAGCACTGCAACGGCACTCCAAGGGAGAGCAAAGAGGATCTGATTGTGATTCCAGACATTGACCACGAATTGCATCAACTAACCCAGCACCAGCACTGTGAACAAGAGCACAGCGCTGTTTGGAAGCCGTTATACTTGCCATATACTCTGATTACCTCTAGTATTTTCAGTAAAACTGAACTACAGACTACAGCTCCAACACTTGCATACACGCTTGAGTTTGCTCACAAAGCAGATCCCAGTGTGAACCCTCCTGGATTTTCAGCCTGGAAACCCGTGGAGTATCTCTTACTGTACATTAGATTTAAACATAGAATTAAACAGATTTGAGTAAAGCTTGCACGAAGGGGAAAAAGAGAAATGAAGAAGAAAATGGAATTTATTATTTCAAAATACATCTACTGTGGAGGGAAAAAAAAAAAGGCAAGAATGAGAAAGAAAGACTAAAAGTATATCGAAATATAGAATGTGATAACCATAACAGAGAAAGTTTGCTGGAATAAGCAATGAAGTGCCAATGCCCCATATTTTCCTGAAGATACTTCTGATGAGCCCCACCTTCACCCACTGCCAAACCCCTCCACGTGGAGGTTCTACTCAGCAGCCGATTGCACTGAGGTACATTTCACCAACGTGTGCCTCCAAAGTCAGCTCTGTACTTCCAGAGACGCTTAATGGAGCATTAAGGCAAGAGACTTCAGTCCAGTGGGCAAAGCTATGTGTCTGCAAGGAAAATATTCAGCCTCCCCACTTGGCACCTACCCCTGTGTTATTTGGAGGTAGCCACAGCTCTGCAACAGCACCCAGGATAGTCCCGCTCGGAGCGACTGAAGAAATCTCCCACTGGAATTTACTGGCTTTAAAATTAGCTTTTCCCCTTGCCCCTTATTCTGAGGATTTGCATAACCATAAGGGAAAAGACGACACGAGATAAAAATAAATTTGGCCGCCGCAGATCAGAAATCAAGGGGAAAGTGTCAGGGCAGTGTTTTGCTTTGGGTTTTAGTGGAGACAAAATAACTTCAACTACTAGGAAAGATAACGTATGAGTAAGAAAATTCCCCGAGCAATCAGAGGATGTGTTTTCAGCTTTTTTACATTTCGGTTTTATTTTCTCACAGCAATGAGAGAGGATGAGATTGGAGTCCCATAACCACGCTGGCGCAATCCGCGCACCCTACCTGGATCATCAGGGATTGTAAATCATCGTTTTATAAGAATTTAACTTTTCTGCTTCCAACACAATCAAACGCAGTGGTGAGGGGGCCACTCATCATGACAAAAAATATACTTCAGAGTCTTTCTTGAAGTGCCAACTCCAATAAGTTCTCCGAGTGAAATTAAATGTACGCTGTTCTTCCAAACCACAGTTTCCCCCTGGGATGGACGAATCTCAAGTGGGGGCTGAAAGGCCAGTTGTACCACAGCCACGGGTTACACCCATTTTTGCAGGTTTTTTTAACTACTGCATGTAGCATAACTTGTATTCCAGCCCACTCGGTGACTGTGCTTTCCAGCATTGGTAATAAAAAAAGAAGTCTTCATAGTTTCCACATTCTGGCACTAACGAGTGGGCCAGTCCATATCTTCCCTTGGTTTCTCATAGTTTGGTGTTTGTTTGCTTTAAAGCCTTCTCCATGAAGTAAAGGGCAGAAAAAAAAAGAAAAATCTGACGTGTGACATAAGGAACGGTTGGTGCTGAGTTTGAGGACAGCAACCAAGAGTCATTTTTGAATAGAAATTAAAGTGGAAAAAACCTATTAGCTTGTACACTTCATCCTCCTGCCAACATGATGTTGCTCCATGGAGTGGCCTTCTTTTTGCAGGCTCAGCACTGAGCACTTTGCTCCCACCACCACGGTGCTCCCACCCTGAAACCCCACCATCTGGGATGTCCTCTGCATCCCAGCATCCCAAAACCACCTAGGGCTGAACATCCCCATTCTGCACACCACTGGGTACCAGGAGAACCCCACCCCTGGACAAGGAGCTGGCACTGCCCCATTGGCCAAAGCAAACATCATGCCATGCAAATGGATAACAAAAAGCAGAGCAGAGGCTAAATGCAATGCTCTCCTGGGGGGAGAAAGCATGAAGATGAAGCTTTTTTCTTTTTCTCCTTTTTTTTTCTTCTTTTTTTTTCCTCCCCCTTCTTCTTCTTAGAAGGGAGGAGAAATATTTCTTGACTGCTCTCTGTAAAATATAGCGCTGGCAAGGAAGAGGAAACAATCCTGGGCACTGGCTTCAGCAGATATCGATCTCTCTACTCACTGAAGTGGATATTGACCTCTGGCAACCTCGCCCCCAGTCAGAGAGTGGGGTCAGGGAACACTCTCAGAGATGGGAAGAGACATTTTCACCTCTTTTCAGTCCTGCCATCCCTTTCAGGAGCTTAAATCCTGTAGAACGTACACATTCTGGCAAAACAGGGGGGTGAGTGAATGCTTCAGCAGGGCAGGCAAACTGGAAGGGAAGGGTGGAGTGGGGTCAAGATTTCCCATCTCAGTTCCCACACCATCTCCAGAAAGCTGGTGGTCTAGGAGAGCGCTAGGGAGGGTGAAGGCCCCTGCCCATGGCATGAGTCAGATATGGAAGCAGAACAAAATAGTACAAGCACAAATGGGTTCACACTATTTAAAAGAAAAAAATGATGCTTTATCAATAATGGCACTCAAGAAAGATGTCTTTTTGTGAATGCTGCCTTGTGCTTGGGGCTGCAGTATCCTTATCCAGGCTCATCCATCCTCTGTTTATTTTGTGGCCAACATCCCTGTGATGCTCCTGATCTCAGTGTGCAGAAGGGCTTGGGACAGCATGCAGCTGATTTGCACACACTGCAGGCTCTGCCCAGGACTCCTCTATGTCACACATCCACACTGGAGCTGCCGACACCTGAAAACAGTCCAAGCAAATAGCCCAAACACTCTTTCTCTGTATGCAGAGTATTTTGGAGTAAAGCGCCCTCAATTACACCAGCTGAGAAGGGGCAACCATCTTAACATCCCCAGTAGGAACACAGGGACCCAGCAGGCAGGCTGGCTTGGGCCCGAGTCTTGGTACTGGATGATAATCGGGGGCAGGAGAAACAAATCTGCATTTCCTCCACACAGAGAATACTAGCAGAGCTGGTGGGGACCGCACTTTCCATCCAAAAGTGTTAACAAGCAGTGAAAGAACTGAAGCGCATCTAATTAAAAATGCATACCAAGGCATAAAGACAGAGTATAAGAGTAAACAAATGGCAGAGACCAGATTTGTTTGCAATAAATGAAGAGGAAAACACCACACAATGCAAACTCATCCAGCACGGAGACGGAGGGAGGCGAGCAGGCGAAGGCAACATGCTGCAAAACATCTTGAAACAAAGTACAATGCGACCAAAAAGCAAGTGGCATGCAGGGCACAGTGATGATTGAGGGGCAGAGGCACAGTCCATGGTAGGAACACATTTGCTATTGCAGACATGGCACTGCCCAATCCCTGGAGGTGCTCAAGACCAGGCTGGATGGAGCCGTGGGCAGCCTGAGCAGGTAGGGGGCATGCAGCCCATGGCAAGGGGTTGGAACTATATGATCTTTATGGTCCCTTCCAACCCAAGCCATCCCATGATACTACGATTGCACTGCAACATGGTTAGGCTGAGGAATGGTGCCAAGCAGAGTTCCAGCTCAGCATATGAGCAGGCCACCATAGGACACAGCACACAACACCTTCTAAGGGAAAGAAAGTACATTTGGAGATCTGTGCTGACACACCCAGGGAGAGGCAGACAGATAGGGGTTTGGGTTGAAGGCTCTGTCTTGTTGAAGATGGCTGCCACAGTGAGCACAGCACTCTCCTTACCCTGAGTTCTCAGAAATAAGGTGGGCCAATTGCTGACACCCAGCACTGCTGGCACATTAATCATGGCTCAAACAAAGACCAGCAGCAATGGCATGCCTTGTGTTGTCACACCTTCACTGCAAGGGCAGCAGTGCTGCTTGTAGCCCGGCAGGAGCTCACCATCATCTTGCCTTGCTTCAGGAGGACCTTCCTCTTTCCCATGGTTATCTCTCCCTTAGTTCCTGCTGTTCTGCATGATAGTTATCACACCATTTCTCAGAAGCCGCTGTTGCTTGATGGCTGCAGATGAGCCCTGTCATCTGTTTGGTCTTTCAAAGCACGATAGGCCACTGCGTTCACCCCCATGGGATCTCCAGCCACGCACAGTTCCCATCCAAATGGAGATAAAAGTTCAATTTTATTTCACAGTTTTGTCTTCTCTACCGCAAATCTTTCCTGACAGTGTTTTCTGACTGCTAAACTGATCCGTTTTGAGCAATTGATCTAAAACATCTGTCTGAGGGTTTGAAAGCAACGCAGAGAGGATACTGCAGCTCTCCTCCAAAGGTGTGGGTGAGATGAGCACCAAAACATCGGGTGACAGGAGGAAACTTTTAGGCAAATGAGCGCCCCATAGCACATGCATCTTTCCCCTGAAAGTTTTGCCAACTGCCATGCAAACCAGGAAGTCGTGCTTCCAAATATTTAAGGCTGCATTTCTCTTAATTTCCATCTTATCTTTCGTACGACTTACATTTTCAAATGTCAACCTACATATGGGGATGTTGAATCTCAGGGATGCCGATCCATCAGGAAACTTCTAAAATCTTCTCCAAAAATTGTTTGGGTTTTTTTCTTCCTCATTTTTTTTTTTTTTTTCCATAGAATCATTAAAGTTGGAAAAGAGCACTGAGATCCCCAAGCCCAACACCAACCCACCCCCACCATGTCCACTGACCACGTCCCTCAGTGCCACATCCCCATGGTTCTGGAACACCTCCAGGGATGGCAACTCCTTTACAGGGCAGCCTGTGCCAGTGCTATCCCCTTTTTTCTTAATGTATTGCCCACAGGTTGGTGAGGGCACCTATATGCACTTCAGGGGTAGGGAAAAAATGCACATCCTGACATGTTTAAATTTTCCAAGAAATACAATAAACTGATAAAAGAGCAAACTTCATTCAGAATGTATTTTAACTGTAAAAATTTGTGTGCAATGACTGCATAGAATATTAGTTCTGCAATACGTCTGAATACCGTTCCCAATGCTTGGCATTACATACATTTTTTTTTGTTTAAATTCCACTGCTTACACTTTTGCCATGTCCCTGTATTTATTTTTGTTATGCATGTTCCCTACTGCCAATGTAAATTCATTTAATGTTAGGCACACAACAGTTTTTCAATACCTTTCTGCTATTTGGCTGCACAATTAGCTTCCTAAAATATGATTTATTTTAGTTGAACTTAGTTTTGGCAAGGAAGTGGGGGCACGAGAGGGGGATTTTTAGTGCAGGCACAAATTTACTACTGGGAACACTGCTATGAATGGCATGGAGGCCAACATCAGAAATCCATCTTACTCACCAAAAGGCTGAATCTACTGGGGATTAAGCATGGACCCTTCTCCACCCTCTCCTTCAGCAGGCCTTGGGCCCCCCTCCAGCACTCACCAGCCTGGGGTGGGCCTGAGACTTAGTGTTTCCTTCAGAAAAAGGGGGCTATTACAGAGCAACACCGGTTCCGGGTGTGCTGGATGGCATCCAGCGCAAATTGGTTCATGTCTTAATAACGTCACATCTTTCTAGGTCATTAATAAATAAAGAGGTTTGAAGGGGGGATAAAAGGACCTTTTTTTCCTTTACTAAATTGAATTATACTGCATAGCCCCTACATAATTTGCAGTGATGTGTGGTATCTTAATACGCTGTGTTCTTTGGCCCCCAGCTCATATGTGCACTTAAGAATATGCTTAATTTTAAGGCTGAATGTGGCTCTCATTTAAATAAGAAAATGTTTCCCAGCCTCTCTGGAGGATGGTACATGCCAATGCCTGTAGATATTTAGGCACCTGTGCATCCTGACTCCTGGAAATAGCCAAACTGAGGTCAGTGGCAACTAAACACACCAGACTCTGAGTGTTGCAGATGCTATTTTACACAGTTATTCCATGCATGGTTACTTCTCCCCTTTGGAAGGCTGCAAATCATTTCAGTCTGGGTACCTCCACCCCCACAGCACAGGTGGACCAAAAGAAGCTAACAGAGAAGTCATCTCTAAGTGCAACACAAGTCGAGTTTCATTTCCCACCTCCAAGCTAAAGGAGCTCTGTGTGATCTAGTCTCCAAACAGAAACTCAATTTCACAAACAAGTAAATCAGAAATTCCAAAAGTCATAAGGAAATACATGCTGTCTTCTCTAACGGAACTAAAAGAAGCTATAATGGCAGGTACGTTGGCTGTGCATAGATAAGACATCTATTTCAAACATCAGTGTTGTACTGGTACTTGTTTCCAGTACAGATCTAAGAGAGCCTATTACAATAGTTGTGTTTTTTTTTTTTTGCTATGAATATTTTTCTACTTTTTTCCAACTGCTTTGCGTCATACGTTAAGATGCACTAAAATGCCTTGGCAGCCTCTATGGGACAGCAAACAACATAAGGAATACGTATCTAATGCTGCACATGACTTCACTGCCACCCCTTTTCCATTCTATGTCTTAATGCAAATGATAAATAGAGAAAATATGTGTAATCCTCAACGTGTGCTGTTCGTACTGCCTGAGGACATTGTGGACGTAATGCAAACCTTGAAGCATGTGCCTTTCCCTCCCCTTCCTCCCACAACGAAGCATTAACAACGGAGACATCATATATTTTGGATATCTTTAGGATTATTCTTCACACAAAAGTATAGGGCACAGTACCTCAAAGCAGCGCATTCATTACATTAAGATGCAGGATGGCTCTTATGATGCCTTCCCGCACTCAACAAATCAGGCCTTACAGAGACAGGTGAGGTTTCACAAGGCCAGATGGCCAAGGGATGGGGATGGCTGCAGCCTCTCTCCGGCTCACATTTCCCACCTGTAAAGCAGGATGGCAGGCAGTGATGGCAGGAGAAGCTGTGCTTCATGCCTTTCCCCCAGACAGACCGAGAAATGGGGACACTACACATCCTCTTACACCACTCAGCTATGAAACTGGTGCGGGGCTTTGAATAATTAACAGCACCGACCAGCCTCGCCTGCTTACAGGAGTCATCAGGAGAGATTAGCTGGAAGCAAGCACTGATGCTCTTAAAGTTCTTATGTCTACAGCTGGCCTTGTTTTTCTCCCCCCATCTCATTTAGCACCAAATCCTCCAGGTGCTCTCGGGACGAGCTGACATGAGCTGTGGTGATGGCTGCTCTCCGGAGCACTGCTCAATGCAGGCCCTGGGCTGCCTCAACCCCTCCTCCATGGTGCCAAGCTCAGGTTCCCCAGACTTTGCTCGTCATGCCAGCAAAAGGGCATGCAAGCCACGGGCCATCCTGCCAAACTACTGTAGCACCTCCATTACCCTACATGGACTTCCAGTGCTAAGAACACATTTGTATTTTCCTCCTGCAATATTAGATTTATACCAAAAATGCCCCTATTTCCATTTATTTGCAACAGAATATTGCCTGTCTTCTTGTTTTATCTTTTCAGCTTAAGAAAAATAACACGGGATGTGATCATGGCTAACGAGATGGCACATTCCATATCACTTGTCCCGCTGTGTTGTTTTATTTACCAGCTTTCAAATCCCTAACCTTCGTCTCTCCAACCTCCTTTTAAATGAAAGGATCCTCTCGTCTCTGTGAAGTCCCTATCATCTACACTGGTTTGCATGTAAAAGTTTCAGCATCCATTTAGTCAGCGATGGTTATTCTGCTTAATGACTCCTCTCCCCCTGCTAATACTGTTTTATCTGGCTCTAATATTTTAAGATCTTGTCTAACATTAATGCTAAATGCTAATATTAAAGGTTTGCTACTAATATTTTAAAGGTCTATCTGCTGGTGCACTAATGTTTCGGGAGGTGCTTGAGGGTTTGTTGTACTGGCAGGAATGCCAGGCCAATTTTAACATCCTCTGTGACTACTTGCATAGAAATCTAAGCAAAGTGAATACAGGGATAGATTTTAGTAATTTATTTACTGAGAAGAGAGCTCAGAATCGGGTTGAATACATATGTGTGTGTGTGTGTGTGTGTGTGTGTGTGTGTGTGTGTGCGTGTTTTACCCTGCATTTTCCAAATAAACAGAAAAAAGTTAGCCCCAGGATGAAGCAGTGGTGGGGATACCATGAAGGATCTCCCCCATGGGGCTGTATGAGGAAAGGAGCTGGGAGATCCCAGGAATCCCAGTCCCCAGTTACAACCCCCCAGTATTGCCATTACACCTACAAACATCCACATTTATCTCACCCTAAAAATTTGAAGGAGGACAGAAGAAAAATACTCTGACTTTGCATCAGTTAACACGAACCTCTGCCATATGCAAAGGATGAATAACAGAATGCACTCCTCCTTTGAGAAACAACCTCTCCACTAAAAATAAAATACAGTGCAACTTTTATTTCACCACTGTTTAAGAGTTAATGAAAGATTTGCACCTGTACAGCTGTTGCAGACTGAAGCGAGCTTGCGGAGCAAATGTGTTTTCTGGTTGAGACAGTTGTAAATGCCTTGAGTAAAAACACTGAGGACTGCTAATGGATAGGTTTATTTTAAAGCATGCCATCTGCTATCAATCATAGAGAAGTATAGGAAGCAAGTTTGGCTGTGCTCCCTCCTTGTGAGCCTGATAAAGATAGGGCTGTGGTACTCTGGAACATTTAGTACTCAAGAGAATAAAACATCAAACCTACTCAGCAGCTCCACTAACAATAATAAAAATGCCTCTGCCTAAAGGTGACATTCTGAATTTACGATTATTTGTGTCTATAAAGTGTATTCTTTGGCTCCTGACTCATTCTGACTGTCTCACTACAAGAACAATACATTAAGCCTGCCTGAAGTAAATGGAAATCCTATCCTTTTATTAAAGCAGCAGCCAGTACCTGAGATGTTCTAATGCCCTGTAGGACCCAAAGAAGGTTTTCTGCTCCAAGCGTTCATTCTTTTGGTCGGATTAAAGTCAACTGCAGAGAAAACGCTTATTTTGGTGCACTCAGAATGAAGCCCTTCCTCAGGTAAACGCAGTTTTAAAAGAAGGAGGATAAAAACAAGAAGACCCAAGGCAGATTCTGAATATGCAAATCATCACAAAACAAAGGCTACAAAAGCTGCAGCTCACCCTGTGACAGCTCGTCTTTTATGCTACTTAACATTCAATACAGGAAAAACTTAACGCTGGAAGAACCTGCCCAGGAAAACCATGCACAAAATGTCCAAAAGGTGTGTGCCAATCTTCCTTCCTAGCAGCTGACTTTACATGCTCTGAGATTCTCCAGAAATGAATCCAGGGATTCATTTATTTCTCTCTTTTTTTTTTAAAGGGTTTTTTTTTTTTTTAGTTTTTTTTTTTCCTCTGCTCTGCATTTTCCTCAGCTGGAAGATGCAGAGCTACTTCCCTGAGACACACGAGCACTTGGTGAGCTCCAGAGGTATGAATCATCCCCTGGCTAACGGCCCTCTTCTCTCATTGCCCCCCGATGCTGGTCAAGGGCCCTCGAGCTTGTCTGCTTAAAAATAATCAAGCCAATAATGCTTCCTGGCAAATTCAACTGATATAAAACACACTTAGCACTGAAACACTCCGTATCCAATAACATTAGGCTCCTATCTGCAGCTTAACAAAATTCCCTTGCAAGTCTGCTGCTGATGGGAAGTACTGCAGTGGAAGCTTGGGGAAAACCCACCTGGTGATCAAGCTCATGAGCCTAATTAACGTTAATAGAGAAATCAAAAGTGGGCAAAAATTGGAGCGGCAGCACGGAAAAAAAATGAAGTATGCATCAGAAATAGAAGGAAGATAAAAAGCAATGGGAAAAGTGAGTTTGCCTTTGATGTCTGCTCTGGAAAGTGACGGTGATTTCTCTCAATGCCCCTCAAACCTGAAATGCTGTACAGTAGGCCATGTCCAAGCAGAAAAAAAACAGAAAGCAGAGGATTAGGCTTATTAGGTTCACAATATTAAATCAAGGCTGCTTCTGTTCTGTATTCACTGTTTTGGTCCTCAGGAGCTTAACTGTCTCCAAAGCCTATGGTCAAATGACTGCTGATTTCAAAGTGTTAAGATCAATCCCCTTATCTGAGACCAAAAGGGTTGAGAAATAAAAATAAGCTCTTTGGTAAGGATCAAAACTAGTGGATACTTGAAATGAGAAAGATGAAAGATTACAAAAAAAATTAGGAAACTATAGAGACCAAAGGAAAGCACAAAGGTAGAGAAGGGTGTGCTGTGGGGAGATGGACCGTCTCTTACATTGCATTGTCACTTCACTGCAGAAACACTGAACTACTGGAAACAATCCCAAAGTACATGAAAGCAAAGCTCATGTGAACAGAAACCACCCCAAAAAAGTCAGTTACTGAGATTTCCATGCTCAGCAGCACCGGGGGAATAGATCTCTGAAGTTACTCCTCACCTCTAGGTGAGGATTTCCAAAGAACAAAAGCAACACCACATCTCATAAGGAAAGAAATACCAACGTCAGTCTCTTACTCCAAACCCCTCAGGTACAAAGTTCAAGCCAGCCACAGAAGAACAGGTTTTTCAGCATCGTAACACTGAGCACTCAGACCAGCTATGGCCATTACAACTCCCAGGAAGATCAGAAAACCTCCATTTATCAAAAAACTGCAATTGCATTGAATCTTTCACAGCAGAATATCTGTTTCTCCACAGAATATCCCAACTTGGGATACCCTATATTGCTGGGAAGACATTATGCATTAGGGTAGATGGAAGTCAGTCATCACAGACTCACCCATAGCCCAAAGGTCACACAACTGGTGGGAGGTTCAACTCTGAAATGGGGAAACCCACGCTGCAGACAGCATCTGGCAGGGAAGATTTTCTCCACAGCCTTCACCCATAACTCTTTGTAGGGAAAAAAGAAGAATCCCAGAGGTTCTGTTTTCTCCCTCCTGAGAAAGAGAAACAAATTAAAAGGTTTGCAAATTCGTCATGACACCGGATGCTTGCTCCTGGCCAGCCCTAATCACCCCACCATGCAGAGGCTAAAGGCACGCTGTTCCTACCAGAGCTGGTGTTGTGAACTCTCCAGCTTCTGCACAAACGTAGCAGGTTCTTTTTAGACTTGTTCTTTAATACACACAGTACATTTTCATATGAAAGCTTGCAAGCTTGGAGCAGCTTGCTCACCAGAGTTCAAGTCCCTGGCACACAGTTCATAGCAGCTCTAATGAAAAAGCACAATGATTGGGCCTGCGTCGCTAAGATTAGACATTAGTGGCCGTATCAAGAAGAGAAATACCTGCAGATTAGCACAGCAATTTGCTGCTCTAAATCTGAACCTTCTAATCTCTTTTTTTTTTTTTTTTTTTTTTTTAAGTAAGTAGCAGCCCATGAATATGGGAAAAGAATTAAAACTACATTTACTAAGTGATTTCTAAAATACTTCAGCATGTTTTAGAAAACCGACAAGTCATTAAAATATAGTTAATAAACATTATTCAGGACTCACTGCCTGAGATTAACACTGCTTTAAAATCACAAACGTTCATTGGCTCAGGCAATACACTGATGCAAAAGTAACTGCAACTCATGTTCTTTGTTTAATTACATGTCTAATGGCCAACTCAAGCTTACCTTGTATTTGTCTTTTCTTAAAACAGCGGTGCAGTATTCATAAAAGACATTCAAACCTCGTGCCCAGGGAAGCGAGGTGACCTCCAACACTGCTGTGTTTAAATAGGTGTTTGCAATATCAGCATTCCTGGTGGAATAAGCTGGATCTTCCAGGTGTATTGGCACGGTGCAAAGGCTGAAGTTAAGGGCAGCTCAGACTCGCTTTGCATTGTGTCCCACCACTCCTTGTATGTTTCCATCCTTCTGTATTTTTCCATCCTTGTGCACACTCCAAAGTTCAAAATATGGCAGGAGAGGGTTGATACTGTGAAGAGACTCAACGTATTTTAAAAATGAAAACATTACTATTCATAGCCAGCCTAGTAATGTAGTTAAAAAAAAAAAATCATGGCCTAATCAAAATTATGTCCATCTAACTTAAGCTAAGCTAAA
Organism: Pavo muticus; assembly: GCA_016647715.1. Lineage (NCBI taxonomy): Eukaryota > Metazoa > Chordata > Aves > Galliformes > Phasianidae > Pavo > Pavo muticus. The sequence continues at coordinate 4,827,081 of JACDJE010000036.1, read as the reverse complement.
CATCTGCAAATGTTCCTAATGACCATTTTTAACCACTTGCAGGATTTAACGGGCAGCTTTCTTTTGTTCCTACTTCTTTTTATTTTTCTTTAAACAATAAACTATTTGATATTCAGAGTTGTCTGTAACCTGATGGATGGCTTTGATTTATGCCATCTCTCAGACATCAGAATTCTGGATTTGAAAGCCGAACCACAAGGGAGATCCAGATCCTCCAACCGGTTTTATTTCTCAGTCTTTTAATGTTATTTGGAGTTCAAAGTCTTTCACCCATTCTCCCTTCATGCTGCCACGTATACACGAGACAGAATAACACTTTACACCAAGCAACTGAGATCATTTGAATGATATCAGCAAAAGTGTGCTTGAAGGCTCTAATGAGGCAGGTGTGATTAAACCTATTTTGACTGCTCTACACTAGAATGCTGTACTTAGTGCCATGGCTCTGTCCAGCTCCAAGAAACTCTATAAACCTGTCTATCTTCTTGTAGGACAGCAGACACTACCACCATGGCCTGAGCATTCTTGTTCCATAGGGCTGGGCAGAAGGAAGCTAAGGAAAGCAAAGCAAAGTGAAGAAACATAACCCCAGTATTGGGAGAGGAGCAGGAGAAGGAGGTATGGAGCACAGGTGAGAGCTGCTTTAGAAAGATGTACTCTGAGATGTACGGTGTGCAAAGTGGGATGCTGAGGTCCATTAGGGCCTCTCTGGAGCAAGGCAAGCTGGAGGGGGCAGAGCCCACCTTGAGCCCATTTTGAGGCAGCAGGGATGTCTAGAGGCTGCAAGCAACTGTCCTGAAAAATGAAAGAAAAATGACATGTTGAATAAGAAGGGAAAAAAATCCTTAAGAAGCAAGGAGCGAGGTCTTGTTTTCCTTAGCCTACTGGTGAGAGGAAACTGCTTCCAGAAATACAAGTATTTAAACGGTCTCTGACAGCAACAAAGCAGACAACTCTTTTTGCCAATGACCGAGGAAGTCTCAGCTGCTCGCTGCAAGCCAGAGGGATTTGCATCCAGCCCAGAGCTGGGAACACTGTTTGGAGCAGAAATCCCTCTCCTTGGCCACCCCAGCGCCTGCTGCAACAGGCATTAACCAAACCAAAGCCCCATACTACGTGAGCACGCTCCCATTTGGATCCATTACCCGGTCCCATACGAGTGGGAAGGTAAAGGGGTGGCAAAGGTGGACCCGGTTGGCCTGGGGTCATAGTTCCATCTTCTTCTGGTGACGGCAGCAGCACAGGATGCTGCCACTTCCAGCAGATGAGAACAGGCCATCAGTATAGAAATATGTGAAAATATTTATCGCCCACTCCTAGCCACGTTGAAAAGAAACCTGTTGTGGTTAAATGACTCGGTCAGTTCTACAGGGATTTTCCAAAGTTTCCTATAAAAAGAAATCTGTGGGAAATGAATGATTGCATAATCACTAACACATGCCAATTCATATAAGCCTATTATCTTTTATGGCATTTTGTGCTCTATTGTCCTTACTCTGGTGAATTGCTATCTTACAATTCTTTCTCCCCATTAAATTATTTACACATTTTGCTCTTTCCAGCCCTTTTGCACGAGTATGATACTTAGCATCCACATTAGGAAAGAAAGCAAAGACAAAGGATCCCTTCTCCTTTTTTCACATCATGTTTTTCCCACCTTCACATGAATACTGAAACAACAAACTCTTTGAGAACGGGAAGGACCTTTTCAAACGAGAGGAGGCAATAACATTAGCTGAGTTTTAAGGCCACAAGAGGTTGCTTTTTCTTAAAGAACATACATTTTTACAGAAGCTTGCTAAAGTCCCGGATAGAAATGACCAGCATCCTTAACTTTAAAATTACACAGTCACTTGAAAATGCTGAAAATTGCCTACAGGTCATCTAAGAGCTTCTTAGAAATAAACCCCAAGTGTCTTGGAAGCCTTAATTACGCTGTATTTCATTTGGATTCAGGTTGCTGGCAGACTTTTTAAAACCTGTATTTTCTGACTTATGGGAGTCTGACCTTGCCTGAAAGCCAACAAGAATTTCACCTTTACAATTAACATTTAATCATGTTTCTGTGGGTTTACTGTTTTGTTTTGTTGGGGTTTTTTTTTTGGCTTTGCACCCTTTCCCAAGAACAACTGGTGAAGAAACGTATGAATCACAGTGAGGGAGTTGCCTCCCCAGAAGGTGAGGCCTCCAGCACTGCCGCATTTTTAAGTAAGTAAGGGAAAACTAGAGGAGATTCGTGTGACTGAGGAGCTACAAACTTTCTTTTTTTTTTTTTCTAAAATAACCCAGATTCCAAGAGCTGTTATCCTGAGTTCTTCTAACAACAAGCCTCAGAAACAGAGAAGGACCCAAATTACCTGCAACTGTCTTTAGATTAAACCGAGTTTAACATGGGAGAGCACACACTGCACTGCTAAAATGGCTCCTATGGAAGTGCACATGAAGAGTCCATGAGCTATAGGTTCATAAGCACAGTTTCCAGTCCTAATTATGTGGTAGTACAGCCATCCTTTGGCTACACTGCTCTTATTCATCTGCAGGGCAGACATATCCAGTTCTTCAGAGCTCATTACTGTTCCAAGAAGTGCTGGAAAGAGGCCTCATGTCTCCTGGACATGGTGATGCTCTGCCTCCTGTGTTTCCCCTGGGAAACTGTCCTCAGGGACAAAGGAACAGAACAGAGCTGGCAGCACTTTAAGGATGCCTTTCTGAGAGCGCAAGAGCTCTCTATCCTACAGAATAAGAAATCAAGCAGAAGAAGCAGGAAATCAGCATGGCTGAACAAGGACCCGCTGGTCAGGCTGAGGGAAATAAAGGAAAAGTATAAGCAATAGAAGTGGGGATGTGTGTCCTGGGAAGAATATAGGGATGCTGCCTGGACATGCAGGGATGGAGTCAGGAAAGCCAAGGCGCAGATGGAATTAAAACTGACAAAGGATGTGAAAAACAGTAAGAAGGAATTATTTAGATACATGAGGCAGAAGTGACAGGCAAAGGAGTATGTGCCCCCCTCTGATAGATGGAAAGGAAGAGCTGGACTCCTCAGACATGGAGAAGGCTGAGGTACTTAATGAGATTTTGCCTCAGTTCTCACAGCCAATCAGGCTTCCGATGCCTTTTGTGTCCTTAAACTTCTAAGCAGGGGTCAGGGGAGCAAAATCCCTCCCAGTGTAAGAGCACAGAAAGTCTGTGACCACTTCATGAAGCTGAACGTTTAGAAGTGTATGGAGCCAGACAACATGCATCCCAGAGTCCTGAATGAGCTGGTTGATGTGGTTGCTAAGCCAGTCTCCACCATATTTGAAAAACTGTGGCAGTCATGCGAAGATCCAGATGACAGGAAAAATGGAAACATCACTCCCATATTCAAGAAAGAGAGAAAGGAAGACCCAGGGAACTACAGGTTGGTGAGCCTCACCTCTGTGCCTGGGAAGATCGTGGAGTGGATCCTCCTGGAAGAGATGCTAAGGCACATATGAGATGAAGAGGTGTTCCAAGACAACCAGCACAGCTTCCTCAATGGAAAATCATGTCTGATCAATCTGGTGGCCTTCTGTGATGGAGCAATAGCATCAGTGGACAACGGAAAGACAACTGATGTCACCTACCTGGACTTGTGCCAGGCCTTTGACATGGTCCCACACCACATTCTTATCTCTAAATTGGTGAGAGATGGATTTGAAGACTGGATTATTATACAGATAAAGAATTGGTTGGATGGTCATGGCCAAAGGGTTGGTGTCAATGGCTCAGTGTCCAAGTGGAGGCCGGTCACGAGTGGTGATCCTCAGAGATCTGTCTTGGGACCTGTGCCTCAACATCTTTATCACTGACATAGATAGTCAGTAATGATGCAATACCAGATACAAGTACAGACTTAGAGAAGAACTCCTTGAGAGCAGCCCTGTGGAGAAGATCTTTGGGGTCCTGGAACAGCTTGCCCAGAAGGGTTGTGGATCCCCCATCACTGGCAGCATTCAAGGCCAGGTTGGATGGGATCCTGGCAGCCTAGTGTGCTGGGTGGAAACCATGCCCATGGCAGGGGGTTAGCCGATCTATAAGGTCCCCTCCAACCTAAGCCTTTCTATGATTCAGCGGGACAGGGCAACGTCATCTTTGGATAAGCAGCATCTCTTTGAAAGGGTAGCCTAGGGGTAGGTTTGGAGGTTAATGGAGGTCAGACCTGGTGACTCTTAACACCAGGAAGCAGGCAAGCAGTGATCAATTACTGAAAGAGAGTGTGGACAGGAGAAATTTCTGTTGTTACACAACATCCTCTCAAACACACAAACCCCTGGTATTCATGCAGTAACTCAAACAGTTGCAATAACAAAGCAAAACAAAAAAGCAGTTTCGTACTCTCTTTTTGTCCGTTCCTGAGCTATTCTGTAACTCCATTTCCCTCTTAACAGGGAAGCAATGACCAGAGCCTGCCCATTTTACGTGGCACATTTAACAAGGTCTGTCAACTCCACTGAGCCAATATGAACTGCTCTTCATTAACCTCTGACTCTCAACAAGATCACCAGGGGTGCACCTAGAGCAGAAACATGGCAGGCCAGCAAACAAACCCATGCAAACTATGCCATCCCTTCATACAAAACAAAAAGTTCTTTCCACTGTCTCCATGGTCTGGCTTTTACAGACAAAGATACTCATTTCAGACCTCCTGTGCTAGTCCATTGATCTTAGGTGTTTTCTCTGACATACACATTTCTGAACCTAGATTGCATTTCTTTTAATTAGAAATAATCTTTACAACTATTTGCCAACATTCATGCCCAGCAAACATATGCTTGCTGTCAAGGGTTCCTGCGGACCTCCAGAATTTGTCATCCTCTGCCAAGATCAATCTTTTCAAATGGGCAGGTGCCCAGAAAAGTTTATGGACAATTATAAAGGGCATCCATCTTAAATTATTCTCTAACATGCATCAGATGGAGGGTCTATTCCTTTTTACACTGCCTGAATCTTCTCTTGATTCTCCCCTCATTAGATATACTCAATTTTCTATAGGTGTAGTAAGATCCAATTCAGTTCTACCCCTTCCCACGAAACAGAAGACCAAGCTAGTCAGTCTATTGGTAATATTTTAAAGCATTTTGTCAGCCTATATAATTTTATAATCGTTTTGTTATTTTCACTTAAAAAAAAAAAAATGTTGCTGATCAGACACCTAATGCTACTTAAGTGCACATAGATTTTTTTGTGGTTGAATAATAACATCTGTTTTGATTTTCCAGCCACAAAAGTGCGTTTAATCTGGCCTTCCTTTATTTGAACTTTTCACATCTGCTCAGGCCTGCTTCCCATAAACTAAATACCAGATCCTTTCCCAGTGTAGGAAATTTACCTGCACCAGTTGTTGTCCCAGCTCCAAAGACTTCTTTATAGGAGCCAGATAAAAATGTCAAAAGACTAATAAATACATTCTTAGTGCGCTGTATATTTATTAAATGTTACTGTTTATTTTCTCAGTCCCAAATGGTTGATATGCACAGGCTTAATCCTGCAAAAATTTTCATGAATGAACTCATTTACTTTAATTGAATGAAGTATATATGTCATAGGATGGTGCCCCATATTCCAGACAAAATTTAGAGATAAACTTGTCCCCAGTATGTTAGAATATCAGCTACAAATTCAATCAATCCAAACCAGCAGGGATGGTCAGCTCCAGTGTGCTTTCAGCAAGCAAAATCGTAAGGGGAATTTTGTGTGCCATTTCCAGGGTTGTCTCCACATTTGGGTTATGAATTAGGCTTGATTTATCTGGGAGGGAGAGTAAACCTAATCAGACTTTCTTTTTATTTAATTATTTAGCTTCAACTGCAGCTCAGATCTCAAAACTTAAATCTGTTTAGCTTAAAAAAGTTGAAGATGGAAAGGGTGCGAAACTTCAGCTGAAGTCAAAAAGGATGAGGAGCTTTGCCACTAAGGCACTCTGTGTTTCAGGCAAATACTACGGATCATTTTTTGAGCTCAGAGCTGAGCTACAGAAGAGTTTTGTTCTGCTGATGTGACCAGGAAGATATGCAAAAACCCATCCTCCAAACCAGCCTCTATGATGATTGGTGACCCTCCTCTAACAGAAGCCCCTCTTCTCTTGTCATAACGAGACAACATTATTTCATTAATTTACATTTTAAATCTTTAACAAAATTTATGCTCTATGATTTGGTGAATCTCATTAAAAATAGGTTTATCAAGCCAAAGTATCCAGCAGCACCAGTGTCTTAAATAGATGTGAGATAGGAAAGCACAAAGACCACGGTGGCTTTGGGAACAGTTGGAGAGGAAAGGCATTATCTACGCACTGCCCTTGATTTACACCTTGATTCTTTCTCCTGCACAAAGGATTGGAACTGCGTAATGATGGAACAGTTGTGAGAACCACAAAGAACTTAGCAAGTCAGAAATGGATTAAAAACACACTTTATGGCTTGTTAAAGAAATCCCCCTGTTCCTCAGAAGCATTTTTAGCATCTTATTAGTAGCATTTGATCTGACTAACATATTGACTAGTCATTTGAATAGAAGATGAATCCTTTTTGATGGATCACAAAGGGAGTATAAATTCAAATGAGGCACTTCTCCCAGTTTTTATTTTAGTATAACCCCAAAGAGCCAATAACATCTGTAAAGGTTTTTTTCTGTGCCCCACAAAAGACTATCCTAATGATATTTTAAATCATGCATCTTTTTCCTTCGTTAAAAATAATCATTGCATTTGTATTTAAAAGAAGTGGAGTCATAGAGTCATTGAGGTTGGAAGGGACTACTAAGATCATCTAGACCACAAGCAACAGTGAACTCAAAGTTACCTTTTATCCACTATCTGAAATGCCCAGGATTTATTTGGCTTACGAAAATACTCCTAGTCGTTACCATTTTCTTATTGTTTTAAGCTGTCTTCCATGGAAACAGCACTTCACCATCACTAGGTCACGCAGCCAGTATCTCCTATGAAGCAGTCCACAATTTGATGCATGAAAAATAAGTGAGATATTTTTCGTATCAGAGAAATTTCCAGAACATAAATAAATAAATTAACCAACAAAAAGCAACTCAGTTCTTTCTGCTGGTCTCTGATCTGAAATGTTTTTGATCTATTCAAGTATTCTTTATGGGACTAGCTTCGTTGCTATCCATATGGGCATTACTAGGGGGTTACTGGGCAGACCTACAATTCCCTAGCATTTGGAAAAAGCCAAAAAAGTTGCTTCTAGTCATTTTTGAGCAGTTTTATGTTATCTAACTTTTCTGCACTTGGGAATAAGTTGGAGACCTCCAGCTCATTTTGAAAACAGTAATTTATAGCTGCACAGGCATTATGATTTTACAGTGTTTTGATAGTTACGCCTTCACTATCCAAATGGAACATTTAAAAACAGATTAGAAACCATTAGTCTTGGAAATATGAGGTGTTCTCAGCCTAAAGAGGAAGTCAGTGTGTTTATAGGCTAATTGTCTTTCCACACCTAGTGTACAGTTTTACTAACATATCATATTCTATTCTAGGAACAGGTCAATTTATACATAAATAACCATACTGAGGTAAAAGTGGTGGATTATAAATCAGGATCCGAATACTTTGCCATAGGTACTCTTATTGACTTCAAACATATTTAGATTGGAAATCACTTTAAGTTCATCTCTTATTATAATTTCCACCATATTTAATTGTCATATGTAATTTCACCCTTCAGACACAATAATAATCATAAATACAGCCTCCTGCTTCATTAGAAGTCTTTCATTTTAAATTTAAATACCTCAGAGATCAAGTTAAATGAAATCTTTGTATTTTCTGCACCCCTGCCTCAACATATAGGAGAGATCTACTCAATCGGTAGAAGGTTAACTCCACAAGAGGCTGACCCCAAACGCTAGGTTCAAATATGCTTACACTCTGAGGAAGGTCAGGTCCAAGCCCCAATCTGGATCCCAAACTTGTGGTATAGGCCCATCTGTACTTGAAAGCAACATTTTGAAGAAAGAGGAAAGCTAAGATCACGAGAATCTCTGTTCGAGTGCTGCAAACAGATTTATAGACCTAAGGAACTCCTTTTCCTTGCATAAAATCAAAACTACCACAGGATTTCCCGTCCATATATACCATCTGCTTTTTCCAACTTTGTTTAAAATTCTTATTGCCACAATACTCCAAACCTTCAGAGCATCTGCCATTTCTACAAGCATTATCTACTCTGCAAGCAAGGCTGTAGTCAAGAATTATTTTTACTAGAGAAAGTGATTTTATCTATTTACTTTTGCAGTATGGTTCTGGCTGGTGAAAGCATTGTACACAATGAAATTCTTGGGCCGTAGCCTGAAATATGATTAATACTCTTAAATGACAAGTGCGTTTATTTCATTGTAGCAGACTGTATATGCCAGGTCAAGACACATGCAAAACCAAGTCCCACACACTGTCAAGTGCAGGCCTTGCAGGATCTTCTGAGTGCAGTCTTCATTTAGAGAGCAGTCAGAAGCACGTCAAGTAAAACACCAACAACACGAAAGGGAACTTATAAATGTTTGCAAATTCATTTTATGGATTAATGACCCTACATATAAGAATTGACATTTCCAGGACAAATCACTTCTTAATCCTACAAATATTTCAGCAGTTTTTGCTTACACTAAAGCAGGGGCAATTTTTCTCCTTCTTCAGATCAAACAAGACCTAAAATCTGGGAAGATTTAACAGTAAAATAAAAACAATGGGGAATGAAAATGTTAACCATCTGCAGTTGCTGTTACTGCTATTTCTTATTACACAATATCTCTATCAATGGCATTATATTTTTACTTTTGTTCTCTCTCACAACTTTTGAGTCTATAATGGTTAATCAATTATAAACAAGCACTCTGACTGACTTAAAAAGTGGCAATCATCTCCTCTAAATTTAACTGTGTAAAAGTCAAACACCTACTCTAAGCTACTCGTGAAGGCTCCTTCTATAGATAGTGGTGACAGATTGGCACTTTCAGAGAGAGAGACTTATCCTACCTGTCTTACACACTTGTTTTAAGATGGGACTAATTACCCTCTGGAAGTACTTTCTTCTTTTCCTTTCCTTGGACCGACTTCAGTAAAAAAAAGTAACACACCTGTTTTGTTAAGAAGGAATGAAAGGCAGGCAGAAAGAAAACCATGAGATTATTTCAGGCCTTGATCTCAAATCCTCCTAAAGCACGGTTCCCCTAGGATGCAGAAAGTCCTCCTAAATACAGATGGGAAGGGGTAAGAGAGACAGGAGCACAGCCAGTCTTTATAATTAGGCCCATCACCTGTCCTGACTCACCGCCTTTAGGGTTGAGTGTAAAACAAAGCACAAGAGATTATCAGGCTCTGTTAGCCTGTATTGCTCTACCCATAGAAGCCATGGGGCTTACCACTGCTCAACTCTCAGTGGAATTCCAATGACAGAAACATTTTTCAGACTTCGGCAGGAGAAAGGGACTGGCCAAAAGTTATTCTCCTTCAGCAGGAGAAAAGCAAAACCAGCATCTTCCTTTCTTTACACGAGATCAGCTCCCGCTCAACACAGGGAAGGACCACACACCAACCATTGCTTTAGGACACGAGCCTTAGGAAGCAGTTCAACGGAAGCATCTAATGCCCTAAAAGTCATTCAAAATAAAAGATGCTGATGCCGATGAGGGAAGAAACATTCTTCTTGGCGTCTCTCCATTTTAAATTCTGCTGTAGTTACTGTATCTGGATCAGACTCCAGGACAGTATTTCTGAAGCAGCGGGAACCCTGCTTACTGCATCAGTTTTAAATTATAAGCCTTCCAAAGATGTCAACACCACTTTCCTGTAGACTTTCCTGAAATTAAAATGCTGAGCTTTTCCCCTGAGCCTTCACCGATTCATATGGACCCGTCGCCCAGTGCCACCATTTGTATTATGATTTGCCTATGTTGGGTCACTGCTATGTCTTCCTTTTTGCTCTATAGTCAGCCTCGCTCTTTGATGTTACTCAGTCACTATTTCCTTTCCCTTTACTTTTATCTCTGTCCTGGCACTTTTCCTTTAAGCATCCTCTCTACCAGATGGTCTCCATCTCTCCTTCAGAAGTGCCCAAAATATTCCTACTGCCTCCTCTTGATCTTCCCCCAGCAGCAAACCTCTTCATCCTACAGAGCTCAAATACCAATGGATTTCTCCTCCTTGCTGCTCTGCATCTTTCTTACACTTTGAAAAGGAATTCATTGGAAGCGGCTAACCTCCAATCCTCATTATGCACGATACACTCATTTATAAGACTTTACCCAGGAGAAAAATTCAGACGGGATATATGCTGGTACAACAACGTTTTTTCAAGTGGAAGCACATCTGATGTCTTCATGCCGAGCTGGAGTTCAAGTTTTATACAGGAGCTCCAACTTTTTCATTTGGAAATCCATATGGATCCTTTAATCTGAAGGTCAAAACAGCTTTCATGAAAGATGCTGAAAACAATGATACTTTATATTCTCCAGCAGAATTATATAAAGATGATTCAATACCATAGTATCATCAGAGGACTCAACAGTCTCCAAATTATGTATTTTTAAGGTGGGATTTACAGACTGTAAGATGAGCCCTCAGATGTCTTGTCACAGCTTATATCTTCCTAATAGGTCACTGAAACTCTGAGGATAGTAATTGCTTTTACTAGCTTTGGGAAGTTTACTATAATCAAGAGTAAAGCTCAGATACTCTTGTGGAAGTACAAGCACTTACTAAATACAGCATAATAATGTATTATATATTATATGAACACAGCGAGGTGGGATTTGTGTTTGTGTCTCTGCAAGAGAAGAAAGAACTCTGAAATGACCTTCTGTTCCTAAGCTGCTTTAAAAAAGATTTGGCCCGAAACCACTTCACTACTATTGATATAGCCTGTTTTTGTACATAAATCTTAAATATAAGCATTGCTTCAAAACTAACTAAGCAATTACAAAGCTTTACTTTTCAGATTCAATTGCCATCAAATCCTTTACCGAAGTCCCCTTGGCACTGTCACTTTAAAATCGGGATAATGCTGTATAGTGTCTCTTCTTTTCAGTAAAACAAAAGCCTTATTGAATACATACATGTGAAAACACTGCAAACAAAACCATCTTAGCAGACACCAACCTGACTCACTCCCAGTGACCCTCCCCAGTGCCCTGCGTGGGCTCAGCACTCAGCTTCTTGTCATCGCAGCACTGTTCCGCTGTTCCTGTCCTTACAATTGAAAAATAGTAATATTAATAAAAAAATACTGCAAGACACTGAATACTAATTTGTATTTCCTTGCAGAAACCAGATAGCAGACTTTAGACATCTTTAGCAAGGTGACCTAAGATTTCCATATGCAGGAAACTGCTGATCAAATGGTACATCCTTTTCTAAGCTGCCCATTCTGTTGTGAATACACCACAAACCTCACGGTTATGATAATTTCTCTGCTCCCAGCTTTGCAAGGAGAGCTTGTAATGATGCCCTGTCACAGAACGTAAAGGTAGGATGAAAATCCAACATTTACTATCTTGTGCCTCCTTATGCTCAGGAAACAGGATGACTCAGGAATGTTTTTCTTCTTTCCATGCATCATCATCCCGCATATCCTACACTTTCTTGTAGTTAAAGCGTTGGCTCAGCCCTGGGAATCCCATTATTGCAATAAGCCAGCAGCACCATGCCCTGGTGGTCCAGCTCAACTTCTCCTCTCCTTCTCATCTAATGGCTGTGGTCTCAGGTGTCGAAATCACTTAAACTCTGCAGCATTAAGCACTCTGGGCACTTGCTGATGGCAACAAGTATATATCTGCTCTGGTTCACAGCTGACTGCACCAGACAGCTGCCAAGCATGGTAAGGTCCACTGAGTTAGGTTTTACTTTCAACTTACTCTTATTAATCTGCTGCAACCTTGCATTTCAGTTTGTTATCAAAGAGCCTCAATAGTCTTCAGAAGCACAAAGAATCTGTTTCAAAAATATATTTTTGTTAGGAAGGTGAGGTAGCAGGAATTTTTATTTGTGAAAGGCTAATTTCAATCTGTTTGCACTAAAAAGCAAGACTCACTGCTGCTTCTATTTCTGACTCATTAAGTCCACATAAAAAAAAAAATAAAGCACACAGTAATTATTAGAAAGCAACTAATTGAATATGAAAGAAGGAACAGCAAATAGGCTGTTTATCACAACTATGAAGTGTGAACCTGTAGTTCAAGTGCCAGTAACACAAGGGAAGCCAAGTCTCTATAGAAACAACCATCCAGGACAACAGTACAATTGGGAAGTCAGGTGAGATAATGCACTTTAATCTCACCTGAAGACAAGCTGGTCCCAACAGCTTCACTTCACAGTGGGAAGCTCTGAACATCTGATGCTCCACACTTTGCGTCCATTAGAATGGGCAGATAATGAAGGAACACAACAAATCGAGGTAGGGTCAGCTCTGCAAAACAGGAGATCAGATGAGACAGAAGTAACAGATCAGAAGCAGATAAATGAGAGAGAGAAGGATGGAAAATGCACAACGGGGGGAAGATAGGAAGGAAGCTGTTCATCTCATGTGTAGGAACCAACTTCTGCATATATACTTCCTATGTAATTTTGATATCTGATAATCCAAAACACTTTGCAGGAAGTAGACCATAGCCCAGATTTTCACACCTAGCTGTAGACATCTTGCTCAAGTAAAGAAATCCTGGGAGTTCTGTCTAAGAGCTCACACATCTGAACCCTGAATCATTTGTATTTGCACATGTTCTTGTAATGTAACTATTGACTAGCTATATCAAATACAGAATTGTAGCCCAGTTACACCTGCGTTACTGTAAGGACAGACAGTAGTCCACCACAGTCAGCAAGGGTGAGTATGTACTAAGCCCAAATACCATTTTCCAATGTGATTAACGTAACAACAAATAACCTGTAAACTAAGGTGACCACTTGTTCATCAATTAACACAGAGCTGCCTGGTGGAAGCACGATATGTGTGCTGCTCACACGCGGCACAAGTTTTCAAGTGGCTGTATCCATTACAAGGTGAGGGCTGGTTCCCACTACGCACGTCTTCATCTGGTCTTAGTCTTAAAAATAACAGTAAAAATCAAACACAAACAGTTATTTTCATTCTATTGGGATTTGGCATCTGTGCTATAACAGACAGAGATGGAAACTTCTAAAATAAATTAAGGAATGTACTCGTCAGTTTATTAATCAAAGTTTACCTGCTTCACGTTACACAGAGACGAATTAAACAAGCTACTATGGTACTCAGAAAACATCTGCTAACAAAGTCAGAAGTAACGATAAACAAACTTGAGTTCCCTTTGTGGTTGATTTTCATCCAGCTGCATTTAATTATAAAAGAGCTATCAAAGAAAGCTCCCCATTAGCAGTGAATTCAGAATGACTTCAGAAGAAAATCCCAGAGCCTCCAGTGATATCTCTCGAACAACTTTCTCATCTCTGCAAGTGATTGAGAAGAGCTGAATGAGACCAGCTTAGTGATCAGTTATCCCGCTAGCTGCCAGAGTAAAATGAAGATGATGTATCCTTTCAGTACCTGTGATTGCCCATTTTCAAAGCACTCCTATTGGTAGGACCTGTAAGATCTACCAGACTCTCTCCTGCAGCTGATCTCTCCCATATGCATCGGTGTCAATCAGGAATACAAAGATAACTCCAAAAATTGCTGTATGCATTTCTAAAGTGTAGCATCTGCTGATTTTGCTGCACAAGTGAACAAATTTGTTGTTACAAGCTTTTTTATTTTTTTTTTTAAATAAAGTCTTATTCATTTTGGTATTTTCCATAACGAAATTAAAGACGTGGTCATTTATGAATACCCAATTCTGGTTTATATTGATCGGGAACTTTTACACTGATGTAACTAGAGATGCACGGAGTCTGAGACTGATGCTCTAAATCAGCATGACACACCTGAATGTTATTAAAACACAGCAATGATGGGTTTTTTTTTTCTTTTTTTTCATAAAAAAATAAATCAAAGAGAAAAGAACTGAAAAGCGTGCTCATCATAGTTCCCCTAAAACATCTCACATTGATAATATTAGTTATTCCATGAACAGGTAACCTATGTATTGAAGTTAAAAGTGACATTTTGTAAACGTACCCAGAACCACAAGCAATTACAATACAAGTCCATTAACTCCAGTGATAATTATGAACCCTCAAAGGAATCACAGCAACACACAAACAACTTGCAGTGTTCTGCTATTGGAAGGTTTGGATAATGGCATGGAGGCAAGTATTATTAAGAAAATCAATTTCATTTTCCTTCTTCCTTTTCTTTAAGAAAGTAATGGGTGATTCTTCTCTGAAACCTAGCTGCTATCTGGCCAGCAAGTAAACATGAAATCAAAAACCCGGTGTGCCAGATATGCACAGCTGTATTTGTGCTTCTGCAGCTCTCAGAGGAAAACATGCCGCATGTCGGTTCCTTGACTTAGGGTGGGTTGGTGAGGTGTAAGTTAAAAGGGCAGCTGTACATTCTGGGAAATTTTCCAGACTGATTTTCTACCAATTGCTTTAACGATGCCACAAGCAGTGGCAAAGAGGTAGCGATGTTGGGCAACACAGGTAGAAGAGAGGAAAACTTTTCCTACAGCTTACTTCTTACCCAGTCTCCAAGCTCTCTTGAAAAATCTGTAGGCACTTTATAGAGGATTTTTTCCTGCAAGAATAAAGGGGTTGGCTCCGACTGCTGCTATTCTAAGAGGTTAAGGAAAGAAAAGGCATTATTATGTATCCACATGGTAATCAACCAAGGTCTCATGCAACTATTGCCATTGATGCGGTTCTTCCTGGCTCTTCCAGAAAACCGCTTATTGGTGTACCTGGCCTTGAAGTTTGAGAGATGAAGGAAGAAAATGATAACACAGTTTAACAGACCCTTTGTTTACGTAAACATCCATCCACAATCTGCGTCTGATGGGGTGAACATACGGCTTTAATTTTACCCTTGGCACATGGATCAAACAACGTTGCCAATATCTATTGTTCTCCTCGTAACAATATGCCTGGTGGTTTCAACATATCCTCTCCATTAGCTGGCTGCAGATCAAGCATTACTGTGTATGTGCTTGTGTCTTCATAAAACTGGAATATGGATTTTTTCTTTGTACCAAATGTGTAAAAGAAGGAACACAGTTAAGAATGGTGGTCAACCGTCCCCGTGAGTCATGAGAACAGCTCGCCTCAGATCACAAGGCACAGCCAAGTGGGAAGATGGGCTTGGGTTGCGTTTGCAAAGCCCAGGCCGTAGAGCTTAGCCCTTTCAAAAACCAGAGGAAGTGGTGATTCAGATCTTTATCCCATTTTATCTTGGCTTTAGCTAACCTTTCTGGACTTGGTCCATCTCTGCCCTGCACCAGCCCCACAAGGACACACTAAGTAGCTCTAAGAAAGGTGGCTTAGGTGTTTTCTTATTTGTTTTTGCCCTCCTTATTTTTTCAGCTTAACTTCCTATTTCCTGCAGAAGACCAAAGCTAAGGCACTTTTTAAAATATTCTGCATCCATGAGGCAGAGTAACTGAGGAGACTGGGATCTAGTGAATGGCACAAGGAGAAGCCTCAGATGGTCTCCCTGAGCCAGAGCAGCTTGTCATCTCCATGCTAATCTCCCCAGCTCCTGCCTCGGCCTCTGGACCAGCAGCACTGCTTTCTAATGTTTCCAGCAGCAATCAAACTTGACATTTCTCTACTACATTGTGCTACATTTCAGCCTGTATTTCCAAATGTTTGATCCAAAATTCATTTAAGTCAATGGAAGGAATCTCATCGCCTTGAATGAAGTTTGAATCTGGCAGCTTCTTCGCACCTGAGCACCAATGCTTGATTTTTGCCTGCTAAATCTGTGGGAAAGTACAGCTTGCTACCATTTTCACCATAATGGAGCAACGTTCACAGAGAAAAAATCACTAGTAAAGACAACAATTATATTTGGGCCATTCCTGGAACTTACTCCATGTTTAATGGTTTCTTCTGTGATTGACATTTTGCTTTCTGCAAGATGATGTTCAAGAGGCACCATCTGCATCAGCTGAAGTTGCGTGGCCCCAGTCATTTGCTCTGCCCCACGCCAATAGCTGCAGCTGTGGGAGGAAGCAGACTTACACCACTGGTGCTACAGGGTCCTCCTGCAGAACAGAAACAAAGTGAAAGCTTGCAGAAGCACTGGGGAAGGAGGCAGCTCTGGGAGATAACACGGTCGTGATTAACATCACCATAAATAGGGAGCAGCAAGCCTTTTTTTCCCCCATGCTCTCACGACACTCCTCCTCGCTGGAAGTAGTAATCTTGAAAAGTTTAGTTCTTGATTCAGTATTTCTATTTTCTTCCAGCTGCCCTATCTCTTGCTTCTCCCTCTAATTCTCTCTGACTTCAATGTTTTACTTTTCAAATGTGCTGAATCTAAGCCCAGTGCTTTGAATGATTTCCCTGACCCTGCAGTGCCGCATACCAACACAGATACATATCTCTTAGGTTTGCTTTTATCTATGCTAATTTGGCTTCCTTCTTATATTTGCAAGTAGAGAGCAGCTACAAGGTTTCCTGTGCATTGCAGGCTACAATTTACGTAAATTTTAAGAAAAATTAGTCTAAAGACTGCTTGTGCTTTCATGCACGTGCAGCATAGCTTTCTGATCTGCATGCATGTGCTTCAGCTTGTTCTTGACTGTCAGAGAGCTAAGGTTTCTATATAAACTGCTTCATTAAGGCTATGAGAATGTAATTATCACTAGTGTACAGAAGGAATGTAGGTTTTGCTCTCATAGTAGCACGGCAAGAGAAAGGAGACAGAGGTGGAAGAAGCATTCTTTTGTTTCCAGAAGTACTGCTTTAAATATAGGGCCACAGCACTTCTACCATCACTCTAAACACACTGCGAAGCCTAACAATGACAGGCAAGTCATAACCACAAATGCCTTCATCTATCTACAAGCAGAATCCTCCGTAGAACAAATCTGGTGGTTTCTGTACATATACATTTCTTAATTGTGGGGGTCAGGCTAAGGATATGAAATTATTCCCCAAGGAAACCTCCTGCAGGAGGTGAGGAGACCGGGTGTAGCCAGAACAGACTTACGGTTCCAGCCTTATGGAGAAAAAGACTAGGCATTGACTCTGAAAATGTCTAATAATACAGTTATTAACTTAGTTTTATAAAGTAAATTACCTTTCTTGAAGGGGAACTTACGTGACACGTGATATTTTCTGTAATCATAGAATCACAGGATCATACATTCCATTGTGTGTAAAAAAAGTAATACATTATGCAATATGCAAGCAGCAATGTAAGGAAGTGGCTTTTACATATGCAACTATAGACTGATTTCTACTTTTTTCCTTCAACATTTTGTGCTACAACTTTCTCAGCTTTAGTATCACTTTGGCTTCATACTGAAATTGCAAATTATAGACATAAAAATCCTTTGGTCCAAAATGTATCCAGCTTAATCCTTCCTGGCTGTTGTCCCACTAGGCATAAGAACAGAGTTTGAGATCTGAGGCAGTGAAAATCAAGAGCACAGCAGTCACCACAAACACCTGGGTCAAGCAGCAGAGTTATTCCAAGTTGCATTTGACTCACCTCTCCCATCCGTGCCCAACCTATCCTAAGCAGACACTGGAGCTGTGCTTGGGCTATGTTTGAAATAAAAGGGAAAGGGGTTTCTAGCTAACCATCTCCAGTTTGATTAGAAGACGACCTGTTATTGAGGGAAATAAGCAGTATTAAACCGAACTAAAGTGAACATTGGCACATAACTAACACAGCATTGTCAAAGACATCTCAGAGTTTAATTTTAGCATGGAAAATATGGCATCTCAGATACCATGATATGGGTGTTTGTTCACAGCCACTGTACCTGTCAACTATTATTATACTGATGCTGCCGTGTTCCCTGAACTGTTTTGATTTCTCAGCAAGAAGAGAATTTTCTCTGATGTGCCATCTGTAAGGTACAGCTTAGCAAAGAAAAACTTTATTTCAAATTTTTAATAATTTTCAGTCAATTCCAATAAAATCTGATATATTTTTATAATACTTACAAAATAATAGCAAATGTGACTCACCACATGTGCCACTATTTCATTTGATATTCCTCTTCTCCCACTGACTTTTCTTTCGAGCACAGAATGCAATTTAAATGTCAACTCGAACTAAAAAAGTTACATTCCTGTGGAGATTGCTGGTATCTCATGCAATCTCAAATAATTGAACTGTTTTCCAGCCCTTTAACTACTTCCTTCTATTTTAGTATCTCATCATGCAGAATCTAAAAATAACAAACGGTGGAAGGGACAGTCTATCACATCATTTGTTTACAGACACGTGACAGGACGTGTCTGTCATGGCCTTCTGTGCCTAAAAAGGTTCCCAATGCATCATAGGGTCCAATGTACACATATTGAGTATACCAGCACACATTGAAGGCCTATGCTGCCTCTAGCATGGCCACTGCTAGCTGAAATGAAGAATACAAGCCAAGGGAGGAAAATGGCAGGAAAAGAAGAAGTAAGAAGGATATTTATCTTGTATTTAACATCCACTCGCTGATCATTTATAGATAGTACGGATGTCCAGTTCCATGAAATGTATAATCATAAAAGCATCAAGGTTGCAAAAGACCACCAAGATTATCTAGTCTGGCTGTCTACCTGCCACCAATACTTCCCCACTAAATCATGTCCCTTAGTACAACACCTAAACACTTCTTGAACACCTCCAGGGATGGTGACACAACCACCTCACTGCGCAGCCCGTCCCAATAGGTTTACTTTGTTCTTTCAGGAGACCTCATGTTTAGGCAATTCATTACAGATAAAATCCATGAGGGTATTTAGAGTCTTGGATTTGGATTTAGGAATCACTGAATCCATACACAGAGGTGTCTGTACCCTTCACAAACTTGTCACTGATGGGTGCACAACAGCTAACAGGCACTGGTCCCACCAATACTCAGGTCAGACACACACAGTCATGGCATACACTTAATTTTCAACTCCATTTCATTAGGATAGGCGGTAAACAGTGATGCCAACCAACACCCCCACCTTAATGCTAGAGTTCAAATCCCTTCATTCATTGGGTAAACTTATACTCATCTTATCCACTTCCGTAAAAAGCATCCATAAGGCCAGATAGCCTTCATGATCTTTCTAGCCTAAGAAGTGGCTTTCCATTCATTTCCCAGGAAGAGCACTGAGTGGCATTCTCCGCTCCTTGTGATGTTGCACAACAGACATGGGAAATATGAGGAAAACAGCTGTCTGTTGACATCAGACAGACGTCACAAAGTTTATATTACAAAGACTAAGCCCTGAGATTTAGCCATAATCTCCACGTCTTAGTTGACTGAGCTATAACGTTTCTATAACACTAGTGCTCACCCATTTATGAGGACATACATGCTAAAGATTCAAGAGTTAATTTTCTCCATTACTGGTGTCAGAGAAATAATTCAGACTGAGCTGCTTAATGGCAAAAAGGACCCTGGTATTAAAACACTCCTGCTTGATTTTGAAAGGTTGGAATTGTCCCAGTCTGAAGGCAAATTTAGGATAATTCATCCACTGCTGTCAGGTAACTACTGCAGTATATAGGTTTGGACATCATTAGTTCCTCATCTTTCATCTGCTCCCACAGCAAAATCCACCCACTGCAGGGAATAGGGAATGATCCTGCAGGAAATGTCTTTAGGCAACATTTTGTAACTACATTTGATTTTAGATTTGACAAAGATAGCTCTGCTTAGACCCTAAGTAGTCTCCATCACTGCATGCTGGGTCTGGATTCTGATCAGAATTGCACCAGTTTGGTGAAACTTCAGGAAAGAGTGCTGCCCCACAGCAAGAAATTCCATTTACAGCCAGTGAATTTCATTTACCTCTTAAACAATAACAAATACTAAAAAAAAAAAAAAAAAAAGAAAATAGAAACTGGCCAGAATGACAACAGGGGAAGCACATCCAACTCACTAATGCACCACTCTCAGCTTAGCATCTCAACTGTTATGACGATCATATAATCAGCAAAACCACACAACCAGCAATAAATCAAACAGTGTATTACTGTTAGGCGTAGGTCTGACATCCCATTGCAGCCTCTTCAAGTCTAACCGTGAAGAAGGCAGCCCTCCTGCAGCCTTGTATACTGCAGGATGCCCCAGATCAGGGTTTTGTAGGGCTGCTCCTCCACAGGAGCAACTGAAGAGCATCCTACACAGCTGCATTTACCTCACAGAGGTGTTGGAGGCCATAATTAATTACTGTTTGCAGAACTCATTGAGATTGTTAGAGAAAGGCACTAGAGAGTAAGAGTGGTGTTATAAATTATTACACTTGAAAACATTCAAACTCCTCAGCTTTCCACTGCCTGCCTCCTCACCAACTTGAAGCATTTCCTTTTCTCCTCCTGAAACTAAATTTGCCCTCTTGACACGCACAAACCATTAGGAAGACTGTATTTACAAGCACCTAGCAGTATTTTCTCAAGTTTATTTTGACATTGACTTTTAATCAACTTGATGATGATTGAAAAAGCCAGTTCAATGTTTTGCTAAAGAGGAATATTAAAAGTACATTGATTGTGTCTACAAAGATATGCAATTAAAAAGTATGAGTCAAGTGCTGTTATTTAACACTTGACTTTACTTATTTTGAACTCTCGTGGCCCTGTTGTGCACACGGCTAAATGTGCAACGCTGTGTGTTTCAAGTAAATCGGCTGTAAGCAATTTTATATTTTAATGAAAATAATTACGGTTCGAGTAATATGAAGTGTATCTGAAGTGCAACCCCCGATGCTACTTCCTTAGAATTAGCTGTGATATAAATTGTCATGATTTATTATGGTTACTCTGTGCTTTACGTGTTTGTAGGGGATCCTGGCTAGCAATGATGATTCTTAACTAACAAAGAATTGCATTTCAAAAGCAATTTTTTTCTTGGATCTCATCTGTAATTCTTCCACAAAAGTGATATGATTTAGCTATGCTGCAGTATGCGATACTGCAAAGATGGCATTATTGTGCTGTCATTTTGACAGCTTACTTTAATTTACACCATTTAATGGATGAATACATTTTTTTTTTTTTTAAATCTGGTGTTACTCTTTCTTAATATACCATATGCCATCGATCCCACATGCACTTCTTTGCATAAGCACACTAAATTATATAGTGGTATAAAGCAACGTATGTGTCATATACATCATATCTGTTGAGTGACACATCAGAAGCTGAGGCCCTGTTTGCTCTTCAAGGGTACCATGGATCCCACGACATTTCCGAGCCCCGAGCTATGTTATACAATACCTTGTGCACTGATTGGCATCTGTCCACCTCAGAGATAGGCACATTTCAGATACGCTGTATGAAAATAAACGCTTGTAAGTCATTTGCCTTCGTAGTAGCAGCACTACAGAAAGTTGAAAGATTATAATAATTACACTACTGCAAAAGCGAGTATCTGTAGCAGCTGGTTTCAATTGTGACCAGTATTTTAAACTGTTTTGTCAAACAAAATCTTTTCCAGTTCCCTAAAATGTTTTGCCAGCTAACGGCAAGTACCCAGCCATCAACAGGAGGAGAGGTTGGACAATTGTTCCCTTTGTCTTATTTGGGGGGGACAGCTGGATCACTGTCTCCAAAGTCTTCAGCAAATATGCTGTCAGGTATTCCCTCATACAGTGAAAATGTCATGGTTAGTGGGGGAAGAAGGCTGATTTAAGACAAAAATGATAATAAGGTAGCTGAGTGGAAAGCTGATACTATACTCTAAGACGTTACTTTTATTTGGGAGATTTCTACCTACTTTCCAAGGACAGCTAAGAGTTAAATAATCTAAAACTATAACAAAAAATAATAAAAAATAAAATAAATGACAGCCTAAGCATTCCATTCCGTTTTCCTGTTACAAATATTATTTTTGGACAGAAATGCTGCAATCAAAAATGCAGTAATAGCTAAAGATTTTTAAGCAGGAGGTATCCAAGGTTGAAAGGGATTTTGTTGACGTGAACTGAAGAAATACAGCATACCTTTATACTTACTTAGCTCTTTGATGTTGTACATGATACCTAGTATGGCATTACAACCAACGGTACATGTCATAAAAATACAGAGATTCCATGTGGAGTAAACCTGCAGCGAATTAATACCTCTGTCAAGGTGTATCCTGCTATGTATGCTATGTATTAAGCTGTCCTTGCTTCAAACTCCAGTTAACACATTCTCATCACTTCATACGACCGAGAACACGCAAACATTCCAGCAAAACCAAGACAGTTTATTTTAAATTACGTCAGACTAAACCAATATACTTGGAATAGGAGAACATGAGATATTAAAAAAGTGCTTAATCATAAGAGTTAATTTTTGCAGAAAGATAATTCGTTTTTTTTTAAGTGGAGAGAGTAGCTATGATTTTGTCTGTCATCCATGAAACTTTTAGGAGTTTTGTATGACCAGAAATGAGTTATTTGCACATAGCCAGGGAACGGATATTGTTAACGGACATGTACTTCCAGCACCTACTGAGTATTATCAAGAATCTAAATGATCTTCAGATGTCTATTAAGAAAGCTACAGACCACTGAACAGTGGATTAAGCTGAGACAAACAGGTTGGGTTTTTTTATGTTTTCAAAGTACTTTGAGTGGTCACATCAATTAGAAGAAACATCAAACCTAAAAGATAAGCCAATAAATACTTATGTGTTAGAGAAAACTATTTATTTGATAAGAGACTTATTCTTTTATTATTTTTATTCCCCAGTAGAAGAGATTCGGGATTTTCATTAGGTTTTGCTGCAGGAGTAGAGAAGTTGCATTTGTTACATCTCTAGCAGAAGCTCTACAGCATGCAGGGGGCAGTGAGCTCTTACCCCTTCAACGTCAAAGAACAAATTGATGAAGTTTACAAGTTGGATACGTGGCTCTCTGAGAACCTTTTACAATGTCAAGTAATGGATCACCTTAACCACTGCGCTCAAAAAGGACTCTCATTATGGTCTAGAAAAGAACACTTGCCTATTTCTGGGGTAGATCTCCTCCTGCCCTACTTTCCTTATAGAAGAATACAAAAACAGAACAAAAAAAAAAAGTTTAGAGAAAGCTGATTAATCCGAAAGCAAAAAATCAGTATTTCCCAAACCAGATTTTATAAGGTATATTTCTGGGTACTTCTACACACCTCTTGTGTCTGCTTTCAGGGTGGGAAAGGAGCTCTGGAAAAATCCAGCTGGCTTAGAAACTCTGATGGAAAGAAGAGGGCTTCTGGACGCTGAGAAAAGCATTGAAGCAGACTGGTACTGTATCATATTTGTTTCTGATGGATTTAGTTGGTCAGCCCACTTCCTCTTTCCATATGATACGCACACACTGATCTAAAAACACACACATATGGACACCAGCATATAGGCAGCAAATGCCAGACCAGATATAGTAAAAGTAAATTTAAGAGGTTATAAATGTTTTTTTGTAATAGTAGTATTCAATATTGTCGCTAATGTAAGAGTCCACAGACAATATGAAAGCTTTTCTCCTCTCTTTACACGATCATAATATAATGAAGGAAAATCACTTCAATTCAACACGGTAACGACTTTGCTGCATTATCACTAGAAAGTGATTAAAAAGGCAAAACAACATGTTTTTGCAGAATCACCACCATAGTGAAAATTAGTCAGAAAGGTTCAATCCTGCCATCGAGTCACAAAAAGGGTCACAAAAATCCCCCCCCCCATTTTCAGTGGGGAGGAGGAAGTGGGACCAGGGGACCACAACGTGGTTGGTACAACACATACTATCAGTCACATCAAAGGAGAGACTGAGGTCTTCTGAAATCAGTGCTGTACCACCTTCAAAGCCACGTCCACCCCCTCTGCATGGTTTCAGACACAATTCTGGCATTGTATGTTTTCAAGGAGCATTTTGTTCAAAGAGATGGTGATTTGTTTCATCAGATAAGTGCTAAAACCCTATCTAATGTGGTACACGAGGAAGAAGAAACAGCCTCAAAAACACGCCAAATTTTGTTTTTAATGCCACCCACATACACAGTCATTCCTTCACCGTCCTGAAAGACAGAAATGAGTGCTTCTTCCACATGCTGCAGACCATCCTTACCACTTGCACGGCCACTGGAAGCCTGTGGAGGGATGACACCATCACACAGCTGGATTTGCCAAGGACCTCCATTCCCTTTTTGGCACAAAGCTGGGTGTGCAGCACACCGAGTGCCTTTGGGTACTCAGCTGAGTGAAAAACCAGGCCACATGATTGGAAATCAAAGGTACCGTGCTGAAGATCTGGCACTAGCTGAGACGTCGGACTACTTCTGGTCAAAATACGGCTGTAACCACTAAAATATACAATTGCTGCTCATAATCAGCAGTACTTGCTCACACAGATAGTTTCACTGACTTCAGTCACAGGAAATACTAACTTATCTGGCACTGGAAAGTACTCCTAAGACCTCGAAGACAATAGCATAAATATTATTAAGACAGAGCTATCTTTGTCCAGCAATTAATCATGTATCAACCTATCCTCAGCAGACACAAACCAGAATCAGAGTTACTTCTATAAATGTTTCTGCATCACCTCACAAGTTTGGGGGAGTGAGAGATGGGTTTATTTTTATTCCTTAGAATAAAATAAAGAAGTAATGAGATGTTACAGGGAAAGATGGAGATCTGTTGGAGTATAGTAACGTATTTGCAAAGCACAGAACAGCCACATAGCACCCAAGAAAAGATAAACATATTACAACCATTTAAGATGCAGTTTTGTTCAATCTCAAGAAAAAAAAGACTATCACACAATCATAGTACTCAATATTTTTTAAAAAGGATTGCTCTGGGATGGTTCCATATTAAGGGATCAGCTCTATAACATCAGCTAACAGACCAGCATATATAATTAGCTGGGTGATAGATACGCTTCATGTCAAGCATATGCTCCAGCATTTGCTTAAAAAGGTCTTTTTAATATAGGCTCAGGGTCTCGGGATAGACTAGGCATAGCAAAGTCTTACAATATTTTCTTAAAGTATTGCCCAGCCTTGCAAACACAGCTTAGCGTCTTGGGCTCGTCTCATAAAGTGAAAAGGGCCATGTGTCTTGTAAAGACTGGCCCCAAGGGGACTGAGGTAAAGTATTTTTGTAGCCTTAACACACATTTTCCTTGTGTTTATGGCTTCATTATTTTAGTGGGTGTGTTATTTCAGCGTGTTTTCCTGCTACTTATTTTCTATCTTTCTTACTGCTCTTTTTTTTTTTTCTTTCTTTTTTTTCCTTTTTTAAATAGGGAAAATGGACTCAACAGATGATGCAGAAGTCTTTATAGCACAGCTACTGGTTTTCATTTCTGTTTCCTGAACCTCAAAAAGTCACATACATAACGTACTCTAAGAATATTTCTGTACCATTATAATATCAGAGTTACTGTTAATGTCTGGTCAGTGGAAAAGTTCCCCTTCAAAACAGAGGTTTTTTAGGCATATATCTTTGATAAACAGATAAGAGTTAAGACAAAGTGAATTAAAGTAATACAACCACAACAACAAAAAACAGAAAAAATGTTTCCGATTAGCAGGAAAACCCAGGATTAGGATGTGGTTACTTTTAACTGCAAAATCTGATCATCAGCAATCTCTGGCAGGGAGAAAGGAGAGAAAAAAAACAACAACAAAAAAAGCCAGTGACACCACTGGAAATTACTATTTGGTAAACTCTTCTGAAGTATTGATCTCTCAGCCATGGAGATGGTCCCTACCATTGAAATCAGTAGAGCATATGTAATTTAGCACTTTTCTTTTTGCTAGAATCAGAGGTATGTGAATTGATGCTGTTCAACATAAATGCACAAAGACAGTAGCTATTGATCAAGCATGGCTAAACTAATATATTTTCCATTCTGATGACCATCCAAATTTCCAGTTTATTAATTATCACATGTACTTTACCTAATGTCAACTCACTTGCCAGATCTGCTTTACTGGTTGCTTGTTTGCCTAATTAGCAGTAATTTGCATATTAACCGAGCTTGTACATTCCCTGTGTTTTGGGACTCCAGTGATCACCAAGCTGTTGGTCAAAGTTTTGATAAGAAGCAACGCCTAAGTAAATTCTACAAGCCACCACCCTAAGGCAAAATAAGTTCACAGTAGGGATGACTGGGTGAAATAATAGGAAATAATAGGAAGTCTTAAGCTTTTCTCAGACCGCAACCAAAACCTTGAGCCAAATCTTTAACGAGACATGAAGTGGTTCTTTCTTTTTTTCCTTTTTGTCATAACCTTTTTTCTGTGTCATAAAAAAAAGAAGAAAAAATTGAAATATCAAGACAAAAGGCTATTCTTGGATTGTGACATGAGAAAATCCAGGAAGGAAAGGAGACCTCACGAGAAAGCCTGTTTTCACAACATTATTACATAGCATTCAAAGCACGTCAGTACGTAGGGGCAGAAAATGGTGCATTGAGCTAACCAAACAAGATGTACCGTAACATGATGAGTTACTCATCTTACCAAGTCAAAATAGCCGGTATGTTGCATTAAAACCTGGCAGAATCCTTACGTTCCTCTCCCATGATGTGCAGGCTCCATCTTCAGCAAGTTGCTGCCTCGCACAGCAGGAAGAGCCTGTTAATTTCGAGTTGCCCACCACAAAACTCTTCCCTTTAAACTTTATCTCAGTAGCTCTCTTTGATTGCATCAAAATATTTGGAAAGCACGATGGATAGGCATGGACATGATACAGCTATAGTTGATTCGAATAGCTGAAATAGAAGACATGCTCAATGTTAGCAGGTTGCTGTAGTTAACAGTTTACTATTTCAAACAAAACAAGAGATGCAACAAAAATAAATACGTAGAAAAGATTTGACACACAGCAGTTTGGTAGAAACAAAATGTGTGATTGACGCAGCCATCAATGAATACATTTTACCAGATTATTATAAGGAGCAACTGAAACCTCTTCTTCACCCACCCACAACTAAATGCAACATGGTTGAATTTACCATGCACACGACTGTACTCAGTATGGACAGCAAAAGCACCTGACAGCAATTAATTAAGGATCTAAAGTATATCACTCCTATTTAGTTTGATTTCTCCTTTTGTTTTTGGTAGTTGTTTCTTTTGTTGGTTTTTGTTATTACTTTGGAGTTTCAGAGAACACTTGAGATTAAAATTCACCTCTTATCCACAAGACTATATATTGCACTTGATCTGTGTCACACGTTTCTGCTGATATACCTTAGCCTGCACCAAATAACCCAGTTCTGTTTCTACGCCTATTTGATTAGACAATTCTTGCTGAATAAATGCTAATTAGTGGAAAACTAGGCAGGACGCACAAAAAGACACTGCTCACTGACAAAACTGAAATTGCAACCAGAAGCAACTCCCTGCAAATGCTTTATGCTCATAAACACTTCGTCCTACAAAGGCCATTCTTACAAGCTCAGTTGGTGCCTGGGCAGTAGAGCTGTGCACTTGCTATACATGAGTTTTCTACAGGTGATCAGGATCCACCCAATGAGCCAACTGGACTTTGCCATCCCTTCCCCCGCTGATATCTTCTGAACTTATTTTCATACTTCATGCAGCTGTTCCCATATGACCAGTAGCCACGTAAACGTGGATCTAAGTGTCCTTTTCACACACTCTTTCAATAATTTTTCTAGAAGATTGCCCATGAAGCCTAACAATCTAGCCAAGGGCCAAAACATCAGTTTTCACCTAGGATATAACACTGCTGGATATGTTTAATCAAGAATGCCATTTTTCCTTCAGTTCAAAAGACTTCTCTGAAAAGTAAAAACAGAATAAAAAACTAAGATCACTACTAATGTGTAAACTATGCCTAAGTAAAGCAAAACAGCAGAGAAGAAAAGGCTTTTATTGCTGGCACAATAGAAAATTAAACATCAAACTTTAAACAAATTGGACCATTCATTTTTGCAGCTCCGAAGGAGTTTATTATTTCACTATTTCATCTCACCTTGTGTCATTAAAATATAGGACATAAGTAGTAAAACACAAAGTAAATATGCACATATCTTTACACCATGTAGCGTAGCTATAAATCTTACTCTTTGATAACAGCTGTACTATAGCAATCATTTGAGTAGTGCAGCTGCCACAACAATATCAAATTTTATAGTTAAAAAGCAGTCAAAACTTTAATGGTACAGTGGAGGTATATATATATTGTGCTATAAATAAACATTATCTAATGAAGAAATGAAACATGTTTATTTTTCCTTGACATATCGTTCAATATCATATATCTTTGCTCTTGCAAGCTGCTATAATAGCAGCCATTATACTTCAGCATGTATAACAACAAAGTCTGTAGTTGTACTAATTATATTGGATTTAAATGAGCAATGGAAGAACTTCAGACAACATGGCCTTGCAAGCAAGACCTTCATTTCATTTAAGCTGTATCTTGAAATGTTATCAGAGTTAACATGTGCTGGCAGAGGTTCTGAAGTGGTTGGGAATGCAGTGAGAAATGAGTGGGTTTTCCCCTTAGATGATGACTTTTGCTCTGTTTGTCTGACATGGTGTAATCGATCCGGTGAGCAGGAGACCATGAGAACTGACGTACTACTGAAGACAAGCAGTCACTGCCACATTATCCAAAGCCATAAAAAAACCCTTTGAAAGGAGAGAGAGTCCGGTGGAGGCAGGCTTATGTCTGTCCCAAGTCAGTACATGCCTCAAACAGTCTCCAAGAATTGACTTGGCCTCTGGGAGCACTGGGGTGGTCAGCTGAGCCTAGGGACTGAGACAAGTGATGGTTGTGCTCCTGGAGATGTGCACTGCCCTACTGACTCCAGTGAATGACAGCATAGAAGCATGGAAAGAATCTTCAGCGAACATGCTAAGTACACCTAATTTTGAAGAGTCCACAGAATGTGGCCAGTCCCACCAGTAACAGGGAGCCAGCTCAAGAGATCATGCCAATCTCAGTCCAAGACTAACCTCAAAGCAGACACAGCAGATATGAGCTCCTCAGCAGCAGCTAGGCTGCAGGTCTGTCCCTGTCATACTGGGTATATATAGACACAACCTCAGACCAGAACGTAAGAGAACACCACCGTGACAGACAGCATGCCAAAAGAAGAGAAGGAGAGGAACAAATATCCCATGTTTCTGCAACACCAGGGAGTTTGACAAGCAAAATTCATCAGAGCTGTTCTCTTAAAAGTCACCCCTGAGAAGCTGGGCTTGCACTCTTTACATCAGAGAAGCGATGCTCAAAGCACCTCTGTCAGAGGGGAGATTATCACCCTGCCTGGAGCTCATCTCCCTGCTTGATGTGGGCACTCTGCAGGTGACACCTTGGTGAGAGTGCAGCGATTAAATCCCCAACAAACAGCTTACTGCAGCTCAACCTGGTGTGCGCCCACCATCAGAGAACCTCAGGGTGCCTTCAATTGCCATCAGCAGAGCATTTATCTGAAAAACCCCCATGAGATGCTATAAAATAAACCCAACAGCTGCTAGCAGAAGATGACAAATTCTGGATACCTTTTTGTCACTTTGCAACCTATACATTTCACTCCATGTTTACAAACAAGTTGCTACAGAAAAAATATTAAGCCCTGGCATTTAGAGAAGCTCTAGAAATTACTCACTCCCCTGGAATTCTGCATGACAAACTAAGACTATGCTTCAACTCCTAATAAATGTAGCTAGAGCAGAGTTTCATAAACATTCTTGAGATTTCTTCTGTAACAGCTTTATTTTGGCTCCCCACTTTTCCTGCTTAAACAAATGGAAAGGTTGGCTGATATTGTCAAAATACAGCACTTCTTGTGAACTAGGAGTCATTTATTAATGTAATTTATTGAGCCTGCATTGTAAAACATAAAATCATATTTCTGCAGGGAAAAAAAAAGCCCTTATTACCCTAAGCTAAGATTATTTTCTTTTAGAAGACAAATTATTGCAACTGTGGATCCTGTAAGTAAGACGACGTGCTTCCAGAACTGGCCTTTCAGGGGCCAACAGGGTAAGTTTTAATGAACCATGCAATGTTGGGTAAGAGCAGAACAGATGTTTGCACAATCATCAGGTAGACCTTTGTTTATACAAATACACCATGGTAGATAGTATCTAATACCTTTCTCATGGCTTAAAATAACCTTCCCACTAAAAATACAAACAGGCTTTTTCCCACTTGCGAACATGCCTAAAATCTAATTAATACAAAGCCCATTGCAAAAGCAAGCTGCTCACAAAGGGTTGGACCTGTCATACAGCATCACCTCTTTCCTGACATGGTCTTAACGCAGTCTTAATCTCCTCCTTTGTCGTTATACTGCAGTTTTTGCTCTAAAGGTTTCTGCACTAAAAAGTGGGAAGGTGAAGCCACAGTTCAATTCAATTTATTTTTATATTGCCTCTCACACGAAGTCTTTCGAAACGCTTTATAGCGAGAGATAAAATAATCATATAACACTTGCCAGAATTGAGCATGGTGACTTTCATACACTCAGGCAGGGTGTAGCTACGTACCAGGAATGGACTGGAGAAAAAAAGGGCAAGCAGCAACAGAGAGAGATAAATGTGTATTTGTTCCATGCAGTACAGCAATGAGGGAGGGGAAGGTATATGTTGTGGTGCACACATGGAAGAGGAGCAAGGAGGAAGGCATCAACCAATGTGTGCTGGTTGTGGGAACCTAAGGCAGTTCTGCTTTTGCCCATATATAAGGCACATTTTCCATTCAGAAATCTAGAAGAAAATTACAACTCATTTGGAAAAACGCAAGGAAAAATCATCACCACACTTCAACTATTGTAATAACCTGCAAGGATAACCCCAGATCCAGGTGCAAGCCATGCAAAGCAAGGAGCAGCCTTGCACTATGCACAGGGGCAGGCACAGCAGTTGTGGGGCCTTCATTATTGGGTCCAGAAAACTGGGACTCAACCTCCCTGTTTTCTGGGACAAGTTTTTCCAGCCTTGCGTTCCCAGCATAACACTTCCTATCCAAACCATACCTGAGGGTCAAAGCACTCACCCAGTTTATTCCAGTACGACCTCAAGAGGAACAGGAGAAAGATGCTCCTAAAAGTGCCTCAAATATTAAACAAAGTGTCTGATAAATTCTGTGGTTTATTCCTAAATTGTTGTTCTAAGTGGACATGGAAGTTTACCACATCTCTGAGGCCCATCATTCCAGAAGCCAACACATAAAGAAGCCTGGTGAAAGAGCATTTCAGAAAATATTTGGACAACAGCTAATATTTCTTCCTACCTATCTTCACGCTTGTGCCTCCCAACGCAAGCCACATCTTTATAATGCACAATAAGAAAACACAATATATAGTAACTCATTTTCTGACCTTTTAATATTTCTGTCATTGATTGTCAGAAGTGAGGACTGCTCTCTATCCTAAGGTGATGGATTATTTAATTAACTATTGACCTTTTCAGTATCAGATGTTGACAGTGAATGCACTCCTATGTAAGCTGCCTCCTCTGGATGCTGTTCAGCAATATGTCGTACGTTCATTTGTCTTACGGTTTGTTTTTAAGCATAACATTTCTATTACATTGACTCAAAAACAAGTCAAAGTCTTATATATAGTGAGGAATACTTTTATGATCAATCGCTTTGAATTTCTTTTGAACGTCAGTTGTTCTTATGGTGGAATTTGTATGAATATTAACAGATCTAAGCCTTTTATAGATAAAATCGTTGGTACTGCTTACCTATTAGTAAGGTCTCTGGCATGCTTTCAGGACAATTTCTTCTGCACAGAAAGGAAAAGTTGCTCATCATCTGTGCACACGGGTCAAGAGACATCCTCTCTCAGATTCTGCATCCCAGACTAAAAACTGCAGGAAGCATATGATATTGCTGCTTGCCTTTGGGTCCAGCACCTACTCCTGCCAGGAACATGACATTTATGCAGAGCACCTTGAAAAACAAGCATTTCACTACTTCCCTTGCATGAGTGGCTTTTCTTACACGTATGCAAACAGCGACTCAAGATTTTTCACCGACAAAAAATAAAGGATCCAGACCATTTTGCTGGAGCCCCAACATCCCAGGGCTGTACTCTCAGCAATGGCACATTCAGCCACATTCTTTTTACAAGCAAACAGGGTATTTCGCTCTGTGAGCTTGTTGTTGTGATATGGGTATTCTGCTGCCACACCAGGGCCGAGCGTGCTGATCAAGCTCACATATTCCTGGGAGAAGGTGAGCAGTGTTCCTCCCAGAGAAGAAGTTTGTAGCCTGGCACACCTTCACAACAAGGATCTGCTCCGTTCATCTGTCTGCTTAGATAACATGGGTGTTTTGTTTTTTTTTTTCCAAACACTGTACCTGACAGGTTTTACTGTTTATTTTGTGTGTGTGTGCATGCTGAACAGTCACTAATACGCTTCAATATGTTCCTCTTCCCTAATTATTTTGGTAACTGTATAAGCGCGCAGTCGCTTCACGAAAGCATAGTCCATAAAGCATCCCAGCACCAGCAGAGAACAAAGATTCGTGCATCTCCAGAAAGGCTGTTTACAACAAACCGTCATGCTCCCCTCGTATTTTTTTCCCCTGCAAAATTAGCAGCAGCCCACACAGCAGCAAAGACTCCTACCCTGACGGATTCAGTAAGTGGCTGCAACCAGAAGCTTTCCTACCACAGCAATCCTCTTCCCCCCATCGCCTAGCAGAGACCCTCCATATGTCATCAATAGACCAGACAGAGAAGTCCTAAGCCTGTTTTTTGGGGGCTGTTAATACAAAATGATGATAGATAACTACTAAGCGGAGCAGCAGACAGACCCGGCGCCTCTGACAGCAGCTGCTCTTCCTTTGTCAGTGTCAATCGGCGCTGGCATCGCGGGGAACGAGCAAAAGTGACAAGAGAAGAGCGCACCAATTATGGATGAAGGGATACAATCTACTCCCACTGCTTGATGTGATTTATTCGACGGTCCTTCTGCATTTATAGAGCAGCAGATTGCGGCTGCTTATGAAGTGACAAATAGTGCTCAATGACATTGACTGACTGGTCTGATCAATTTAGCTTGGCTGAGAAGTAGCCACGAATCGCTGTCTCTGTTGAATGACGTACGTACCATCCCAGCTCCACTTGGCCAAGGCAAAAATCTCCAATGGTGTTTGGAAAACTGATAAAAAAAATGACTCCCTTCAAACAAATTGCACCACAGTCCCTTACAAGCAGTGAAAAATTGCAACCTTTCCCATAGCTTTGCCTTGAAATGCATCTCACTTAAAGAATGTTTCGTCTTCGAGACAGTGTCAGCGGAACATTTTTATTCTCTTATAAGTTCCTGAATATTTGATATATTTTGCTGGAGAAGCAATGTATCTGACAGAAGGGAAAAATGTGGAGGTTTCCTTGCAGGAACCAACAAAGCAACTCTTCACGTTTTCTAGCAAAGTTGCCAACTGCCCTGATTTTACTGAGTCTTGAGTCATTGGAGTCATTTTTAAAGTCCTGGAATCTGGTGATGATGTAATTCAGCTTTTGCCTTAAAATAAAGAAAAAGGGGGAAAAAAAAAGAAAAGGAAAAAGGAAATTCCCAGCCTTGTGGTCAGAGAACAACTTGAAAATGTGATTTCAGTGAACCCAGCAGGATCAAAAGCCAAAGGAAACTAAGCCAACTTATTAATGCAGAGGGGGTTGGAGCTATTTTGCGGGTTCCTAACCTAAAAGTAACCTTAGGACTATGGGAGCCTGACAGAACTTTTTAACACCTAGGGCTGACAGCACAGAAATTTCTGGCTCATTCCAGCAGAGCCGCTGTGCTAATATTGAGAACTGTCGGACTTCAGGAACTGGTAGGCCTTCTGGCAGGAGGAGTTTCTACATGTGCAAAGGTGGCAGAATCAGGCTATGGGGTGCCATCTAATTCTCACTGCTTTTAGTGAGCCTCGCACGGCCCTTCTCATAACGCTGGAGTTACTCGATAAGGCGTGAGCCAGCACCAGCAGAGGCTGCAGATTACAGCCACTGGGCAAAAAAAGAATTAAAACCCATTGAAAAAGCATTAGCAAGTTTTATCTAGCATTAGATTATTTTCATAAAGTCATAATTTCATGCCACACCTTATAAATAACACCTAAGATATTGCCTAAGAACAAAGCAGCGCATGGGTTACCTGTGAAAAGTAATTCTATGTATATAGGCAAACTTGTGATCGGGCCTACACATATGTATCAATATATATGGGCTTACATGTGTATAAATCAATGCCTGCACACGGGGGGTGCGCGTGTGCGGTTCAATATATATTACAATATTAAACTGTTATCCATGCACAAGTATATTTATGTATATATTTCAATTTATTAGAGCTAGGCAGTCCTTTACAGACTTAATAAAGAGCACCAGCATTATAAGCCAAGAACCATTTTTCCCTTTCCCTGTATTATTCAAATTTATTAAACAATATTTCACATTTGTTTGACACAATGTCAAACTCTGGACTCCTAAAGAACTGCTGCAGCTTTGGAACTGTTATGCTTTCTTGGACTTTAATCATTTTTGGCAAGGCTCCATTTCCTGTCAGAAAGTGAAACAGCTTAGGAATGTCATTTTCACGAAAGAAAACAGAGAGAATCCGAGAGGAAGTTCTCCTCCACTCCAGAGCCCCTAAGATACTCAAACACGCTCGCAGGAGGGCTGGAATACATCAAACATTAGCAGAGGGAAAAGGACACACTTTTCCCACATTAAAATACATGGATAAAGTTGAACTTTTGCTAAAAATAGTTCCCATGACTAATCCTATTAAGTTTTTAAAAAATTGGGCCGTATCTCCCTTGAAGTCAAATTATTTTTTAACTTCAGAATGACATTAGAAAAAGACTCTAAAGTGCCTTTGCTTAACTTGAAGTCCCTGGAAGATATTTTTCTATATTTTTTTTTTTTTAAAGTGAGATATGAAAAATGAGGACAGGAGCACGGATCGCAATCCTAACAGGGCAATTTACCTATTGAGGAGGTGGGAAGTATCAGGCTCTCCCAGATCGTCGCCCAAAATGATTTACTTTTTCATACAGAGGGCCCCTATGGAGACGGGGGGTTAAGGGAGCAGATTAAAACCAGCCCTTGGCTCTGCCTGCTTGCTGCACGCTGAAGCTGAGCACAGTCTTGCAGAGAGAACCCCGCAATGCTTTTGGGCACAAACCACCTATTTGCTTCATTCAGAGGTTATTGATGTAAAAAGCACCTTGACTGCTTGTCAGTGGGGAAACAAGTTTGGTCAAACTGCTCGCAGTGAGTAACACTTTCTGACATCCAGCAGATCCACGTACAATTTATGAGTCCTATCTGAGGCTCATCTGGGTGGTTTTCTATCAGCCACTCCAGTGTGTGCTTACGTATCAGACAGGCATCCCAAGCTGTGGCAACACCAGTTGTTCTAGAGAGAGAGCACAAGGACACTGGCTGAAAAGGAGGGCAATGCTCCATTTCTGAAGGAAAAGCCATTTGCTGCAGGAATCCAAGAGAGAAAGGGTGTTTACATCCTTCAAGAAATTTGACCTACATCCAAACAGCACTCGCAACCAGGACAGGCAGGTAGGTGTACCTTATTCTGTTGCACTTTCCCTTGAATTTGGCTAAACATTGAGTAGCAGGATTTTAGGAGATTTCCAAATATCTTACCCTGCTTGCTTTGTTTGCAGCAAGTGTGGGTGTCACAAAGCCCAGCAGACAAGTGATGCCCACGGGACTGGAGCTCACAGCATTGGATGAAGGAACCCACTCTGGAAGCACCACGGTCTGTGGGATCCATGCATCCAGATGGTAAACACTGAGTGGAGAGCTCAAGGAAAAAAACAAAATCCTAAAGGTAAAATAAAAACAAAAACCAAACAAATCCAATGCATGTGCTACAAAATGTGGCCATGCTGTTACCTCAAACAGGAGGACTGGCCATTAACGAAACATTTATCCAGCTGAAGCAATGGATGAGGCAGTCAGAGAAGAGAGAAGAGACAGCAACAAAGAAATAAACTCATGAACTAACAGTAAATCAAAGCTCACTCCTGTTATTTTGATATGAATAGATGAGAGCATGAGAGGAGAAGGAATGGAAAAAGTCACATGAGTTGGCTGTTTCCATAAACCTGTACAGCTCATGGTTTACGTGCATCCTCCATCTACCTGCTGCTCAGGACCAAACAGAGCACCAACAGCATTCAACTTACACAGGTAGGCACACGCATACACCCTTAGGAAAAGAAAGAACAGACCTACACAGTAGAAAAATGAGCCCCTCACATGTGCTTTCTCTCTGCCTCTCCCGCAGCGCAGGTTGGGTGAGCGGGTGGTCTGAGCATGCTACACACACACCAGGGGACTGTAAAAACTCTCAGCGTCAGGCTTGCATTGAAGTCCTGTCCATCCCCCGCCTGACGGAAGGGAGCTAGGTCAGCACCCGAGCACTTGTGAACATGCTGCCCCCCACCCTGCTCCTTCCCGTCTTCTTTGCCTTTTTGCACCCCGCTGAGCTCTCACGGTTCTCTCTGATGCCCCACCCCCAGCCCAAATGTGCTCTGTAAATACCTTTGCTCTCCTACCAGCACCACTGCCAGCCATCCCAACATTAGCTCCTACCTCGGACCAGCTTTGCTGCCAAGGAAGCAATCTCTAATGCAAAACTAGGACACAGCATTTGTTTGTTGTTAAAAGCATAACTTTGTATGCACTTATAATAACGTCTTGTAGCAAGTTAGTCACCGAGGAACATTTCCAGTCATTTATTTTCCAGCACAGACTACTGGTTTCCATGGCTATATTCCACAGGAAAAAAAAAGAATTCCAATTTCATGTGTAGATGAAATACTTCAAAGTCTCAACCACTCAAGCTATCACTAACACATACAATAATATAAACTGGAATGAATTTTCGGGATGTAGTAGGCTAAAACTCAGCATTTGGAGCAGTAGGGCTGAAGCGCACTTTGACACTGGCTCTCTCTGTCCCTTGCTCCCCACACCCACCAACTGCTCCTTACCTCATCTACTCCTCATGCTTGGCTCCATCTGACAGCAGTTGGCAGTCACCAGCTGACCAAGAGCTCTCGAGCTCACACAGCCACGACTCAGCCTATGCAGCTCATGTGCGACCTTCACCATGCCACTGCAAGCTGTGATCCTCTGAATTGGGCTCATTGAGCCTTTCCTCCACAAGATCTCCATGACTATCACTCCTCAGCACCTTCTTCATGTTCTCCCCTTTGGTACTGCTTTGGCCCATGATTGAGAGGGTGATCTTTATTTCCTCTCTGTTCCACTTTATAACAATCACATTCTCCTAAATCTCTCCAATTTCTCCTTTGTAGTCAGAAGGATCTGGATGCTTGCTCCTGCTGTGGGGCTTAAACTCTTACAAAAGCTGTGACTGCTTGATGAGGATGGTGTGCAGCATTTCACACAGTCCCTGCTACAACTGACATCAGCCTCCTTCAGCTCATGCAAAACATTGCATCTCCCTGCATATTCCTCCATCCCTTGTGTTTGCTGCCACGCTTGTTTCCATTGGCTCCATTCTCTCCTTTCCCTGACTGAAACTAATTGAGTTGAAGTTTCTGGGGTTGTATTCCGGGACCTCTTTAAGGCTCTCTTCATTCATACCTATCTTTAACTTCATGGTGCCATGCATACTTCCCTGACCATAAGGGCAAACTCTGATACTGTTCATCTCAAAGACATCCATCATTAATAAGATTGCCATGACCTCTTCTTGATACGTTGCATCACATAAATCTCAGCCATTTTGCATCCCTGTTGCTAGAGGTGCCTACAAAACAGTCATGCACACATTACGCTCTTGCCTTTCTCTTAGCCTTGCACCTCCCCAAACGTGTTGCATGCAGCCATGCATTTACCTTCTTGGTTTATCAACACCCTGAGAACCCTCAGGTTGCTCAGAAGTTCTTGTTCTCCCCATCTCCTCAGCTGCCATTTCCATTCAGATCCTTGCGAGTCCAACACAATCTAATGGGTAGAAGAAGGCCTGATCCCAGATTGCTTAACAACGCCTGGAGGGGCTGATTCACCAAAGTTCGATGCTCTGATGAACAGCTTGCTGCAGCTCTAATGGTAAGGCATATAAAATGCATCATACATTAAATTTAATGTTGCCTCATTAGTCTTAATTAGATTCCTACATTACACCAGGATTATAGTTTCTTCATGTTTATGTTTGATCCTAAAATAAAATCTACACTAGACAATAGTTTGGTGTACTTTCCAACCTTTGAATAAATATGCCCTGAATTGATACCTATCAATATTCTTAACCTTGAAGAAACAGAAATTAGGCAATCCCACAGTTGCCCTTCTGAGAGGCAATGGAGAGTCAAACACAAAGAATAAATTTAAAGAAAAAGTACAGTATACAAATGTGAATAATTACTTATCTTGCGTTTTAAAGGGGTGACTCTTCCAAAGAACTGGTTGGCTTTGCCCTTTCTGTTGAACATGCTTTGATAGGTTTTTCTCACACTGATAATTACTGCCTCCTAGGTTAGGGTTTTCACAGTTTATTTACTTTCAACAGTAAAATATGTTTTAAGATGAGGCCGCTAATTCAGCTTCGGAGTTTGGCTGGAGGTTGAAGTAGGAGTAAAGCACAGCCCATGATTAGACATAATGAACTATGCCAGGACCATGGCATGTCAAAGGCTGATAACAAATAGAAAGAAGAAGACCTGAATTGTGCTTTTCCCTACTAACAAAAATACCACTACTGCTGAATTCCTAATAAGAAGTATGTAATGATAGTCCCAACTGAAATAGCATTTATATTTGGAATAAATAATAATTAATATATGGTACATATTTCATGGTAAAGTATTGGGATTGAGAAGATAAAAACCAAATGGATCTTTTAATTGCCGTTACCCTTTTTTTCTTTTTAATAGGAGAATGGCTGATTCTGCCAGAATTCTTTGAAAGTTTGTTTTCAAGACTTTTTTTTTTTCCCCTCAAGCTTTAATAAATTGTTGGATTTATCCATTTTTCTTCTTGCACTTAATTTAACAAGCCATCTCAAAACTCCAAAAAAGTTGAAAACATAACAGTTTCTTTTTTAATGTCAAGCTGAAGCTTGATTGTCTCAAACACTGAAAGGATGATGGCTGGTTTATAAAATGTTGTCATTCTCAATATTTTGGCCCAGTTCTTGCCATGAAGTAGTTCGGCCTCTTGATACAATTTCTCACCCAGCACAGTCATACATGTTTATCTTTTTCTTTCCAGCTGACTTATCCAAGCAGCCATGGTAGTACAGGAGCACAGAGAAGCCAATTAACATTATTGCCAGTTAGTGTTCCGCTGATATTTTTAAGACCATTTCCTTTCATGTCCCCTACCATTAAATTGATAAAATTCAATAAAATTTCATTTGAATTAACATGTGAGGCCAGTCTTTCTTGTTAATTGAAATTTGAGGAATATTATAACAAAAGACAGTGCAATTATATGTATTACATAGAGATCTTTTGTCCTTCTTAGATTTTTTTTTCTTTAAGAAATGTTTGCAGAAAACTGAGCCTTTGATGTGTGCTCACATAGAAATGCACATATTCCAGTGGTCTCACCAGGTAGACTGAAATAACATTATTTTCTCTGAGATGAAACAAGCTGACTTAGGCTTTGGAAAAAATCCATTCCTTGGCTCAGGAAATGGGGAAATACTATGAAAATTTTCAAAACCTCTATGGCTTTACAAGTAGATCAAAGTCTAAATATTTGTATCACAGACAATACCGAAACAGTCATCCAGAAAGCCAGAGATTTGTCAGCATCCATCCCCACACACATTAGAGTGCTCAAGTAGCGATTTCGTCCAAACTCCAATTTTAACTTTGCATCCATTTATTCTACAGTCACACATTTTCCTTGGGACTGATATCTTCAGAAAGGCCTATGCAATTCAAAAAGGAATACGTTTATACTTTCTAAAATCCCCTAATCCTGCCTTTCTGCAGTCTCTCCATAAATTGCTACCTTTTCTTGAGAGGATAAAAAGCTCAGTAGTTTCTTCAGTGCTTTGAGGACTTTGTAGTATTATATTCACCAGCGAGGAAAGAAGAAAAAAAAAACTGGATAACTCCAGTGGCAAAATGCAGCTACAGAACTGCCTGAATTCCAAGAAATGCACAAAATTCCCTTCTCAAAGCTCACAAAAACCCTACCATTCTTCACGAAGCATTCAGAAAATAATAAAATCTTTCATTAAACATGGATGAGGGACGTGTCCTTGAGCTATTGATGGTTCCATGGGAAGAAGGAATACTGTCAAGTACACCACCAAATACCTGTCCTGAGCAGATTATATCATATATAAACACAGTATGGTATTGAGCACTTGAAACAAGTGTGCAAGAGGAGGAAAAAGAGTGGCAACTGGATGATGAGCTGACAGTTACAGAAAAAAAAATAAGGAGATAGATACAGAAGAACAAATCCAACACTTTCATTCTAAAACTAAGAAAAGTGCTCCAGGGTTAGTAAAACTTAGCAGAAATGCTTCTTTTGTTAAAAGGCCTCTTAAAAGTCTACTTTGTCTCTAGTTTCTTGCTGTGTTCACCTCTCCTGACTCTCGCTAACACAACCTCAAGCAAAAAAACATAACATATACGGTAGGCGGGCTAGGGAGAAGTTTCTTTTTGTCTTTTTATCACCTTGATGCCCTGGGATGTGAGCCCCAGGCACTCCATGCAGTGGAGTAGATCTCCAGATGTTGCAAGGAGGGTGGTGATCCCACCGCAAGGAGCTGCTCTGTGGAACAGAGCTGGCAGAAGATGAGAGGTATGCTGTACTCTGGGAAGAGCTGGAGCAACTTCCTCCGGATCAACAGGGAACTGAGTACAAAGCCACAGCATGCTAAATCACAGCTCCCTCCTCCAGGCTTAACAGGTGAGGAGCAGCTGAGCACTGTTCTGTGTCACAGAATCATCTGAGTTGGAAGGGACTGTTAACAGTTATCTAGTCCAAGTCCTCTGCAACAAACAGGCATTACAGCTCAATCAGGGTGCTGCGAGCCCTATCCAGTCTGACCTTGAATGTCTCCATGGATGGGCATCCACCACCCCTCTGGGCAACCTGTGCCAGTGCCTCACCACCCTTACTGTAAAAGCTTTTCCTTACACGCAATCCAAATCTCCCCTCTTTTAGTTTGAAACCATTTCCCTTTGTCCTCTACTCTCACAACAGACTCTGTATACTAAAGAGTCCCCTTCTTATAGCCCCCCTTTAGATACTGAAAGGCTGCTATGAGGTCTCCCCAGAGCCTTCTCTTCTCCAAGTTGAACAGCCCCAGCTCTCTCAGCCTGACCCCATAAAGGGAGATGTCCTAGGATCGTACAAGCAAGAGTCCAATCCACCCATCACTACCACTTTATATATCTGGTTTGATCACAGCCTTCTCCCTTTTATTGGCTGTAGTACGTGTGATCTATTTTCCTCTCATTGGGTTTCGTCTGAGACATACGGACAGCTCTGGGAAATCACCCAGAAGCTGATTAATTAAATTATTCTGCCATTCCAAAGAGAGTTTGAATGCTTCTGGGATCAGTTGCTCTCCTTGCATTATACATTGGCAGGATTGCCTTAGCCCAATTTGGTTTGAGTGACAAAAGTTAATTTTATTGATGCACAGCCTTCTGTGATGCTAGGTAGGAGGTCCGACGATGCAAATCAAATGACTTCTCCAAAAATATCATAGTGATTGATAATGAGGCAGTGATGCAGATTTTTGACACCTTTGATCCTTCCCCAAGTAAACTCTAAATTTAGACATGAGAATTAAAAAAAGAAACTAATGCCATGTTGCATTAAAAGTGATCGGTGAAAGATACACACAGCTTGACAAAGACTAGTGCTGTTTAATGAAGATTATGTTAGGCACTAAACAGAACTGGAAAGAGCAGGGATTTTTAAAAAGGGGAAAAACCTCACCTCAAAAGAAGCCTAGGCAGAGAAACACGTTAACTTTGTTATTAAAGTTTAATTTCACTTTTAATGGAGAGGTCATACGCTGCAATTTGATTTCACTACTGTATATTATTATATGCATACAG
This sequence comes from Pavo muticus, assembly GCA_016647715.1. NCBI lineage: Eukaryota > Metazoa > Chordata > Aves > Galliformes > Phasianidae > Pavo > Pavo muticus. The sequence goes on along the minus strand of JACDJE010000036.1, from coordinate 4,784,958 downwards.
ATACGTGTCAACGATTAAGTTAGGTGTATAGGGGACGTATCTGGAAGCATTTGGACAAGGAGAATGACTGACAGTTACAAGAAAAGCCTTTATTATATGCCTATGTTTTGTTTCATTAATCATGCATGTTCATTAACCAATCATGATAATTTAATATTCACTGTTTCAAGACATCTTGTGCTACAATAGTGTCATTTTCACTTTGATCATCTAAAGATCTCACAAGATGACATTTGCAACCAAAGGACTTGGCTCTTCTGTGCACGTTGCATGAACATGTAGGAAGGGATTCTGAAGTGTTAAAAAAAAATTAAAACAGTCCTACACTGCTACACAGTTTGCAAGATACAGAAATTAATTATGTAGCTTGAAGATAACAAACCCACAAATTAGGTAGAAATATTCAGGTGAAGTGATATGCGCATGATTTTAATTGTGGATAAGCAACAAAAGGAAACGCTATTCATTTTGTCATGTAATATTTGATCAGCATTTTGCCAGGTTGTATCACAGTCTATCTATGCAACAGTCTGAAAAACACACTCTTTGCAAAACAATCTAAGAATGTTCTCAAAACTCTTGGCTTCCATCAGTCTGCTATTGCATGCAGTGTGAAAAACTAAATATACGTTTAACAAAAGATATTCGGGGGTGCCATTACATAATGCAGTACTTCCTTTCCCCTTAGTCTAATGGTCACTGAAACAGACGTTGTAAACCTAAGTATTAGATAGAGGCTGGTTTTATGGAACCAAGGTTTACATCATCTTTACCATTCATTTCTGCCTTCTATTGCACCTTTCATAAACCCACTGATTAATATCAAACAGTGAACAACCCTGACAAGCGGGATTACTAATCCAACATAACTGTTTATAGTGTGAATGAAAAAAGTGCTCCATTTCCAGCCACTGCACTTAATAATAGATTCCTGTTGTACTTAAATGTTGAAGGGATTACATAACTGTCAAATTTCCCTTAAATGTTAAGGGTAGTAATCATATTAAAGACATACTATACAGAAGCAAAAGCAAATGTCAGCGTAGTTATTATTACCACATTTGCATGGAGTTTTAAAATATAAGGGCAGATTCCCAAACATGTCAAAATTGCGTTGGTTAGAGAAGAAGAGTGCACCATGAGGTGCTGGTAGCTGCAAGCCTCACCAGCCAGGCTGCAGTCGTGTGCCATATCAGGGGCAGAAAAGGAGCTTCATGTGCTGCAGCATAGCCACAGGCTGTTCTTGATTACACTCACTGAAACAGTACCACCAGGACAATTGTGCCAGAAAGGCTCAGAGGAATGCCACACATTCCTCTTCCCTCTCTCCCTCTTCCGCTGTGCATATTTCATGCAAGAAAGCTGCTGGATTGGCTCGATACCATCCCAGGACAATTCTGAAGTAACCACTTAAGACATGCTTATGACAACTGTGGCCCTCTTAGGTATCCGAAGACAGTGATCGCCAGGAATCTGGAGCAAAAAAGTCAAACGTGCAGATGCTTGTATAGGCAAGTCTTTTGATACTTTCCCTCTGACCTATGCTGTTGGCTTTAACGCTCCACATTAAACACCTTGCAGACAAGTTGCTTAATGCAAGCATTGCAATGAATTGTCCAACGTTTCCGTACATAATTCTGATAGATTAATTAAACCATTTATTTAGAATAAAAAAAAAGAAGAAAAAAGAAAAAACAATGAAGACCTCCATCTCGAATTGCACTCTATATTTGATTCCGTCACTGCATTGGAGTCATTTTCAGGATTAAAGCCTGAGCCCGGCATCTCCCCATGCTACGGTTATTGGCAAAGAAACAATTATTTGACTGTCTTCCAGCCCTCTTTTAAAAAGCCGGGGTTATTCACGCAGAACCACACCCCACATGCAGCAAGACAAGAGGAATGCTTGCCCATGGAAGTTATGTGCACGCAACGAACCTCTTGTTCCCTAGTTAGAAATGGGACCCCATTATTAGCATTCCTGATATTCATAGCGCCGCTCACGTTCCACGGCACCCAGCAGTGCTCAGCCAGCAGCCTCGGTTAAAAAATGTCTAAGCATGACTTACACATGATTATAAAATCAGTTATTTTCCAAATTGCTCACCTGGGGAGTTCTGCTGGAGTTAGGGATCCGTTCATAGCCTCAACCAAAACATGAATGCCAGAGCTGCTGGTTGCCACTAACACCCTGGGGGAGCATCAGCCCCATGGAAGCACTCGACTCCTTTCCTCCTGCACTCACTGTACAACGTCCTTCAGAACTTGCCCACTTAAATGCTGCCACAAATGTCAGCTCTGACTTATGATAAAGACAATAGTGACAAGGCAACGAGGAGCAAAGTTATTAATTCATGGCACAGTAAGTTTTAGGGATACTTACAACGTACTCGACACCTAAAAAGTAATGTATTGTCTGGCAACCTATTTAGTGCTGAGTGGAAAGCAGTCTTCCATGGCTTGAAAATCCCTGAGATGTCGAACATTTTCCTCTACAAACTCAAAAATTTAAAGCATTTGCCAATAATACACGTGTAAGAATAGAGATGGCTCGGGACAGGGTCTAGAGAAGGTCAAATTGCATTGAAACCTCATCTCTTTTTTTAGGTTAGTTATTGCTATGGCAGTAGTGATAAATATTTTGTGAAAAATATAAATAAAGCAGGCTGGATGTTACATACTCAGATTGGGTGTCACTAGAGAATTTTATTTTATTTTTTTTTTTTTTAAGTGAAATTTCTAGGAAGGATTTTGGCAACAGTGGTAGTGTGGAAAGCTCCATGGGAAGCGCATTGTCCCTAATGCACGATGAACTGCAGCGGGTTCCCTGTCATCATGTTTATGAGCCTCTTTCCTCTCCCTGACTTCTGGCCCGGCCTCCACATCAAGCTCTTCCTTTATGGGAATTTTGAAGGGGGGGATATTGCCCGTGCTCTTATTTCTCAACATTCTTTGACCAACTGTCAAAACAAACTGCCTTTTTCAAATTAAGTTTTTATTTAGTGACTCTTTTTTTAATCTCCAGTTTGATGCCTGTCCACAAACAGTGAGGAGGCCTCATAGCTTGGCAGAGAGTTACTTGTAGATGGTTTTCTGAGCTTTGGGAAGGGTCAAAGAGAGAACCCCACACTCCTTCACTGGACCGAGGTCTTTCCAGTCCATTGACATCTATGATCTAACACCTGATGACAGTTCAATGGGAACGATGTATTTCAGCTACATTTCTAACGCTATCAAAGCCCCTTTCCATTGCAACTGAACTGTTCTAATTATACACGTTTCCCTTTGCTGTATTCCTCCAGGTCTTGTCTCACCAAATGATGTAACTCTTGATTACAGATCTTGTATTCAGCTTGTACAATGAGGCTGAAATACTCCCTAACACCTTGATGACAAGTACATGGATTTGCCTGGCAAAACAATAACCACGCTAAAGCTCTTTTAACATGCTGGTTTCTTTGCTGAAAGCATCTGCCTATACTGTCAATTCATCCTGTGCCTCTTGGGTGTCTGACTTTAGCATAAGTATGCAAGTCCTATAAATGAATACATGCCGCTGGGGGTAGCACTTACAGTAGAAGAGTATCGTCTCATGAGTGATAAGGGTGACAGAAGTGCAAAGCAGAGCTGAGTGGATCTGGCACTCACATTGCGAGCAACACAGCATTCGTACTGGAAGATTTTCCCACAGAATGACATGCAATAATTTATTCTAAGCCCTTCCAACTTGTGTGTGTGGTTGTTTTTTTGTGGTTTTTTTTTTCCTCCTCTGTGAAGTTGCTATCTTCTGCAGTTTTTCTCTAAATAACTACTTAAGAGAAGGTGACACTTCTAAAACAAAGTACCTCATTTGGAAGAAAATTAACTAGTATGGCCAAGTAAATAACTGTAGCAAGATTTTTCTCACATGGCTATATTCTACAAAAGCATGCCAATGTGGAAAAAAAAAAAAGAGATTTTTATACTAAAATTCAATGGTCTAAGGTACACATTAACAAAAGATCCAGCTTTTAATCAGTAGTTATAAATACACAAAATAAAAACATGCTCCTGAAGTTTGAAGCAGGAAATGCCATTTACCCAATGACAACCCTGCTCTGAGCATTTCAACTTCCTAAAGGTCAGAGCATGAAAGACTTCCAGATCCCTCAATGCTCTGCAGCACAGGGAAGCACCTGAGCCAGACTGGTTCTCTAGCACGTCTACTGTCATGTCTCCAACATCAGCCACCACCAGATGTTTCAGCAGATGCAAGAATGGGCGAAATAAAGATGGCTGCAGGAAACTCCTTGTCTTCTGTAGGAGACCAAATACCTTCCAACTACACCTGAACCCATACTAGCTATCTAGGCATAGGCACTGTCCTGTCACCATTTTGAGCCATAAATCACAACAGGTCTTGTTCCTCTACAGTGGTATCCTGGCTTGCACTTTTGATGAAAAGAGCATGAAACCAATGAACCTGGAGTCTGAAGCCATAGTATAAAGTCTGAAAACTCCCTGGCCACCTATGAACAACCATTTATTTTCCCCACATTTCTTATCCCCCCACCTGTATCCTCTCCTGTCTAGGTTACTCCTTAGCTGCACTGTTCAACTCTTTGGTAAAAAAGTCTATAAAGTAAAAACTACTAGTCTTGCATTGGGATTTGTTATTTTTTTTTTTAAGATCTATTATAAGCAATAATAGAAATTCAACTAAAGGCAACAAAAAACTGTACCTTTCCCCTGGAAGCTTTGTTCATCTTCATGCTTAAGCACATGCTTCCTTGAGACGTGCTTCTCTTGCCTCTCTTCAGCCTGGTCTCCAGCTGTTGGTGGTTAGCACAAAAGAAACAGGGTGGCAGATACTTATCTTCTGATAATTCCTGCTCCCCTGTCAGTGACTTGCTGTCTTCAACAACCCAGCCAGATAACAACTCCTGAGCATGCACCCTCTTCTATACTGCAATTCCCAACAAAAATAAAATCATTAAAACATGGGACGAACTCACAATTACAGTCAGATCAGTAAGTCTTGATTTTCCTTACAAGTAACCTCAAAATACAAGCACAACCTTCAAAATACAAGCTTATAACGTCAAATAAAGGTCACAATTTTATTATTTTTAAACTAGCTAAGTAAGAGTCTTAAAATGCATAAATGGAAAAGAACAGTAATGATATTCCAGTTTTAAGTACGTAGCAAGTTTGAGATATGGAAATACTTTAGGAACTAAGAAATCCATGTAGTGAATGACCAGCCATCACATTGCTGCACAGCAGCAGGGAGGGAGACCTATGTAACTTTTAAGAAAAGTAAAACGCTACCCCATGGCAGCCACATTTAGAATTGAAAGCCTTGCTGGTAATAGTCTACCAGCAATTAACGCAGTTCACAGCTTCTCCAGGTGGTAATCCACATGGCAAACCACATGGTGATACACATGGCAACCATGCCCACGGCATCATGGTTGGAAGTAGATGATCTTTAAGGTCTTTTCCAACCTAAACCATTCTAGGATTCTAGGGTGCTCACAATCAGCACCCTAACAATAATTTTAACAATAGGAAAAACAAAGATTAAAACAAAAAACAATTAACAAAGTAGAGGAAACACACACACACATGGTTTTGGAGTCAATCTCTGAGATCATGAATTGGTATGTTCGAACAGATAGCTACGATGCTCCCAGGAGACAAGCTGCAGGAGCACATGAATCACAGCTCTAAGCATACGCAGGTCTTTGCTAGACTGAGCCTTAATAGATTTCTGTAACACATGTATGATTTAAAAATATGCTTGCATTTAAAAGTTTGGTTTTGTAAGCACATCAAAGCTCTGGAAATGTACATATATGTCTTTTAATAGTGCATATTAATAATATTGATATAATTATCGCTATTCAATATTTGAAGAGTCTTGAATGAAATTTTTTTCAAAGGTTACTTGAAATTCAAAATCTGGAGTAAAGAGATCCACAATTTAGTGGGTAGAAGTAGGAGTCAAGATTTCAGGAGCCTATTTTTTGCTGGTATTAAAATACTGCAAGAGAATCAATGCAAAGCTCTGAAATGAACCGTGGACTTCTCATTACTACGTTTATCCAAAACATCCACTTGATAGACTGATATACTTGACAAAGATTTGGTGTGGTTTAGTTGACCGCTTTGAGATCTCCTGGTGAAAGAATTAACAAAAGTACAAGCTATATACTAACATTAATTAGAATTATTACAATTAATATACTAAAACCTATAAGTAAGCAGTAGGAATCGAGTTATTTTTGTGTGTTTAATATGGGGTTGAATGTTAAGAATATTAATTTGGACAACTGAACATATAACAACTAGTCGTTTTGTTGCCATAAAACAGGTATATACTCTAGTCTAATCAAAGTGTATAGACACAAGCTGGTCAGTTAGTACTCAACAGCAAGTGCTACTTAAAATGAGTCTTTCCCAGATCAACCAGTAAAGTAGCAGGGAGAAAGTGACTTTTCTCATGTCAAAGGTGGAGATCAACAATCCTGCTGTTACAGGGCATTAGGCTGTAGCCCTGAGCAAGTTAACAGATGTAATACGCATGCAAAGCTCTGCTTAAAGGCAGTGAGATAATTCAGTAACTCAAGTGTCCAAAGGAAGCTCCACCGATGGCCAAGCCAGCTATCTGCTGCCAACCTGAGGACTGTGACTACCACACATATATTTGCATAAGTTACATAAAAACGAATATATAAAGTTATATTTATCTGTACTTATATCTTCTTTGATATGAGTGGATGCTGCTTGTCCACCCACAGTAAAAAGTTACAATATTGTAGGCTTATAAATACAGAAAGAGGGAGAGCAAATTACAACAGATTTCTCCCAAGCTACACTTCAAACTCCTTTCAGAGGAATGGAACTGTGGACAGCAGTTAGGGCTCATAGCACATCAATAAAATGCCCATCAACCTGGCAACCACTTCCAGTGCTGCTGCATTCCCACAAGAAAGGTGTGTGTGCAGGAAGGTCTGAAGAGGTGTGCTACATGACTGCTTCACCTTTGCTTCCCACTGTGCCCAGGGTCCTCGGACTGATCTCATTAGTTACAGCTGTCTGTGTGCATCCCTTCACATCCTACCCCAAACAGACACGATCGCAAGCAATAAGGGAGTGAGCCAACTCCTGCTGAAAGTTGGTGGGAGTCTTCCCATTGACTTCAAAGAGAGCTGAATCAGGTTCTCACCGCACAGAGAGGAAGATGTTAGTTAAGATTTATAAACATGATTTTCTGTTCATCTTTCTGCTTCCTAACTTCATAATCTCGGTTTCCTGGACTAATGCCATGGGTTGCTGTTCTGCAGTTGATTTACAATAAACAGAAGAGAAACTCTGTAAGCTTGTATTTTACTGCCAGTGACACACGTTTCAAATTCTGTCTGTATTCTCAATGAAAGAAAAAATAAAAAAAGTAAAATTACTTTATTTTCTCCAGATCTGTGCAGTATCTGGCTTAATCCCTAATTGAAGAAGAGTAGATTGTTATGGAGACACAAATTATATTGTACATAATAAATTTCATCAGAATACAAATATAACAATATTGCTTTTTCCTTTCAACTAGGGAACATCATATTTTAAACTTGGGAATCATTTAGCTTTCAGATTTCTGAAAGTAGTTGCAAGGAGACTTCGAATTTCAAAGTAATTGCAAGGGTATGTGAAGCTTAAATCCAGCTTAATGACAAGGAGGAAGAAAAACTGAGAAATCTCAATTAGCACAACCAGCAATAACTAGATTCAGTTTTCTGTGTGAACAGTATCAGATCAGTACAAGGAAACAAAACAGTCATTTAGGAAATATCAAGGCTTTGTAGGAAAATGGGAGAAAGGCCAGGAGATCTCAAGGTCAAGTTGCCGTTACACCTCTGAAACATCACAGCTCAAAGAGAGCCAAATTGCCTGAGATAACAGAGTGACAGCCTGAACTTGCCTCATTTGGGATATATTTATCATAAAACCTCTGGTTTTGCATTAGAAGTTGCCCAGTGGATAAATCTAATACATCTACTTTTGGTAAGAGAATTTAAAAGGGAAAAGTTCTACTAAAAATTCAACTCATCTTCACCTGTGTTGTATGCATACAATATTACTGACTCTCCAGGGAACACAAAATAGGAGGCAGTTGTACTAACACATTGGGATATATTTGTACTTTTGTATATTCTGCATCCATGCACTGATCTCTGGAAAGAGAGGATTAAAACGTTTGCCTTGAAACTTTTAGTGTGCACCCAAATGAAATACGAACATCTTCGTTGGATAACACAATATAAATTACCTAATTAAGACACATGATCCGTGTAGCAATATATAACATGTGCAGTAAATAGCTGTTCAGACCAAATGTGTCATCAGATCATTGGTTGGTTTTTTTTTAGTTTTCAATTTAGGAAAAAAGTATGCCACATGTAGACTAATCAACTCCTAAATACCCTTCTTCTTTTTTGTTTAAACTAAAAGAGCATCATCATTACACAAGTCCAAACCCAAGTTCCTCATGCTGGGAAATTTGTGATCAAATTTTAACCAAAAAGAAAAAATGTTCATCTTTAGAAGGTGGTAGGTATCTATGATCTCATAAAGTTATGTGTGACAGCAATATGTATAATTCTATACGACCCTTGAAACTATTGCTGAAGGAAAAATTAGCATAAAATAGAGTAAGCACAGCAGCATGAAGTTCCGAAGGGTGCATGTTATGTATGAGGACATAAAATGGAGAACAGCATGAAGCAGCCGAGAATTGCTGTCACCTTTGCGCACAGCACTGGGGAAGTCATTATGGGAAGGAAAAAAAAAGTCCAGTTCTTGAATTCACAGAGTAAAAAGTATGGCAAAAAAAAAACCAACAAAAAACAAAACTGGAACTGACTTTGAACAAAAAATTATTAAGAACAAGCCTTACAGATTTAAACTCCATCTGCTTCATTTATAAAAGAGATGGATTCTGATAGGAGAACTTCTAATCAAGCATAAACAAAATCCTAAGGTTGGAAGTTAAAGCTAAAGAAATTTAAATGAGAAATAGTTTAAATATTGAAGAAATTAACGACATATTAAAACCAATTATTTCCTGAGGAGGAGTATTTCTTGAGTTGAACCTTTAAGTGATATAAGTTGAAGCATGAATTAGAAATCTCATGCCGGTATTATTGGACCCTACAGCCTATAGATCAAAACGGGTCAGAATAGTCCCTTTGGATCTTTAACTGTAAAAGCAGCATTTTTATTTAGCACTTTTATTACTTGTATTTCTGTTAGTCCTGAGAGCTTCCAGTCACTATTAAACCCCACATTTTGGAAGACCCCAAGCATACAGATTTCATGTCTTGTCTCCAGGAGTTTATAGTCTTAAAGCTCAGTTTTGGAACTTGCAGTGAATACAGTCCCACATACGTGGGATAATTTTCCCAAATTAAATGATAACACAATTCCAAAGTTTATTATAATGGCACTTCTCTCATTTGGCCATCACAGTTTTGGGGAGTTTGACTGCATTCCATGCTAAGTGTCTATTCTGTTTTGCACGTGCAAGACTCCAAATAGCCATTTAGAATTCCTGACTTTATTGACTTTAAATTTTTGGTGCCAGTTGTTTTATACAGCAAGCCAGAAGGCAGGAAGATCCCCGTGACTTGCATGACAGATACACGTTCCTGGAAAATGCACAGGAGAGTTCTCTGTGTTAGTGTGGTTCAGCCCAAAGAAAGGCTCCTCACATCGACTAGTCAGACTCTATTTGCAGACTTGGAGACATTAAAGGTTAAGGTTACCCAGATTCACCAATCCTCATTTTGGAATAGCCAAGCTTGCAGGGTGTCCCACTTTCAAAGTCATGAAATGGAGGAGCCGCATTTCCAAGGTCTCTCTTGTTTGAGGCCTAGTGCTGATGTACATGGTTCTGGCTACGGGTGCCAAGAAATTACACATGCAGTGCAGTTCATGTCCCTAGAATTGTTATTTCTGATCACCACAGTAGTTACTAAAAGCTTGTGCTCCAGACTGGTGGGATTCTGTTTCAATTTTTAGCACACTATTTTCACTGCTTCCTACACTCAGCCATAGCTTATCTATCATTTGATTCTGACAGATACATATTTTATATTTTGACAAGCAACCCACTTGACTGCTTCCCTGTGACATCATCTTATCTCTGAGTGTACCAACCTGTTAATAACTTCATTTTCTGGTTGAATTTTTCCAAATTAAATTAAGCAGGCGAAACATGTTAAGCTCACCAAGTCCTCTTAACACTTCTGCTGAAGGGCATCTTCTGATAGCTTGATTTTGAAAAGGGCAGCGTACAACCTGTTCAGAGAGGGATCTGGTCCAAAATATCAGGTTTCTGGAAGGTGGGAGATTTATTCCTTCGTTAGGAAACATAAAGAGGACAAAATGCAAAACCAAACAACAAAAATTAAATATTTATAATCTGTTAACTAATATTCTCAAGATTATATCATTATTTAATGGCACTTGAAGGAAGCCCTTATAAGATAAAAAGGAGCAATACAATCTAACAAACTAATTTTCAATTTTTCTTCTGTAGATAGCGAGATGGAAGCTAAATATAGTCCAATGTTAGCATGAAATAATTTTCTCTATATCTTGCAACAATAAAAAGTCAGCAGAAGCTTTTCTTTCATGTTAATTAAAACAATTTTAGGAGGAAAAAAAAATCTTCTTCCTGGATATACTATATAATGTTGTTAATTAAATATGGGCACTTTTGTACTTATCTTACTCAATAATTAGCTCTTCTGTGGAAGCAATATTGCACTGGACATGAAATCGCAGGACAGTGACAACATTTAATTGGATAACGTGGACACAAAATCAGAAAATCGGCTCTTTTCCCAGTTGTGTAGCTCAGAACATTATTTCCCATTCTGAACCTCAGCTTTCTGCCATTTAAAAAGAAAACGCTGCACCACAGAGAAGGAAAATCAATATGAAAACATAGCACAACTTATTTTTTCCAGTTCTGTTACAAGCCAAAACACAGCACTCACATTTCCTGATTCCCCATGTGCTCAGGTTGCTTCACAAAGAAGGCTGACACCCACAGGGCCACAAGCTGCCAGCATCCCACCACATCATCTCCCCATCCTGCCTTCCAGGGGCAAGGCAGACTTGGCACTTGCCCACCCAGAGCTGAAGGGACCACAAGAGATAGAGGAGCCAAGAAGCTCTGACCACTTTGTTGTCACTTAGCACCTGCACTCTGCCCTGCAATGGGAGGTGGCTGGGGAGCTGAGAGGTTGATGTTATCCTCCTGGAGTTACATCCTTGAAATCCTGCTCAGAGACCTGAACTGCACAAAATGCCATTCCATATATTACTGACACAGCAGGGATGATTAGCATCGGTGGCTTGCACTGCATGATATATTGGAAAGCATCCACTTAGGTCCAAAGCCTCCCTCTGTTGAATTCCAGAAGAGTATAACTTTCAGTTCCAGAAGGGTGTCAGACTCAAACAGGGAGTTCTGAAAACACAGTGCATCTTGTTGGGCTTCCTACCAGCACCCTTCAAAGACGAGTGGTGAGAAGCAGCACCCAGAACAGGGAAAGCAGAGAGAGATGCAAGGGGCTGCCAGTGCTCCCCGGCCTTCAGCCCTTCCCACAATGCTACCAGCTTGGAAGCCAGCCTTGTATTTACTAGAAAATGCATTAAGACAAATTACTAAAGAGCTTGGATTATGATATTTTCATTTTCTTTACCAATGCTAAAAACATTTCCTGACAACCAACAAGCAGTCAGATCCTAACCACTGCGATCCCCTAAAACAACATATTTCAAATTGTTGCAGGTTTTGCATAGAGAAGATGTCCAGACCTGGAGAAGAAGTAGCCTGGATCTATAGATCTGCCTTTCAAACACAGATCTGTACTAGCTGTGAGCTCTGTAACACACCCCACCCAAACCCCATTGGATCAGGGAGTTAGAATAAATAAATAAATAAAATCTCTAACTTCAACTTGTTTAAAACAGATTTAATTAGAACTAATACAAATGCATCTTTCCTACGTGGCTGATCTAATCAACTCTGGCAGTTTTAATTACGAGCCTATTTAAGGTGAACATATTGCATTTCTGTGAAAAAGATGCATTATTTAATGTTGTAGGTGTACCTCCTACTTCTCTATCTGTCACACAGGCAGCGTCTTTAATAGCTGTTAATGTTATGTCTCATTTTCTGAGTTCAGTTTTTGAAGTTCCTAAGCACAATCTGATGGAATCCAACCCAAATCTAATAATTGCAGCCTATTTTATTTTTGCCTCACTATTTAGTTTTCCCCACAAAGAGAATGACAGGTCTAATATGAGGCTCCTGAAATGTAGTTACATCTAAGCTTCAGCGCTCCAGAGCACATAAAATAAATATATGATCAATGAAATGAAACATGACAAAATGTTTCATATTGATGTTATTTTTCTTTTCAAAACGTCTTTTATGGTTAATGCCCTCAGTCACTTTTTCCATACATTTTCTTTTTTGTAATATATAGCTTTCCTAGTTCTGATTTCAAGTTCAGGGTGCCTGGGGAGAATTGGAAGATTTCTTCAAAACCAAGACTGTTCCTTCAGCCTTTCACATGAGAAAATTGTTAGGCGCATTAAAGTATTCCTGACTATGTTGCATTCCTTTGTTCAGAGTGAGTTTTGGGAACACATCCTTTTCTCATTATATTTCCATAAAATATATTTGATCTATTCTATTCTTAGAATACCTCTGATGTGGTCTGTGAATGGAGCACAGTATAAAAATATTTCTTTTTTTTCTTTTTTTTTTTTTTTTTTTTTATATGAGACAAAATGTTTCCATTTCTTAGATGCATAAAAAGTCGCTATATAGCGCTCCACGAAAGCAGAACTTCACAGAAAGTTTTGGTATAACTCAGGGCAGATCACAAAAGGAATCCATCCCATCACGTCCAGTTGCAACTCAGAGCCTCGTCAAACGCACACAGACGGTGACAGAAGGAGAAAGAGGGGAGCGGGGACGGATAGAGAAATCGAGGAGGAATGAGACCTGGATAATACTACTGGGAAGCAAGTTTATATTTAGAATCACAGAAAGATGTTAACCATGTGCCTCCTAGGAAAAAAATAAATCTGCCGTAATAGTAGTTGACAATAAAATCACCTTTGGAAAAAGCCTAAATACTTTCAGAGCGCAGCCCAGGATATTTCCAAAGGCAGACAGATGTTTGAAATGTTTACACAGACAGATCACTGCAGTAATGTAGGCATTTTCCCCCTTCCCTTCCCTATCTGCTGATTGTTGTCTTCTTTAGGACCTTGGGAACACGAAGCAGCAGCCGCTCCGTGCAGCGCTCTGGCCGCTCAGCCTTGCCTATCGCTACACCCACAGAGTTATGGTTTTGATCAATCTCAGGATCTTGCTTCTCTGAAGTTTGCCTCTCCTCGCTGCTCCAACCCAGAGTGCAGGATCCACCAGGACTGCCAACAGGCTCACGGGCACCTCCGCGTGTCCCAGCTGCCACAGGGGATGCGTTGCAGGCTGTGCCCCCAGCTGCACGGGGACTGACCACAAATGACTTAATCCCCAGCACAAACATGGCCTAATGCTCCAGCTCCTCTGCCCATTCCCCGCAGCTTCCCACTCGCAGCTCAGGGGGGATGGCCTCTCCTCGTTCCCACGGCTGTGGAGTTGGGATCAAAAGCTTAAGGACGAAAGAAAGCTTTCGTGTTCTTTCTTCCTCTCAAAAACTCAGGTTGCAAGTGTCTTTGCCTCACTGCGTTGAAAAAAAAAGCCACGGAATATGTTTAAACCTTCATGCAGTTACGGGCTACGTACGCACAGGCAGCAGCAGCTGCATGGGATGCGGTTTGTGCCGCTCGCTGTCCCCATAAATACACGGATTTATTGTTGATTGTTTAACAGGCAAACTGGCATTCCCTCCAGATGCTATTGCACAGCCGTGGGAAGGCTCGAGCTGCCTGAGCCAGAAAGCAGGTGAAGCAGTTTTCTGCTGCTTGCATCTTTTTTTTTTTTTAAACTCTTGTTTGATTTCTAATCTCATTAGAATTGAAAAATATCAGAGGAAAATCATGCAAACTGATGTGCAAAATCTGCACACAACAGCGTTGTTTTTTTTTCCCTCCTTAGTTATCCTTTTATTTTTTAAGAGTGACATACAGCTGACAGTCTCAAATCCGGACCTGCGGTGTCAGAGACCCCTCCAGCACAACGCCTGAACCTGCACAAACAGCAGCGATGGAAAATGTGGGAGCTATTGAGGGAGGTGTGTTGGCAGAGCTGTGCCGCTCACCCCACAATGCACCTGGTTGCTATCACTCCTGCTTTAAGGAGCACTGAAATTCAGCCAATAAAATTTGAAAAGAAAATCATATAAACTGACATAGAAGCAGGTTTCACATGTGAATAAAAAAAAGCTTTAGCATGTTCTTTGACACGTGAAGTGTACATTCTCTTTTATCAGGCTTTTCCTGAATAAAGTAATGAGAAACATCCACTATCTAAAATAAAATAAAATAAAACAACCAAATTCACCCACGTTAATAAGAACTGCATGTGTAACGGGATCATTCTGGCAACGGCTTTTTTTCCCCCTCTCCTACAGAATATTCTTGGTTATCATGCAACAATCCATTTTCACCACACTGTCCACAGATCTGCACGTGTAAAGAGACCTATGTGGAGACAAGCTGTTTTCCACCAGGAACTCTTCATTTCCAGCAGCTATCTGAACAGCCACCTGGCACTCCTTTCCCTTGGTGCCCCTTGGGTCTTCTGCCACCACCTTAAGTGTCCTTCAGTGCCAAGACCTCAACTCAGGAGGGTCCAGCCATGCAGTCAGAGCCACCCTAGGTTTATGGCGCAGGCAAAGACGTGCACATTAAGTCCCCTTGTCACAGTGTAGTTGAATTTCAGACTCTTTATATATTAAAGAATCCACCAAGATCCAGCACTCACTACAAGGACCTGAAGAACAAACAGCTGATGGGCACCTGGGCTTCACCTCTGTGCTCCCTCCTCTCATCTTTGCCCATCATCACCTGTCTCCAGCTTGCCCAGAGATCAAGAGTGCCTCACCATATCCATTTCCCTCACCACACACTGTACATCTACTTAAATGCAAGGTAGAGGCCGTTGACAGAGCGAGCACTTTGTTTATCGACATCTCTTCCAATCAACTCAAAGATCTACAGGACCAATCCCTTAATTTGCAATGTCTTTTAAACACGTCAGAGATCAGAAATGAGCCGTATCTTGCTTCTTAATAAGTTTCTATATAAATCACTGCCTTATTAGAGACAAAACGTATTATCCTCCACTAATGATCAAATTCTACATTTTAGCAATGTTAATGACCCTTTCCTGTGAAACACCAAAATATTTTCATAATAAAGGATATGAGGTGCATTGTACTCATTACAAGCAAGGGCTTATATTTAAATATATATATTAGTATGTAACACCAAAATATATGGTTCTCCTATGGCAACATTTCAAAGGTGATGTGTGCATTTTACTTACATTTTTTACTCTTCTTTCCTTTTAACAACAACAACAAAAGAACAAACTAACTTCAGAAAGTTGTAAGCATGCTAAAAAGCTTGTTAATCACAAAATAATGTAAACTGGAATTCGTTTGGGGCAGGAGGAACCTCTGTGATTCAAACCGCCTTTGTTTCATATACACTGGTTCACGTGTCAGCATTCCAATGCGTCATGCCTGGTTACGTTTGTCCTGTTGTGGTAAGAGAAAGTTCCTGACATAATGGGGCTCGATGCCCTCTCTCTGTTATGTGTTCCGATGCCCGTTTTAAGAGCATCAGTTTTTAGTGCCTTTGCAGTTCCCTACTTCCCGCGTTGCATGAGTTTGCCTACTAGTGGGTAAGGCTGATCCCCACTTCACTCACTGGTCCCTGCAGAGACCGCCCAGCAAGATGCTCGCACCCACCAGGGCTCCAAACACGCTTAAATCATACGTGGCAATTGTCCAAGCACAAAGGAGAGGCTGTACAATAAACAGCTGCATCAGCTGAATGTGACAGTACGGCTCTGTATGTATCGCTTTCCCAGAGCCCTCCCTGAAAGCCCAGCTCCTCACAGGACACATAATGAATGCTTGCATTTGTCACTTGTGCAAACGATGCTGAAATGGTGAAATCAGCTACCCAACGAAAGATCACGTGGGTATAGAACTGATTGGCTTCCCGAGGGGTATGTCCAGCAACTTTGTGCTTAACCAGATATCCTAGAAAAACTAAGTAAATAAAAGGTTTGAGCCCGCTGACAATCCTCTAGGTAGGATTATTACTCTACAACACAACTCTCAGCCAGTTGTTAGAAACTCAGATATGTGACAGCCCCCAGTATTAACATTTATTTCCATTAAATTCACTTAAATCATCAAAATATTTTTCCTCTCTCTTCCTCTGAAACGCAGCATAGCAGTCAGCCCAATACACACATGGCTTCATTTGGGATAGCTGGAAATCAGCAGTAAAGAGACACTTCCTTACAAAGACATCTTTCCCTTCTTAAGTTGCACAGTTCTCATTACAGGGCTCAAGACTTCAGTGTAGATATTACTAATATGATAACATGCTGCGTGTTATGGATGCAAAATGCATCAAAACTATTGGATTGAATTTGAATAGGGCTACAACAATAATGATGTGCCAGTTTGTGTTTTAGGGTTTGATTTTGATTGTTTTCAAACTAGGACACAAGGTAGGGATCGCTGTATGATGCTTCATGGTGTCTTGTAAACACCCAGCCTTCACTCTATCATGCAGGAGTCCTCTCAGAACAACTGGCAGTCATCAATTGAAAGTCTCCTTGAGCATGATAGCCTAAGAGCTTTCATCCAAAGGGTACAGCTCATTTTTCCTGTAATATTCATTGATATTATTGATGACTTAACATCATATCATAACTTATGAATCCTTGTACCAGAGCTACCTCTCCTTTGGAAAAGGGATTCTGGACTTCAGAAATTTGTGTTATAAATAATTTATACAAGCACAAGAGTAAATATGTTCATTAAGTGCATACTTTGGTGCAGCTGACTTGCACGTAACTTCCATGTTTGGATCTTGAGGTAACACATTTCACAGCTGATAGAAATAAATTTTATAGAAGATGTAACTAAGCAAAGATTAATCAAGCTATCAAGCATAATTATGACACAAGTGTCAATGCTTCTCCAGCATCAGCAGTGGACGTAAACTGTGCTGTGGTCATGCACACATAAGAAGCAACAGATATTACCTTTTGGTGAAAGAATTCAGCAGCAACCCCTGACTTTTGGAAGCTAACACAGGTACTGACATGTATATAATTGCTGATGATAAAGGTACTTGAGCAGTTAAATATAAATAAGCCTGAAAATTTCATCCAGTGACAAGACACAGATTGGACTAAAATACATAGAATATTTTATAATTCAACATGTAACTCAGATTACAAGGCTCAAACTCCCCATATATTAATATCAAAGTAGCCCACTATGCCCAACTTCATGTATTTTTCAAATATATTATGAAGCAGAGAAAGACCCCCCAGATAACAAGTTCTAGTCTGGGAGGTTTTGAACTGAATTACAGCTTCTCAGAGGAAAACGTGAAAGGCAAATTTCTTTGACTGAAGCAAAACTTTTTTGTTGTTGTTTTTTGGGTTTTTTTTTTTTTTTTTTTTTTTTTTTTTTGGAAATTGACTGGTTTACATCTTGAAGCATTCCAAAAAATTAAAATAATAAACATCCCAGGCTTACTGCCTCTTTAGCTGGACAGGTTTCCCACAGCTGAATCCTTTGATGATACTCTTCGGACTTTCTATTTTAAGAAGTCATCCCTTTCTGCCTCTCTCTGGAGAGAAAGTCTTTTGCTCTCCTGCCAATCTTCCTCTCGACCTTTCTGTCCTGTGTACTTGGCCTTTCCTTCACTTAAGTCCTCTTTCTCCCTTCATATTGCAAGACCCTCTCCATTTTCAGTGCCAATAATTCTCTCTCAGTTGCCAGGAGTCTCCTTCTTTTGCCCTGGATGCCAAACTATTTAATGTTCTAGTCCTTCTTCCTCACTTTTGCCAGAAGATCTCTCCAACTTCCAGACAAAAAAACAGATTGCCAAGACCACCCCATATATTTGTGGCAGTGTAACAGCCATTATTGATACAACTGGATATATTAACTGCAGAAACCACACGTAGTAGTAAAAACCTACATTATTATGACATTGAAGTTATATGTAAACATTGACCTTAATTGCACATCAAGAGGAAATTACATTTCAAATGCTATAGGTAATATTTTTTAACTCAATCTCTAATTTCCAAACCAAAATATTATGTTAAAGAACACATAAAGATATATTGGACACCCCCTTTTTTTTTGTGCGGAGGCCTGCTTAGTAAACTCCTCTTTACCATGAATACCATAAAAACAGCAATATGGTTAAATCAGCTGCTTTGCGTGAGTTTCGTGTGCTCTGCCTAAAAACAGCATGTTTGTTGCAATGGCTACAAGACAGCATCCAACAAGCTCTTCAGCAAACTCCTTGACATAGCTCTCACCAACAACCTTCTCTAACTCTCACTGGAGATGATTTACCAGACTCCTTCACGCCACAAAGACCTGTCCTCACCTGGGACTAAGAGTGATGCTCTTTTTGGCCTTGAAAAAAGACTTTATGTAGGTAGGCATGTTATTCTCTTTCAGTTACAGAAATGTGGCTTTATCTACTCCAGACAGATTCATATTTAAACATGATAGCATTGTCAGTCAAAAACCACAGGCTTGATTAGCACAGTTCTCACAGTCACAGTAGGAAACCCCTAACTATAAAGGAATAACCCCTAACTATAAAGTACAGCAAACAAAAAGCAGACGAGATCTCTAAGCCCACCATCCTTAGAGGCAGCCCTTCTCCTCGTAAATGTAAAGCAAGTCACTTCGTGTCATTTTGGAAAGTCTCTAAAGGACAGACCAACTCTGTGGGCTCCATCACCAACACGAATACATTCCCACTTGAGAACTTCAGCAAGAAACATACTCATGGAGATGGATAAAGCGTATCAGGTAACAAAAAGAGAATCTTTCCTAAAAATAAATTATAAGACAAATCCACAAACTCCTCTTCATGTATTGGGAGCAATATTGGTCAAAAGAATAGATGTCTCTTCTGGGAAATTTTGAGACAAAATACAGAAATTGCTGCACAAATACCTGCTCATACAAAAATACACAGAAAAAAAGCTGTTTTCAGCTGAGACAGAACATGATCAAACACTCTGCTTGCCTGGTGCAAATTCCCCTCAATATAAGGATGTTATTTGTTCAGCTTAGAGCACTGAAGCCTACATACTATTCTTAACCTCTGAAGTCTTTAAAGATTATTACAGTTTTGAGGGCTTTCAATCTCCCCATGTCAGTTTTACCTGGCAAAGGTACCCAGCATCCTAATCTTCCAGCTCACATTTATATGGTAAAGTAGAACAGCTTTCAATTTAGGGAATAAAACACCCTCCAGCTGAAGAAAATTCTCACATTACAGTATGTTAAGAAGAATCTACTCCAATTGTGGTCAGTTGTCATGGAGAAAGGAGGGGGGGAAAAAGTATATTCCCATGTGAAAACGTCTCTCATAAAAAAAGAGAGGGGGGGGAAGAAAGAGAAAAAGAAAAAAAGCACAAACAAAACCCCAACTCCCCTCCTTCCTGTGTTTGACATTTTATGCAAAGTAGGTGAATCTGGAATAAGAGATCATTTAAAAAATACTCATTATGCTATTTCTGTACATAAATGTGGTTGTGTAAAAGTATAACAGGAATGCATTCACAATTGGTTTAAGTAATTTTCTCTTGGCAAACCACCATAAAAAACAGGAGCGTCATGGCGCCACCAGAATCCTAAATTGTGGTGGAGAATCATCAGTACACATGGCATTAATCTCTGTCTCCTTGCAGGAGACACCCCTGCCTGCATTACTGGCCTCTCTCTTAAATCTAAGGCATTGTAACTTGAGTTTAAAATGACACCATAAATAAGATATACTCTCTCCCTCCCCTGGCAAAAAAAGATCACCCACTTTATTAAAAAGACACACATTTCAGTTTACTGCAGTTAGCGTTCCTCATTGCCGAAGCACACCAAGAGTGCAAAACTAATGGGTTAATAATGGATCGTGTACTCTTCAGGATTCACATTGGACATGATTCAGACTACTGAGAGACTTTTTAAATACATACGTATAATTAGTTAACCCATTGGTATTACATTCTTGTTACTTTGGATGGATCACAAGACTTCAGGGATCTCATTATACCATACTAGCTTATTTTCCCCAGTGACCAAGAACGCTTAGCTGTATTTTAATATCTCACTATTAAATGCTTACTAAGTTTTCATATCTTCTTTTTTTCCTTCTCCCAAATTTAGGCAGAGCACAGTTTTGTTAATAGGGCGATTTAAAATACCACCGTTCTCTCTGCAAGTTTCTCCGTGACCTGTAAGCTGTTTTGGAATGTTCTACCAGATGAAATTCATGTCTTTTAAAGGAAACTGTCTCTCTATTTTGGTGGAAAAAAAAAAAAAGAAAAAAAAAAAGACTGATAGTTTGGGAACACCCACTCGAGATAAAATAAGGATCCTGAAGATTTCCTGTGGGGGTTAATGGAGGCCAGGCCAATGGTAACTGACCTTGAAGTCCCCACATGAAGCTTCGTGTTTGTCCTCAGATTATTTATGTTTTCTTTTTTTTTTTTAAGGATTCTTTAGTATGCAAAGCTAAGTTTGTCAACCCTGATATGGTGGGAGTCCAAAAATGTCTCTGATAAGTGCCACCTTTACATGCACTTAAGAAAAAAAAGTAGGGAACTAAATATGGAAATATTTTCAGTTGATTTACTTATAATCTACTTACCGCAACAGTGCCAAAAACATGCTAAAATAATTCAGAGATAGTACAGCAGCACAGTATTAGCATATTAAATAATTAGCAGATATAGGTATTTTAAATGACACTTACCCACATTGACAATGTTTAATTCAGACTGTGAGCCATGGTATGCTTTTCCCAACAAGTTATGTGATCGTAAGACTGTCTTAAAAAGCTATTATTTTAGGTACCTCGGAAAAGAAGACCAAAAAAAAAAAAGTGTTGAAGATCCATACACAGGGTTTCTGCAAATGAATATGATGTATTCCAGAAACAACATGCATTCACACAGACACTCAATAAGAAAAGGACTGTTTACTCAGTTTATAGCTTGAAAACCACTAGGGACTGTGTTCCAGTATGGGAAATTTTAGTACAGAGCATTGTTAATACAAAATAAAAAGCAAGCCTGGGAAGTTAGGATTATATTTTTTTGAAAATACTTGTTTGGACCATTAAAAAAAATATTGCCTTCTAATGTCAAAGTATGAACAAATACTTTTTCAGATGAATAAAATCTGTAATCAGTTAGATAAGAGCAACATGCCTTTTTTTTTTTTTTTTTTTTTTTGGCATTTAATCAAACAATGAAATCACATACACATTTCCTGACACAAAAGACAAATGATGTAATAATCCGAAGGAGTTTCTCTATCTCCTTGGAACTTTGCATACTTGACTTGTTTTCCATATTTTGTGACTTTAAATGGTGGGAAAATTATATTAAAATGCTTGTAGCAGTTCCTCTAAACTAGCATCCTTTTTGTTTTATTGTATTTAATATAAAAGCAGCAATTATTTGATTTCAAAGTTATGAAAATATGTACCTTATGAGAAAACAAGCAATTTAAGCTTTAATTGGTGTCATTTTTCACAGAACTGGCAAGATTCTTGCATCCCTGGCATGTTGTTTTCTATAAAACTGCAGAGCTGCTTTCAATGAATGTTTTACGAATGTATAAGTTGTTACATGAAGGTACGTGAGTGGATGCCTGGAAATATAAGATTTCTGAGGGGATTTATTCACAAAAGATGCATTTCATTTCATAGCGCATATACTGTAATTTTTCCTTAATATTCCTAATGTGCTTTGCTTCCCATTAAGAATTTCTTCCATTCTTCTATGGGAAGAAAGGGGAGGTATGCAAGAGGGATATTTTGCACAGGAGAAATAGAAATAAAGATGGGGGAAACAACGGAAAAAAAATTGCTTGGAAATCAATTATTTGACGTATGGCTCTTGTATAAAAATCAGACACCCAAACCAGTGGGCTTTTCTTTGTTTCCTTACTTGAAAGGGCTCAATCCATACTTTAAATTTCCTTCATAAAGCATGCAGTACTCTTAAACCAAAGGGAAACATAGGTGTACTTTTAATTATTTAAAATGGTACCCAAAAAGTGTGTGCTAAAGGCCTATGACACCAGCTCCTGTAAAGATGTACCGTAGAAGATAACTCCAGCTACAAAGCCTGACCTGTTGTGCAGCCGTCCATCCCCATGCCAGTCATGGCAAGGGGTGTAGGGCCACGAATGATGAGACAGCCATCAACGCCTTGCAGCGACCTCTAGACACAAGTGAGCTTATGCAGATTGAGATATGGCCACAAACTGGAGAGAAAACTTTTGGTGATATCGTGGCCTTCTCCAGAAGAGGGAACCCCACCAACTCTGTCTCTTTTGTCAGCATTTTGGAGGAGTGGTGGTCTTGGGGGTACCTGCAGCAGGAATTTGCATTGCAGGAGCAAACCCCTGCAAGCAAAAGGACTTTGGTGCTTTGCTCTAGCAAGATGATACTTAGACACAGTATCATCCAAAAGGATTTCAGGTTTGAATCGTGCAAATGGGTCAATTTGTTTATATATATATGCTTTTAAGAGGAATCTAGAACACTGTGAGTTGAGGCAGCACAAGTTACTACGCTTGGAACATCGGCAAATCTCAGGCTCAACCAGGAGGGCCCATCCATGCTGAGCAGTTAATTACAGGTTCGTAGCCATTTAGTCCATAATTTTTCTGTGCTAGATTTTATGAGGTAGACACCAACGTGTCTGGGTCACAAACATATCTACCCAGCCGTGTGTTGACTGGAACCACTAACACCCCACCACTGTGACAAACCCTGCAACCCCTCCTCTCTCTATCCACCTCCTCATACATTCCCTCATATATCAAAACACCTACTACCATGTCTTTCGATCCTGCCTGTGACCATTCCTTCTTTACACTTCAACATTTTAATTAAAAAGCAATAAAACACTTTAATTTGAGGTTTGTACATAAAAATACAAGTAAAATTGTCTGAACACTGGGCAAATACTATTGAAATCTGAGCTGAAAGGCAGTTAGAGTAACTTTAACCACCTGAGAAATGCAATAATCACCCTGAAATGCACAGCCTGGAGTGTTTTATTGCCATTATAAACTGCAATTTATACATTAAAATAAGGAAAACAGTCAGACCCATCCATTTATGAGGTATAATAAATATGGTTATGACATCACTGACAACCAGTCACAAACTTCTAAACACATCCAGAGCTCTAAAGCAATTTCACAGTTACCTTTTAAATCTGTTTTCTATCAGCACGTGTGTATTTCTTGGGTGTGCACGCAGCCATTGGCCTGACTCAGCAGCGGTGCCTTCATGGGTGTGAAGGTCTCCTGGATTTGGCAGGATTTGGGATTGATTTCGAATTTCAATGCTTGTACCCATCCAGCCTTCCATTACACGGACAGCTATTACACCATCACATACCTTTCCCCATGACACTCATCCTAAAATAAAGCAAAAAAATTCATCTTTAGAGAATTGGGCCTTTTTTTTTTCTGTCTCATAACATCACCTTAACAGAAGTTAGAGAAAAAATGCTCTAAAATGGCCATTAGAGATCATCACAAAGTCTCTATTCATGCTAAGTGTTAGCACCCCAGAAGAGTCAGCCTTTGCATTCCCCTTTGGATCCAGCCATTCAGTTGCTTTTGCCAGATTTCTTCTTCAAACATCCCCAACTTTTGTTCTTTCCACTGTTGCAAACTTCTTGGGGGAGGAGAGTTTCTAAAATGGATAAATGGTACCTCAGGGAACAGCTCTTCTCTAAGAACAAGCTAACAGGATAAGCCCATAATAGAAATATAAATCAACTGCAGAATTTTTTTTATTTCTTGAGTGTTTTTCTCTCATAACCACCAGCAAGCATTTCTCTTCCTTAATGCTCAGCCCTTTTCCAGATAAAACCCGGTCCCTCTGCCTTCCAGCTGCTGTTCATTTGTCACATGCACAGCAGCCATGGGCCTGAATCTGCAACGGTGCCTCCCACTCAGTACTTCTTGTACACTTTACATTCCTTCTTCATAGCCCAGTAGTAATTGCTCTTCATCTCCCCGCATTTACCCTTAAATCAGCCCAGCATTTCTGAAGAGGGTATTCCTGTAGCACCCTGCTCAGGACATCACCTCACTGGGAACTGGTCTTCAATTCCCTCACCTCCCCCTGACGGCATCGCTCTCAACCCTCAGTGGAAACTTCTAGCACAGAAGTAGCAGCAAACACGCTTAAAAACAATATAAAATAAAACACTAAGGTATCTTGAAGTCAGCAAAGGCAGAACATGGGTAGAACAAGACAGCAGAAGAGCACACAGATAAGGCCTTTTGACACAGGCTTTTATAGAAACTTGCTGGGAAGGTGCACCATGGCTGTTTGCACACAGCCAGATCTCAGCTGTTGGCAAGGCGAAAGACATTTGTCTTTACAACACTCCTCTGAAGCAGTTGAAAAAAGCAGCCTATTTTTATCAGTCTCAGATTGTAAAAAAAAACTGAAAAACATCGATATTGTGTGATTTCTCCATAGTTTCTACAACCATGGAAAACAGAGGCAATTATGGCAATTAATCTTTAAGTGACATTTTCTATACCATCTCTGCTTATATCATAGAGTAGCCCACTAAGAGCAAGATGTACTTTTGGACTGTTTTGTCTCATCTCTCTCCATCTTTCAAAGCTACACGGAAACTTTGTTCTTGAGCACAGAATATCTGAAATGCAAGAACCGAGACACTCACCCTGAATTTGGGGCTTGAAAGAATAACACAGAGCTCCTAAACCAGACTGAACATTTAAAGGTAAGTTGAGAAAGAGCGAAGTCAAATCAAATGTGCCTTCAATGTATCACATCACTCTCATTGCAACAACTACACAGGAAAAGAAAGCATGCATAACAGACGAAGTCACGCTTCAAATGAAGTCATCTCTCTACATAAAAAAAACTTGTGATCAACTAGAGATGGCAGGAGAAGCTGTTATTCTTCACTGTAGTATAATCTCTTCTGTTCAATCAGGTTCATCCAAATACCCAAGCCTAAAATGAGATTATAACTTTTGTCCTCACGACTTCGCATGACCAACAGTACAGGACACAGCTCTCTCCACCATTTGCAATTTTCTCTTGCCTTAAGCATGTTGGCACAAGAACATTTCATTCCACTAACATCTTCTTTTCAATTAAGGAAGATGCCAGTCAGGTCTGTATCTAGATAGGAAAGTTCCTGCATAAAATAATAATAATAATAATAATAATAATAATAATAATAAATAAAAAGCCAAACACGGGAGGAAGGGGATGAAATTACTCCTCTTTTCTGCTCTTTTTGCTGCAGCATACAAAGATACACACATCTTCCATACCATCCAGTACTACATCATAGCAGTAGCATCCCATGGAAGCTGAGAAAAGCCTTCAGATTTTGGCAGCAAGCCCACTGGCAGGGCTAAAGGTTTGCAAGGAAGACAGTTTTCTTGACCACAGAGTACTAAGATCTCTGTCCACTGGGAGAGTCACAGCAAAGCACTACACTGCACAGGAAGATTGCTAGAAGATGTTGACCTTTGGTGGCACAAGCTTTCATCAGCCATGTAAAAGTAGGCCAGACTCTAAGGAAGATTTTTCTTTCATTTTGAATTTATGTTAATATTTGAAAACATGCTTTTTGAATAACTCCAGTGGATTTGGGTGACATACTGCTGGGGGGGGAAAAGGAGAGAGAAGCAAGTAGTTAAAAATAGTCAACACTAGTCAACACTGGTGGTTAGTACGATGCTACTTGAAGATGCTGATAAGAAAGGAAGGCAAGGATGATTTCTCACTTTTCCTTCATTGTGTGTGAAAAACAGTAATGAAATACTTTCTTACATTGTGAGCTAGTTAGTATTGCTCCTCCTGGTTCAAAACTGAGCAAAGGCAGACAGGGAACCTGGCAAATTGCACACACCCCTCAACGCTTCTCAGCCCTGTGTTTATGATCCCAGTGCTTCTACCTTCTGCTAGTGGAAGTACTCCTTACTTGGTATTAATTTTAAGAATATTGACAACATAAATTCAAAATTTGGAAGAGTGACAATAAGAACTGGTGCGTGTGTCCATCAAGTACAGACATAACAGACATTCTTTGAGGAAAATCAACCTTATTTTTATAAACTGGAAATTTACTTACCTTCATGCACTTTTCAGCATCAACACTGATACACATTTTTCACTGATACAGAATAATTTCTCACTTTCATCAGAAAAGCATCATTCCTTGGTTGAAAAATCCTCTTTAGTGCTGCTTATTAATATTTTTAATAATTAAAAATGTTTATCAGTTTAATGCATCTTAGATATCTAATTATTTGCAGACCTTCGCTTACACATTGCTAATGGGACAAACATCTCATTGCCTCATTCATTGTTATTTGAGAAAGTATTCAGTTACAAAAAAATGCAGCATGACCTAAAATCCAGAATATTTGACTGCTTCATGGTAGCCAGCTGATAAGCAGGGATTACTCTCAAAACACTGAGACACTGTTCCTCTCAGTGTTTGATATGTATTATTTGCTATTTGAACTGAGTGTCCCATCACTGTAGCACTCGTTCTTTGATTAGGTGATCTAAGCCATAGAAACAGGTGGCTACTCTTAAATTTGCTTTGGCTTTGCTTTTCTCTAAGGGATAGTGGAAATACATTTGCTGCTGCAAATGACAGGCTGAGAGAGGGTGGAAGTCAATGCCACAGAATGATAAAGAATTTAAATCTTTCTCATGCTCAGAAGCAAGCAGTGTATGTGTCTTAGCATATTGAGCAACAGGTTGATATGTCTAGCCTTTTTCTTAATAAATAGGGCAATAGAGCAGTGAAAGTAAAATGTATTTTTAGCCTCCATTTCAAGCTTCTTTTTTTTGAGATCTCTATTGAAAATGAATCTGTGCACCTGTAAACCAAGCCTTAATTGTATAAGGACATACTCATATGTTTAGCTTTGTCCTAGTTGAATAGCAACATTTTCATCAATGGGATTCATCATGGGGCTACTTAGAGACATTAACAGCGATTAAACACAAGTACAAAACTCTTAGCAGGATTGAGACCTAAACGACTTCAATTTCCACTAAGAAATATTTCCATCTCATAATTAAGACAAATTTTTGCTACTGGTTTGGTATCTTATCTCCACTTAAATGTACAGAGATAAGACTGTTAGTGGAAACACTTTCCAAAAGCCAATAAAATGAACATATCTACACTTGTACTTCTAGCTAAGACTTGGTTTCTGAGTTAATCCATATTACTCAAGTCCTACACCACTCCTCTTTATTATAGGACCCCTATCTGCAGTTTGATTACCATTCATCTTGGTTTTGGGTCTTACGTTCTAGTAACCCTTCCAAAATTATAACAGAATGCTCTGCATTTTGTAACTCATGTAAACAGCTCAGCACTATTGCCCCAAACTTTATAGCATCCCATATATTAGAACCCACCAACCATATAAAAACTGAAGCTTTACAGACAGTGTGAGCGGTCTTTTCCTAACCTGAAGTTACCTTGCATGATACAAGCTCCTAATAATGAGTAGTTTGATCAATTCAGACAACGCTATTATTTAGGTGAGCAATGTTGTGGTTTGCTTTCCATCACTTACATTGCATTTTACCACAGGCAAGCCCAGAGTCTCTTCTGGAAGGTTCCCACTTTTAGGCCATGTCCTATACATGTTGGAGAGTCAAGAGGACAATTAAAAAAAGAAGGAAAAAACAGAGATAAAAGGAGTCAGTATTACTGTCACATCATGGTACTCCCATGGAGCCTCTCTTAAAAGAAAAGAATTCTATACAAGGATGTTACTGAGCACAGGCAGTGTGCATTTTTTGAGGTCAACATCTTGTTCCTCCCAAGTTTGAAAAGTGAGTATTGGACTCATGATCAGTCTCTTGTGGTTTAAAATCCAAGAATCACTTAGCCAGCTATTTCCCCAGCGCTGTTAACCACAGCAGAGAAACACAGCTTAGGACTGAGACAATTGTACTACTAACAGTGCTAATGTGGTTTGGTATTTTGTTTTTTTGGAGGGGCGAGAATGGTGGTGAATCGGAGGGGGGGGAACTATTGACCCCCACACTAAAAGCACACTGCATGGCTCAAGAGAAGTAAATAAAGCACTTATGAGATTTTAACATTTCAGATTATGAGCGGAAACGACTTCAATTTTATTTTATTTTTTTCTATCTCAAAATACATGCACTTCAAACTTCTGATGGGCCTATTCCAAGGACCTTTCTAGAATGATGACAGCAAGCCAAGGCCAAAACCTTAATATGTCTGCACCAACCAACAATAAAAATCTTACTATTTCCATTGACAGAGCTAGGAAGGCTCACCCTGGGATCAGGCAGTCCAAGCAGCAGGAGGGCCCTGGCAACCAGCAAGGGGCAGAACAAGGGCCACTCTGCACCCTTATCTCAATGCTATTTTTACTATTTTAACTGAAACCTATTTTGGGTATTTTGAGGTCTATTTTGAGGTTTTTGAATACTGTTTTCGCCCTGATCTACGCATAATTCTGGAATATCAGGAAATATGACATTAAACAACATATCACTTCAAAAATAGTCTTTTAGTGTCCTTTCTGAATCTGGACTGAGATGATCTCATGACACCCCTGCCATTCCCTGTCATAGCCCACATCACTAAGAGTTCAGGGCTCTGGAGCCTTGGAACAATCCCCGAAGTATGAGATTATTAAATATATACAGACAGATAGATACAGATACACATATCTGTATATATATATATTTCAGACCAAAATTTTTGAGAGACTGGGAACATCTAGGGGTTTTTTTTGTGTCATGAATGTGCCTCATATATTTCTTTGCGTTTCTCCACATAAAGAATCCATGAGAAGAAATAAATTTTTGTATTTTAAAAATGAGGGGAGCTGAAAAATCTCATGCCACTGAGGTTTGAGGGAAAAGCGTTGCTCTTTAAGGTGATAACTTCATCCCAGGAATGCCTGAAAGGAAGTCCAGCAGGACCTTTTGGTCTAGGGACATGGTAAGGGACAGAGTCTGCCCACTGTGTCTGGGTTATAACTTTCTAAGGCATATTTACAAGCTAATTTCTGCAGTAATAAATGTCACAGCACCCATTTCCTTTTCTCTGTACTAAATGTTTCAGTAACATTGGAGGGCTACTGTAGCATCAAACTTTATTGCCTGATTGGCCTCTCCACAAAGAAACGTCTTCAAAAAACCTTAGGCAGCAGCAAGAGACCCCAACCAGCATTCTGACAGTCACACATAGTAGCACATCTCTGGCCAACTAAACTTACTGAACTCTTCTCTATGTTTACTGCATGTTTCAAATAGTTTTCTAAGAGCTTAGAAAGTAAGCAGCAAGCGGAGTTTATTTATTGGAAGATTACTCTTCCTAGTCTTAGAGTTCATGGATATGCTTGATGTTATTGATGGTCCACACTGCTGTATGGAAATTAGAAATATTAGAGAGGTGTATAAATAAAATAGGAGGTATAAAATACATTTAGCCACAAAACAAAAGCAAATGTGAAAGCCATTTGGTGTCCTCCTGCTAGTTCTTAGCTGCTTCTTTTGCCTAAAACACATAAAAAAATGCCCAAAACTTACTTGAAATTGTGAACACTGAACACAGCATGTTTTTGCCTTGGTATGTCATAACACCTTGCTATGTTCTCCCTCTTGACATGTGAAAGTAGGCTGAGTGCCGCAGCGTCAATTGAAAACCTATTAAAAAACAGGCAAAGAAAAAGGCCAGCCTACAAATCGATGCAGGAGCCTACCTTCTCTTTGGGCTGAAGGCATCACAAAAGGCATTTGTGGCTTCTCCTGCATCACATCTGGAGGCAAGCACAGGTGACAGCTAGAAAGTAACTCCATTTGTAGTTGCTAACGTCCAGGGTGGGACCCTGCTTTTGGTCTGAACACAGCCACCTAGGTGTTTTAGGGTAACGAAGCAAAGCTATTTTAACATCTACTTATATGCTTACAAAAATAAATATAAACAATGACAAGGCTGAGGAAGAACGTGCTTCAGTGAAGGGTGCTTCCAAGCAATGGCCACCCATAGTCCACCCTTCCACCGAACATGTACTGGTTGTAGACTGAGCACTAAGGTTGCAGCTCATGGAAGCCATGCTTTGGAAATTCATGCAAGAGTTGATCACACTTAATTACTCAGGATTGTGTTTTGGCAACCAAGATCTAACAAGAAACAGAAGATTTGCTCATATGCACACAGCTGAATTTCAAGCTCTATTTTGATAGGGGGAAATGGCTTTAAACTGGAAGAGGGGAGATTTAGACCAGATGCTAGGAAGAAATTCTTTACTGAGAGGGTGGTGACGCACTGGAACAGGTTGCCCAGTGAGGCTGTGGATGCCCCCTCCCTGGAAGCACTCAAGGCCAGGCTGGATGGGGCTGTGAGCAGCCTGGTCTACAGGGAGGTTTCCCTGCCTATAGCAGGGGGTTGGAATTAGATGGGGTCTTAGAGGTCCCTTCCAACCCAAACCATTCTATGACAGTTTTCAAAATTTTAGGGTAGTCCTCACATCACTGAGTCTCGACAACTTTTCAGCACGTTAGCAGTCCATCAAGATTTAGATAAAAGACTATATATAGCTACTTGAACTGCTGGATGTAAAATGCCTTCGTGCAAGAGCTTGAAAATAGAATATAACTTTTAAAATAAATAAATACTCATGGCATAAACTTGATGATTGCCAAAAAGAAAGATGAAGAGATCCCCAGCAATACATTTGGTAGTTATTTTTGGAAAATTATTTTTACTTAGAGAAGAAAGAAGCCCAACTGAAGTAAACAATTTAGATTTTAATCGTCAATGCTATTCATAGGGACACTTTTCATAGACATTTTCTTCCATAGGTCACTACATTTGTTGGATTTGAATTGGTTAGAGAGTTTCAGATTGAATTTCCCCAATGAAAATAGTAAATAACAGAAATTACCGGAACAGCTTATCAAGAAAAATGCAGTCAGCTGAAGAAAAAATTGAGACATGGTTCTACTGAGCCTCCCTCTACCTATCCTATAACTAAAGATCCAGTTTGTATACCTACAGCTAGCGATACCTAAGATTTATTACATATTTCAGCTAATGGGAAATGATTTCACATTTACAAATTTCTACAAAGGGGGAAAAAAAAACGAAGGAATCTTTATTCTTTTGGGTCAAAGTCTTTTTTTGTTTGTTTGCCTCCTGTTTGTTGTTTGCTTACTTCTTTAAATCGTCCTCTGCGTAGCACTGACACTCGATAATGCAGTGTAATGCATCAATACACTATAACAAATTTTCTCTGCTTTAAATATCACTCCCATTCATACTGAGATTCAATTTAAAGAATCATTCAAAGATAAATCTAAATAAATAACAAGCTAGCTTTCAGGCAAACAAATGAATTTGCATTGTTTTATATTCATCATAAATATTTCACTTAATTACTGAGGTACTATGTTCAGAAATACAAAACAACATTATAAATTTATTAGCACTGTCCCTGCTGATTTTACAGAAGTTCTGTGGAATGTAAAAGCCAAAAGTAGAAACAGGCTCAAGAGCATAACCAAAAGAGCACACGCTGCATTCAAATGCTAAACGGGATTGACACACTCTGCTTTGCTCTGTGTATTTACAGCAAGGAAAGCTTCCTGTCTTGAATCAGGTGTTATCCTATTTATTCTCAAAGCCCAAGGTCAACAAAACCCTCTTCCTTCTGTTGATTTTTCCAAACCTAAACATCTGAATCGGACCCGTTCCGTATTATCTCGAATGCTATCACAGGAGTTATTTTTCCCCTCATCGTAAAATTGCTAAAACGTGAAAGGACGTAACAGCATTTTTCAAAGGTTTAGCAAGGTCAGCTATGTGAAGGAAAAATAAAAAGCGCTACCAAAACATAAAAGCTCCGCTAAGGAGCATTTATCATCAAAATTATTTAAGTTCTTCTAATGGCTCTGAAGGCTATGAAAAATATTTTTAAAATGTAAATATGTGGGTCTTTCAGAAGAAGTCATCCTGCTTTGTAAACCACAGTATCGCTGGCGATTTATAATTTTCAGAAAATCTTCATCCCCTGGGAAATACAGAAGAGTTCCCCTTTATTTTTAACCTCGTGCTGGATCTAATACGGAATGCGGTTTTTATTATTAGCAAAAAAAAAGAAGTCTATTATTTTTATTTGCTCTTAATAAGTTAAGATAAAATCTGAAGCAGTGCAAGTATGAAAACATGTTAAAAACAGATTTTTTTTTTTCCCTCTTTACATTTGAAACAACTTCAGATGTAAACAAAATTGTGGCTATCACGTTTCCCCGGGGATTAAGTACTCTTACTGTTCAAATGCCATTAATTACCCTTAATGCCGTTATGAACTATTTGGAGATTATCATTATTGAAGTGTTAGAGTATTTCTTAATTCCTCCCCAGAAAGCCACAGAGTAACGAGCGGAGCCCATCCTCCCCTCTTTTGTTGGAATGACAGTAGCCTGGAGGAGCTGGGTGTAAAAGGAAAGAGTCAAGAAACAACAAGAGACGATATTTTGTTGGACTAAATGACAACAAGGGGGAAGAGTTTGGGTTGAAGCCATTTTCTGTTTCATAAACAGAGTCTCTGGGTCTGATGCAGACCATTGCAAGAGGCTGGGTTTCTCCAAGCAGCAGCATAAATCCCCCCTAATGCAAGTATCTTATCTGTAGCATGCCTGCGTTGGCAATACTGGACAGTGTCTAATAACCCCCTCCCTCCCAAAAGGGAGCATCCCCTGCTTATAGCTGCAGAGGACTCACAGGAGGCAGGGCATGGGGTCCAAAGGCAGCTCTTATGGTCAGTGATTGAATTTTAAAGGAAATAATACAGATCCTAAAAAAAATAAGACGACTGAAAAACTTAACAATAAAAAGTTTTGTGGTCAAGGAGAAAAGTCTGTTAGTGAACAGCAATGCCCTCATTGATTGCCAGAATCTTTAGTTTAGAAGTGGGGGGGGGAGGGAAAGGATGCTTAATTGCTCCCTAAAACACTCACTGGAACACAGTGTGGGTATTAGATACTGGATTTCCTATTAATGTATTTCATACTTGCAAATGCAAACTGTGTGCAGTTTTTGTCGTTTCCTCCTCCTCCTCCTCTTGCAGGATGACAAACCAATGAGGATTTTAGCACAGTTGGCTTTTAAAACGTGTCGCCTGGCTGTTTGTTGCAGGGAGGACGAGCCCTCCCCACCGCAGCACTCACATGCTCCCACTACAGCTCACACACACCGCTCCTCTTGCAAGATAAATCACAGTTGCTTGAATTCATATTCTGAAGCATATATTTCACTTTGTTATTCTTACTCTCAACTTCCATTTTTCAT
Source organism: Pavo muticus (assembly GCA_016647715.1). Classification (NCBI taxonomy): domain Eukaryota; kingdom Metazoa; phylum Chordata; class Aves; order Galliformes; family Phasianidae; genus Pavo; species Pavo muticus. Next base: position 4,751,270 of record JACDJE010000036.1, on the reverse strand, counting down.
TCAAATACAAACCAGCATTTTTACAAATGCATGTTTAAAAACTCAGTGTATTGACTTTGGCTACTGGCAAAGTTCACTGCAAACTGTTTAAGAACTACCTGAAGAGATAGGAGTGGACATGTCTTCAGTATCTACACAGTCCTGGTATTGAAAAACAAGTTATCCGTAAGCTTGAATGCAAACATTAAAAATACCTTCCCTTACACCTTGTGCTTTCACACGAGGTAAGGCACTTTGGGGTTTCCTGACTATATTTTTTAAGCAAAGAGATGAAGGGCTTTCCTCAAAGAGCCAAGCAGAGGACCTCAGCTCTCTCCATACCTCTCCTCTGGAGAAGTTCCCGGCCTATGTCTGGAGCACAGCTGGCCAAGTTTGGTATTTAACAGGACAGAGGAGCTGCAAGGCAGCTTAATAACCCCGTACCAGCCTGAAGGGTCACACTCCGGGACCATTTGTGCTAATGGAGAAGGAGAAGACACCAAAAAAGGGGCTGCTGGGTGAGAGGTGGGGAAAGCCTCAGGACCATTGCAAGGAGCAGTGATCGTCACTGTGGGAAAATCACACAGCAACGAGATGGAGATGTCTGACAGGAGATGGGAACAAGCTTTCCTCTGTCCTATTTCCAGATCCCATCTGCACATTGCCTCTGCTGAAAGGTAACGCAGCGCTCAGATCTGTTCCGAGTTATTTCAGCGAGGAATGTCTGGCTTTTTATGGTTGTTTTAATTGGTGACAGTACTCACTGCTTAGCATGTTCAGTCTGGCATCACTGCTCTCCCATGTCCAGCTCACAACATCCCCAGCGCTCGTCTTGCCTCACGGCTACTGCTTCGTCACCACCCTCTCCCTGTCCAGGGAGTTGAAAGAAGTTGAGAAGTGAGAAAAACTTTAAAGCAAAACTGAATTCCAAACACTTCTCATTCTTTCATCCAAACCAGTAACCAACAGCTCAGTCTGTTCTTTCACACACAAAAGATTTTGTTTCGGTGACAGTGTGTACAAGCAGGGCACCAGGCTTTGACAAAAGAGACCAAATTACACACCTTTGCACAACATTTCTTCCAAGTATTCCAGTGAAATTTTACTACCAATAATGATACTTAACTTGTAATACATCCAGAAGAAAGCAGTTATTGTGTTTTTATAAGCGAGACAAGCAGACTTATGTGCTTGGCAAAGAAAATACGTTGGTAATAAGGTCAACATCTCTTGCCCAGCAACTTAAACACAACTCTTCCACCCTACCAGGCAACGTAGGTGTCAGCAGCCTTCTGATCTAGAGCAGACTCACCTCAGCATGCACAAAGCATGTGAAAGAACCTATGGGATTTACTATCCTCCTCCTTCATTTCACTAGACAGCCTTGTCTTTTCCCTCCCTGTACTGCAGATGGAAGAATAAGTACAGGCTAGTGAACTCAAGGGGAAGGTCTTCTTTATCAAACAGCTCCACACGGCAACTTTCTCATTCTTGCATTGATCCTACATTGGGCCACTTTCTCTGTCCACTCTCCATCTCTTTCCCCACAAGCTGCACAGTTAATCAGCTATCCTAGCAGTGCATGGAAAAACCCATATTTTTCTTTCCCAACTTAAACATTCGTTATGAGCCAAAAGATGCTACCTGAGGACAACGCACATCCCCAGTCATACAAGAAGTGTTATTTTGGGGTATCATTTGCTGGAAAAGAAGGGGAAGTCTGAGGAGGGGAACGATTATCTCCCTCAGCTTGCATTCTTCAAGGCACCATGCCCCCATCCCTTCTTTAAGTCACTCTCAAAATCATCCCACGTGTTCTTGCTAGAGCACGGTAGGCTGCTAACCCTCTGTGTCAGTCATGGAGAAAGGACTTTCCTTTCATCCCTGCAGGCAGCCTTTTGTGAAGAGGCCAGGGAAACATCACAGGACAGCACTGTTTCTATCAGCAGAAAGAATCTCTGCTGCTCAGTGCTCTCCTTCTCCCACCTGGCACTGCCACCAAAACCATCATTCCAACGAGTAGGGAGGTTACACAAGGCTGTGAGGTGAGGATACAGCTTACAGCAGTCAGGAAAAGTGGGAAAGGGACTACTAAGAAAAATAGGTCAAGGTTTTCGAAGGTGACCTTCAACTTTCGATGGCCAAATTAATGTGTTCAAAAACCCCAGAAGGATGGTTTTGGGGAAAAAAAAAACCACACTAATTATCTGGTTGCAGGGAAAAAAAAGAAAATGAAAGCAGACAGCTGTGACTTCCAAGGTGCTTGCAGTCGAGCACCTCAGGAAAAAAAGTTATCTGAAATCTCTGAAAGAAAAAAATCCCAAGCATGCTGTGCGAAAACCAATGGAGGAAACCTCATGGGTAAATAACTATCTGGTGTGCACAAGAGCACGGCTCTCAGGATGCATGTGTGTTTCTACTGCGGGAGAGAGAACAATTGAATTACGAGGAGCTCTTAAGCAAGTAAAGTAAACATCTTTTGGCAATTTAGTGCTGCACTTTGAAGCGTGGCTATGTCATACAAATGGTGAAATAGCACGGACACCCTTCTGCTGGCTAGTTTGTTTAATATGGTGAGTAGGGAGCTTGGGGAGCGTAGCGCTCTTTTATGAGCTCACGAGCCGGAGGAGGGAAGGTGTGGAAGGAACAGGAGAGGGATTCTGGAGAAAGCTACAGCTCCCCAGAGCCAATGGGAAGGATCCAACTGTGGGAGCCCACAGCATCCGTGGGGCGGCCGCTGCCACTCGGGGACCGGCCCCGAGCAGCCTCTGCTGTGGGGCAGTGGGACAGGGAATAATCACACGAGAGGGGTTAATTGCTATAAATATCAAGAATCAAATCAATATGTCAAGATGTGTGTTCCACTTTTCGCATGTATGCAGCGTGTAAATGAGAAACGGAGAGAGAGGGAGGAAGAGCTAGAAAGAAAAAGGAGAGACTACTAAAGAAATAAGCCCCCCTGTACAGACAGCCTGACGCCAGATGGCTTCTTCTAATAAATATTCAACCTTAACTCAGTTCCCATGTAACTTTGTTGTAAAGCTGCCAGCACACCCACACAGATCTGGGCCAGCAAAATGATTACAGTAGTACAAACAAAATAGTGCAATAGAGGAAACAGGCAGACAGGGTCCTGTATACAGAAAGACAGAGCTGTAAAGATGTGAGTTGATGAACCTTTAGATTTAATACCGAGAAACTTAAAATAATGACTTGGGCAGAGAGGAGGGAATAAAAAAAAAACCTAAAAAAAATAATAAACAGGACTTATTTTTTCCTTGCTGTTACTTTTATTGTTGGGCATACGCAGAACATCCTTCTGTCAAGATGGAAAATCAGGCACTGCACATTACTTGCTATTCTGCATGTTTTCTGCATTCAGCTGGAATTCAGATACCTGGCCTGAAATCACTGCCCAGCTTAAATTTCCCACTGCCCATCCTGCTCACGCAGGGCATAAGTTTAAAAGGAAGATTTTGTGCATGGAATTTGTTATTGGGACATTTGTTGTTATTAATTGGGAAAAGGAAGAGATTTGGTGTATTTTTATTAGGAGAACACTGGCTCAGCAATCAAAACCATGCAATTCAGTTGTGAGAGCGTTTCTGCCTCAAGCTCTTTAATTTCAAAATTGGATTATGAGATCTGAATATCAGAGCACACCATGTTGGCAACCCCAAAACTGTTTAAATAGGACCCTGACCAAATTCACAATCTAGTGGTGAGATTAAGAGGAGGAAAAAGGCAATGAAAGAAGGCCAAACTGAACAGACAGATGCTCTGATGGAAGACAAAAAAAAAAAGAAGATGAAAATAAAATAACTTTTAAAAGCTAAGGATTCAGGCTACTGATTCCTTGGATCTGTTTCATGCAGTAGGTCTCAACTTTAGTGGCAGGGAAAAATGTGCATGGTCAGCTCTAAACTCCTACCTGCAGTTAAGGTGGTTATTCAACAACCATTCCCGTGCCAGCAGCGGGTCAGGTACATAAAACTATGCATTTACGTTCCAGAATGCAGCTTTTGGTGTTTCAAGCTAACTCGTGGGGCTCCTGGAAGGACATCATTTCAGATGATACAATAAAATAGCAATAGAATCAATAAGACAGAATTTAAAAAAAGAAAAGAAGTGATGGTGGGGGGAAGTAGGCTGAACGTCAGAAAGTATTTCCTGGCTGTGAGCATTTCCCTCTGCAAAGCAGATCGACAAGGAGAGGCTGTGGAGTCAGGCTTTCACCACTTCCCTCGGGAGATTGTCACTGTGGAGGTTTTAAAAACAAAGCTGAACTCAGCACTAGTAAATATGCTGCAGGGAATAACCCCGCATTGGGCAAGAAGTGGACAAGATCAATTAACAGATCTCTTCTATGTCTACTTTCTATTATTCTTGACTGTTAGAAGAAAACTTTGTGAGGGAAGAGCCTAGAGCTCCCTCCCTCACTTGTCTGAGAGCAGTCTGCATTACGCTGCACACTCGTGTCTGAACCTCTGCTCACTACAACTGCTAACTCTCTGCCATCACTTTCGCTCTTCTTGCCCTTGATTCCCACTACTACTGAAAAGCACTGGAAAGAATTTCCCAGAGAGAGAGGAGATATTAAAAAAAAAAAGGGGGGGGAGGGAAGGAAATTGATATGAATCTCTCATTTCTTATCTTCCTAGGCCTCTTTATAGCATACATCTATTCCGAGCAGTTTGACACTTCCTTCCCACCCACCCCCGTTACAACCAGCTGTGCATCACCTCCTCGTGTTCCTTCTCCCCCAGCCCCAAGGTGTGCTTTACAAGTCCACCCTCCACCACAACATGACGGCATCAAACAGGGGAGCAGTTCTGGGCCTGGGGAAACGCACACCTTTTGTATGCAAGCAAGCAGGATGAAAGCAATACAATGGAGCTGGACTCCAAGCTTTCAGCCCTAGGGAGAACACGGCTGCTGAAGCCACTAATGACACACCTACCCAGCACCACAACACATCAAACGAGCCCTTCATTGGTTATGCTGGCTTGAAGTTTGAGAGATGTCCTTACCTTAGTAAACCAGGCAGGCGATGCTGAGAAATCCCTGGATAAATCTTAGGGGTTCAGAGTCACCACTCAGATTCCTGCAGCACTCAGCTTCCCTCTGCAGCCAAAATTGGAGGAAAATAGGGGAAAGTTCACCACCCATTTAAACCCTCTCCAAGATCTTTTTGCTTAACAAATAAATAAATGTTTTGAAGTATAAGGGAATAAAAGTGATATACACAGATTTCTTCCCCATGGCAGCCATTTTCCTGCAGACCTTGGGCTGCCCATAAAGCCATCCTCGCAACACTGCTGGATCATCAGCTTTGGTTTTCAGATCTGCTTGATTTAATGCTGTGCCACATTCCTATTGGTACCACTCAGTTTAAAAAAAGGAAGGAGGCAAAAGGAAAAAGAGTGAGGAAACAAACGGCAGAGAGAGGCTGGCAGAAAGAGCAAGCTGGATATAGCAGAGTCTACCCACCCTGCTGTCTGCATCTCCTCCATCTCTCCTTCTAGAGAGGATGTTGCCTTCATAGCATGGACAGCTAAGACCCAAAATAAATCAAAGCGAGGAAAGAACAAGGAGGTAAAATGTGGGCTTCAGGAGCAGAACATAAGGATGGAGCTTCTTAGGGCTGAGAGAAGGAAGCTGCAGCCCACCACTTCTTCCTGCACCTCCAGTGAGGGTAAATCTCACCATGAAGAACCTACTCAGCCAGGTCCCTCCCCCTCCTGTTGGGTAGCTTTGCCCCCCCATCACAGCCAGAATGACCGGGGAGAGGGGGAAAGGTAGGAGCAGAAGCCTCAGTTTTCCAGAGGGAAATAAGCAACACTGCTACCCAACAAGGCACGGGCAGGGGCCAAGTTCTGAGCTTTGCTTCTGAGCTGTGACATCTGCCTTGATCCTGCAGCTGCTGGGGTGCTTGCCCAAGTGAGCACCGTACTGGCACACTCAGCCCCTTTGGTGGCAAACATCAGGGTTCGTTAGGAGGGCACGCAGCCAGGTAATTAATGTCCACACATTGCAACTCCCATCACGTTAGCAATGGATTTCCTCCAAGCAGGGTATTTGTCTGGTTGGAACATCAGCAAGTCTCACTGCCGCAGTCAAACAAGAAAAGAGTCAAAGGTGATAAAACTGGTCCTATTTAATACATTTCTGTTCTGTACAATTCTGTGTTGTCTGAGAAATGCATGCAGTGATTTTGGACAAGAGACCAAGCAGAGCGCAGTGTTGATGCTCTCAGCCATTAGTTTATAAATTGAATAAGATAGATGTGTTCATTCATATGAACTAATGTAGTTTTCCTTATGAAGGTTTCATATTATACAAATCCATTAGCATATTTACAAATTAATCTTCCCTTAGGAAGAAAAAAGATCAAAGATTTACAGAAGGAAGTGCTTTATTACTTTTAAACTGCCTTTTCTTTTTCTAAAAAGAAAGAAAAAGAAATGAAGGGAAATTATGTTGAACCATAAATGTTTCTTTATGACTACTGTACAGCAGCTTTGTGGGAGATTTAAATTTACTAAAGGGCAAGGGGGACTTTAAGCCATCTATACAAGTTCAGTATTAAAAATATATATACATGACAGGTGCCCATATAAGTTCATGCAGTACAAAATATTCCATAAATGAGCTCATTTATCTGAGTAATTTAAAAAGAGCTGCACTAGGGGAGATATTTAGTTTGAATTATAGTCAGTTTACCTTTCATAAGTTTTTTCATCATTTCCCATACCTCCTTTGGTGCTACTGAGAATATCAGTAGTTATCAAGCATTATACTCAACCTTGTTATTCCCTATTCCCAGCAAAGCCCTATCGTTGAAGTGTCTCCACGTTTTCTTCAAGATATGCTGTTTGTAAAACCCTGCATGCATGATTATTTCCGCATCACAGATGCCAGATAAAACAAGATCAGGCTAAGAAATCTTTTATCTAAGCAAAGAACTTGAGTAATAAAGCGTTACAGGTAAAGGAAAAAGCTGCAGGCTTGTCAGCATCGTTTAGATTTGACTCTGCTGTAAAACAAAACAAAAATTTAGATTTTCAGCATGACTTTGTACTGTGGCTGAAAATACACAGTAGTAGAGCAGCACGGAAACGAAACGAGATGCAAACCTTTAATGATTTATTAATAACCACTTTCTGAGACATTTCTAACTACTAAAGAGAAATCAGAACACTAAATACATCAAAATCTTTAGGAAAAAAAAAAAAAAAGGGAAGGAGGAACCACTCTGTGATTCTATGAACCATTGAAAAGTTACAAAAATAACAGCTAGATTTCCAAGGGGGAGAAGAAAGGAGCAAAATGAGCTGGCAGTTGAAGCGCACTTGATGTTGAGCTGATCCTACTTTGGGACAGGAATGTGAAGGAGGTGACCTCCAAGCCCCCTCCTAGATATGAATTTTTTACTCCTATGCTGAAACATTTGAAGATCTTTTCCAGTAAGTGCCTTTTTTTCCCTTCTTTTTAATACTTTAAGATATGTTCCAAAGAAAAATGTCATGTATATTATGAAGACTAAGGTTAAATTGCTATTCATCAACAGAATAATTCTCATTTTCTCACAATGATCATATTCACTCAAGGATAACTTCTTCCACTTATGTGAGCTCCCTTAAAAATTGATGTTATATTTAAAAGGACCTGTACCTGGATAACCTCTGCCACTCCTCCTCCTCCTCACTACATGCCTGACAATGAATGAAGCCTTTCTGACAACGAATAAAGCCTTTTCCCAGCAGGACAGCTGTGCTTTTACCGTGCTGAAGACACAGACACAAAGAAGCCAGCCATGCAGAGGTCAGTGCCAGACAGTAAATGGTTCCACAGAAAGATTACCCCAGTGAACACACTGCTAAGAAAGCAGGTATTCCAAAGCTGCTCGAATAGCTGTATGTTCGCTCTTCACGCATCACTCCAGCCAGCATCTAGTCTGCAGCCCTTGCTGGGAACAAGACTGGAGCCATTCTCCTCCTCACCCATTTCTGTCCCGTCTCCTAAGAGAACACATGCCTTGAGAATGTTTTGAATGAGAAATATTCTACTCCAGAGATGACTTTTATTGTAAAGAATCATTGCCCTTACTCAAGCGTGCTCTCCTCAAATAACCAGGCAACTTCATCTCTTTGCTCTTTCCCTCTCATTTCCTGAAAGCATCAGAGGGAAACACTCAGGAATGTTTCTCACAACTACTTAGAGAGGAAACTCAGTGTTGATTTTTGTTTTCCTGTGGACATTGCATCTGGCTACTGGAATGTTCATAGGTAACAAGCCATAACTTTTCAATGTCTCTATCTGTCCATTTGGGAAACCAAGACAAGTCTACCTGTGAGGGCTGGTAAATGTTTCTGAAGGTGTGACACTGCCCTAATACCACCAATACTTTGTAGTTGTACATTATTTTATTTCAGGATTCAAAGATTCTTCCAATAGATAACCCTAACAACTGTGACACTCCTATGAGATATTTGTAAGTAAACACATTAAGGATAATGCCTAGTCCACTGTATCTTAGTTTGAAATACCGACGCCAGATTCAATTATTTGTCATTCATATGATCCACCAGTCCTGCTGAATTCTTTGAAGCCTTTTTGCTGAAAATATTATTGGCAAATCTACTCAGAAGATTAATGCTAATTAGCTTAGGGTGGGGGAGAGTTTCATATTACTTGAAACTTGGCTCACAGAAAGAGAATGGCAAAGAAAAGAGGTATGACCAGAGCCAACGGGATAGAAGTCAATGACTGAGGTTCAATTAAAGAGGAAAAAACCACATCAACAAAATAACCCTTAGGCCAGTACTCCACTCTCACACCAAGGGGCATTTAAGTTAGTACCTCACACTTCCCAAGCACTCAGCTCTCCAGCCATCACCACCTTGGTTAGGATGCTGACTGTGACGCAGATGGGAGCAGAAGTTTGGCACCACAAGTTTTTCAGGTGAAAAAGTGTGCCATCGGTGAAGAATTGCAAGTCATTAAACTGGAGCACATGCTGTGTGCGCCTCTTCAATTCAATATAGGGAATTAAGAAGTCTAATGCCTGTGGCATTAAATATGAATGATGAATGTGAGAAATAAAATAAGTAGAAGAGAAATCTATGTGTTTCATTACACGAGCTAGCTATGCCACTGACACCTTTTGCTTCTGCATGAAAAAATCTGTCTAAAATTAGAAAGCAAAGAAAATCTGAAAGCTTGTTTTTAAGGAAATTTGTATCAAATTTTGGTGAGCTTAAGGAGAAATGTTTTCCTTCAATTTGGACAGCATTCTGATCATCTGAAAGGTAATAGCAGATGATATTTCATTAACTGGGAATCAAGAAGGGTGGCACAGTCTTTCTTCAGAACAGATCTGTAGATGAACAGACAGTATTTAAAAGAAAGAACACAAACTTTAGAAAGAGAAATGTCAGAAGTGACACATTATCTCACTTGAAGGTATGTGTCTGACTCCTTCCTGCAACATGAAGGATAAACATCATGAGCCACAAAGGCTTCTGTGTGTATCATAAACCGCACTGTATGGGAAAACAATTCTCCAGCTCTCCAAAGGAAAAGGTTTCTTTCATCTCTGATCAAGTTTCAGAGGTATTATTATTTATTTTCTCATGAAGGACTGTGAAAAATTCACCTCATCGTTTCGTGCAATGAGTTGGAGAATACTCGGGAACCTCACTGAGGCATCTAACTTTTACAGGCATGTCCCAGAAAGTTACCCTTAATCTCCTCTGGAGGCAATGGAAAGAAGGATGCTCCAGAACAAGGTTCTGCAGCAAGCTCCTAATACAGACCAAGATGAGCAACACATTAGAAAGGTCACCTTAGAATCAGAGAATCATTAAGGTTAGAAGTGACCACTAAGATCACCAAGTCCAACCATCTAACTCATCCCCACCATGCCCACTAAACCATGTCACTCAATGCAACACCTATCCTTTCTTGAAAACCTCCAGGGAAGGTGACTCCACCACCTCCCTCCTTCTCCTCTTTGCACTCAGAAGCAAAAGGTTGCTGCTATCCGTACCTGGGACATCTCACCTCTTGACATCAAATATTAAGCAGAATGCTCTGAGTGTGATAGAACAAAAGACAGAATTGAGAACAAGATACTATCGATAAGCACTTAAAAAGGAAGCATGGCAGATGGTTAGATGTTAGGAGACACCGAAGATGATGGAAGAAAAAAAATCCATGAACTGATAATCGATCTCCACAAGTGAGACTGAGGTAAAAGATGAAGGAGTGCTGGGGTCTCCTGGTTAGTAGTTAACTCAGTTAATGGGAAAACTGTGTTGGCTTGTCCAGAGGGTTCTGAGACAATGTGGTAGCCAGACAGCCAAGTATCAATATACTCTGATCCATTTTATATTACACTTATGGATGCTTTTGGACACACAATGAAAACAGCAACTGTTTGGAGACCTCCTAAAGCATCTGTTCCGACTGAGCTAATTTTGAAATTATCTTACTTAGGCATAACTTTTTTTAGTTGTTGATAAAAATGATATATTTTTTTTCTTTTTTGGGGTAGAGAGGCATGAATTATGCATATATATACACATACACGCATGCATAAATAACATGTGTATGGTATATTTTGGCACGTATTTTAAGTCCTATATACTTTCATCCAGATTTTTCTTCAGTTGCGTTCAGGCACCAAACGGGAGATGTTTTCATCCTGTGATTTCCTGCTAGCTATATTTTTTTACGCAGTGGATCTCAACATAGACGGCATGGATCTCATCCCAGCCAGCAGAACTCCTGTGGAGGTGGGGGGATCTGGAATCAGCAATTTGAACAAGAGACTCACCAACCACAGCGTGGCTGAACATGGGGAACTGTTGATGCAGGCCGGCTTTGCGTAGACACCTAGAAAAAGCAGAACATTCAGATTCATCCCCCAAATTTCAGGAGGGCAAGCTGTGTTGGTTTGGTTTTGTTGGCCATTTTGCACATGCATTAATGTGGGGACTGGGTCATAAGCACTAGAAGTTTTCACGGGTTTTCCCATAACAGCTCTTTTGCCAAATCACAATTGTCAATCAGCGCTGTCCACCACACACATAATGCGGTTGCTGGAATAATTCAGGTGGCAATGGGATCCTGGAGAATTTCAATCTGAATTCATCTTTTTGAAATTAGATTTCTTTTCCCCACAGCGTCACAAACTAAAATGATGTAAAGTGCAAAATCTCTGTAGTAAATTAGTGATAAAAGAATAAAATTGTTAAACGAATATATTTTTCATGCTCGAGGGCTGTGTGTTTAACAGTTTTCTAACTGTTCATTCATTTATATAAAAATACTTCAGTTATTATCTACTTGAGTTGAAATTAGATATTTAATTGACTGGAGGGAATGAAATCCGCTCACTTTTAAATAAGGCAATGATTTAAAAATATTCCTGTAAAGTGATTTGTAAGACCACACCAGCACTAGTTCTTGGCACACGTCCTTGTCTGTGTATATATTTTAAAAGCACGGTTGTTTTTACAAATGTAGTACTGTGAGAGCTAACTTCTTCAGAAACATGTTTATCTTAATTAGGAAAGTCAACAGACTTCTAATGGGAAGAAATGGGTATTTTTCTCTGTGGTATCTAAAGCATCAAAGGCCTCGTTCTCATGCCAAACCAATCTTCCTTCCTGCCTGCCTTTCAAACCCAGGTGATTGCAGACAGCTGAGCAGACATTTTCCCAAAAGCTTCTATTGACCTGGCTCCAGTCCTTTCCCGTGCTCTGTCTCCTTTTCTATCCGCATGTCACTTCTCTTTCTCTTTCTGTGTATTTGTTGTATTTTTGCCTGAGGAAACCTAGGGATATTCATGGCACTGAGGCAAATAATGTGGAATTAAAAACTAAATTCTTCAGGCCTTATCCTAGCAACAGGACCATCACCATCTGTTCAGAGGACAGGACTGCCATTATCTGCTGCATTCTTTGTACATACTCCATCACCTGTGAGGGGAAAAACATTGCCCCTTATCCTGGGGTCTTTGTTTAAAAACAAAGTCGTCTGCTTCTTTCTGGTACCAATGCATTTCATAAATGTGATATACAGTACATTTAAAGAGATTAGACAGCAAGAAAAGCCTTAAAAGCTTTATATATAAAAAAATCTTGGAAGGACATCTGCATGATATACAACAAAAGCAAATATTGCTTAATTTAAATAAACACTGGAGATTAATTGGTAAAAGTTCATTCAAATTCCTCTGTCTACTACGAATTTCTGTAACACAAGCACTGCGCATTTGACTTTGGGATCATTTTTACATCAGCAGCAGGATTGTTATTAATTTTTTTTTTTTCTTTTTGAATTTAAACACCTAATTTAAAAATCTGCATTCCCCCATGTGCTGTGAAGGCCATTTTTGCTTCTCACAAGCACATCTCTGGCCGAAGTCCCAAATTACAGCCCACTACTTAAAAAGCTGCACGCTTTCTACCTCAGGAAAATGTGAAGTTTATCAAAGAGCAGAAGCACTGCATAAATTAATTCAAAGTCGTCTTTTTCTACTCTTTATGAATCTTGCCCTTTTTCCCCCCAGTTTTTGTCCTCTCTGTGCATTTGAGTGAGGGAAGGAGTGAATGGGGGAAGTAAGGTAAAAAAAAAAATTAGCGAAATTAAAAAAAAAAATCCTGGAAATCAGAAGCAGCAATCTTGACCTCATTATGTTTTCAGTTAAAAAATGTAATTTATAAAAGCTGGGTGACTGGCTGTCTTTGTTGGTTTTATGCCACTTATAAACAAAGCTGCAGTCATACTCATTTCTCAGCACTTACAGACACATTTGTGGCATGTAGCTTGGCAACATAAATTGGTAAAATCTGCCTGCTCCCACCAAATCTGCTAAGTGCTTTTTCATCCCATACAGCCAGCGATCTGAACACCAGAGCTGCCCCATCCACTCTGCCCAGCAGGAGAACAGGGCAGAGCACAGGAGCTGGAGCAGATGGGCTTCAGCCTCACTTCCTTTCTCCTCCTCTCCTCAGGACGCCAGCAGCAACTGCCAGCACAGGAGGAGCAAACTCAGTGCAGACATAGCACGACTGTCCAAAGAGTGTGGGAAGGGATGGGAAGTCAGGCTTAATGGTACAACTTCCTCTTTCCCTTCCCATATCTCCCTCATCCCTTAATTCCCCACTTCCAATTTCATCGATTACCTTTATTTGTTTGCTCCTGCTTTGTTGCAGGCTGGCATTCTGACAAGCAGGTGCTGCCACCCTAATTAGCAGATCATAGAGTTACTCCATGTGACAAGAGCTGTCCCACATAATCCCTTAACATCACCTAACAGAGGCTGAACCAAGCACCTCCTCCTTTCACATTAAAACTCATCTCCATTCAGTTCCTTTCTCACAAGTGTTTCCATGAATTGAGAAAACAGATCCAAGGGAAGAGAAGAACTGGCCTACAATTTCAAAAATTAGCTAAAAAGCAGCCCGGTACAATTAATTGCTTGCACTAACAACTTTCACTACTTGGTCAGACAAAGACTAATGACTCGGCTTAGGCAAGCAGGGAACAAGGTGGCCAGAAACAGAAGTTGAGAAATTCCATCTCAAAGGACTTGTACTACAAAGTACAACTTATCCTAAGTGCCATCAGCTCCTCTGTGAACTTACGTGTGAGAAACTGCTGGGGAAGCAGGCAGTAGGCCGGTGCTTTAATTTAGCCCAGGAGGATTCAGTTTGCTCTGCATCGAGGTGGCCTCAGATAGGAAGACACTTTGGCCAAATCTGAATATAATTGTGTTATTTAGATCTTCTCTCAATGGAGAATCAATCTCAAATGGTAATACTTCAGTGGAATTATCCACAGATTTGTCAACACAGACATAAAGATTTATTTTAAAAGCCTTTGAAGCATTGTTTGGATTCTGGCTTTCTTACCAAGCACTAAACTTCTCATCTTTGCATTCCTCCAATATATCATTAAAGTAATAAACTGCCATACATATTCTGTAAAGAACCAAAATGATGTTGCCTCACTATGGGGAATACAAAATTCATATATTAGCATTCACACAGTTCTGTCATCATTATGGACCAGGCTTTAAAGAAAAATGAAAGATGGACAGAAATACTGTACTTAACATGGAAAATCTGGTGGGTGGGGTGTGGCAGGACATAAATACATGGTACTGAAAGCAGAGGTCACATTTCAGTAACAAGCTAATACTTCTAGAAGTGCAGAAATGCAATGTAAGGTCAGAAATAAAGTTGCCCTCTACAGCTTCCCGGTTTCAAGTAGGAAATTGTTTGCAATTTAAAACAGATAAAGAAGTACATTAAAGTATTCTGAGATGAAAGGTAGCTTCAATTATTTTCCTGAAGTGACACAGTCTAGTAACAGCACAACATGACAATATTTTATACAGTATCGATCTGGTAAAAAGAGACTACAAACTGAATTTGAATTTTGAGGACCACGACAAGAGAATGGTTGCAGACTGAGCCATTGCTGGATTCACCACACTCAGTAGTTTAAATAAATACAGAAATAAACAAAGGAAATCCTCATGTGGAGGGACAGCTGACGTTGAATGAGAATGAAGGTTGCAAGGGAGAAGGTTAGCAGGTAAAAACAGTTTCCTCCCTTTGGAGGAATGGCATCAAGCAGATACTGTGCACTTTTTAATTCTCTAACTTCCACTTGGTTTTACAGGTGCTGGTTTTTGTGCCATCCAAATGCATTTTATTCCTATTTCTGAACAACAACAAATATGCAAAAGCAGAAAGCTAAACTTCACAATTCACAGAACGGCAGCAAAGAGCTTGCTCTCCAACTCCATATCTCAGTACAAATAGCAAAACCAACTTCCTCTCATCTCAAGAGTAATTTAACATAGCACCACAATACCCACCAAGATGCCCAAGGTCATCTATAAGGGAAGTGAAGCAGCTGCAGAGCTTAAAGTCCTCCCTCTGGTGTGATGGGGACCTTGCAGGGCTCTCACCCAGCCCAGAGAGCTCTCTCACAGCATAATGCACTTGGGTTCAGCCACTTAAGACATGCTATATCTCAGTTTCACCATTAGTAACGCAGATATTAAACATTTGTCTCGATCCTGAGGTACTTCCAGACGTTTATGTTATAGAGGAACATTTCAAAAGCTATTGAGGAGCACAGATGATCACTGTGACTATCAAACCAATGCTGAGCTGCTGTTGTACTATGTAAGCATAATGATAACGGTGAATGGTAATGACGTTTTAAAAGCTACTTACTACTTCAGCAAGTTGACAGCTTCAGGTTTTGATTCAGGTCTCCAAGCTCCCCAGCCAATCACTGAAAGAAGAGTGGAGAAGGAAAAAAAATAACAACAGCGAAGAGCTCTTTTTGTCATACAGTGTTTCTTTGGGTAGACTTTATAGCCTTGCAGATTAATAGGGCTCATAAACAGTGGGATGAAGAAGGGGAAAACAAAGGTAAAACTCTTAATGAGGGAGCTTATTGCATGGAGGTGACCACAAGGACCGAGTGCAGCAGCAGCTCAAGGGGCAGAAGCCCCAGACCACACATGGAACACCATGTTGGAGGCAGCACTGAGGGCATCACAGAGATGAGGAGTCGGGCAGTGGGCACTGCAGCCTTAGCTCCACAGCACTCACTTCTGTTGCTGCTAATGATGAATACCATATGCTTGGCTCTGGCTGTTACAAAGTACGTTACGTTGCTACTGCCAATGAGTCAATCGACTCTTTTCTTTCTGTATGATGTACAAGTTTAGGCCCGTGCATATTTCCTCAAAACTAGCACGTGGGCAGTAATGTCATAAAACTGAAACATCTTCCAACAGTGCCTCTTTTCCATTCGTCTTATTGCCTTGTTCCAGTCAGGTACAGCATTTACTCTTTCCCTCTGCCCTTCTCCCAGATAATTATCCTGAAACAGGAGAGATAATGTGGTTATTCAGATCTTATTTTTTTCCTTCTGTTGCTTTGAACCAGTTCAATTCACTACAGTTAGAAACAGAATGTGATTGGTTAGTTGGTTTTTGGGAAACCTAGAGATGGGGGGAAAAGCAAAGTTCACATCAATTTTTGATCACCCTTCCTGTATCACCCTCCCACTATCAGAAAAACCAGTTTCACTCAGGTCATTTTGGCCATCAAGTATTAATTTGTCAGTGAAAACGAACCTAATGGATCCTCATTTTCTTAATTATTTACAGCTTCCCATCAAAACAGCTTATTTGGGGGTGCCACCACAGGGGATCAAGTCCATAGGCATGCAGTTCATGTAATTAGCATGCAGCCTGCAGCCTTATCTGCTCAAACACTGTAGGAAAGTTCTCAGGTTTCTCTATTTAAACTGTTTCCTTCACAACTATGTACTCTGAGCAGCTGTGAAACATCAATTTATTTATTATTATTATTTTTACTGTACTTTCGAATCAATCAACTTTTACCTTCACTTTCTAAGTATGATGGCATGCACATAAATATTGCAACAAGCCCTAGCTGCAGCATGGACACCAAACCACAAGAGCAGAGCTGATTTAAGGCCTTGCTGTGCCTGCTGCCACTTCTGGGCTTTCAGTAAGAGCAGTTTCACCAGGCTGCTGTCAAACGAACAAAGCTCCCAGGGAGCAGCACAGTGTCAGTGCAGGTAGGACAGTGACACGACTGGATGCCTCAAAAGACCCCTTCTCTTTCTGACAACAGAAACCTGCACATTGTTTCAGAGCCAGCTATAAAAAGAAAATAGGAAAAAAAAAATAGACTGGCAGCGGGCCCTTAACACAGAGACGATCCATTGTAGCACCTCTCTCCATTTGTTCTATGCCAAAACGATTTCCTATCCACCTGTTCATAAAAAGATAGAGCTAAAAGTATCCAGTCATTGTGAATCAGAGTCGCAGAGAACATTAATACCTTGGCACTCAGCCTGTAGGAAAAAAAAACCACAATATATTACTTCCGTCATACATGTAAGAACTACAGGGAATCATTTTCATACACTTGAATAGGCCACTGTTAGTGATCAGCAGTTGTTTGGCCAAATTAACCCCAGGTCTACCTCCAAAATGATTATGATTACATATTATAATTAATGATGACACTAAGGATATTAGGCTCCGAGGGGGTTTTGTTTGAATGAATGATAGATTTGTTCTATTCAAAGAGAAGTGTTCAAGGCACGCTTTCGGCTTATGCATCTACATGCAGCCCTTCAAATAATCTCATGGTTGCTGGTAATTTTGGAGAAAAGAGATATTGTGGGAAAGAGAAGGGGGTCCTTTCTGGATTTTAATCTTTTCTTCTCCTAATGAATAAAAATGATCACAATGCTTTTTGGTCAAAGTCTAGTCTATCATCTTAGTTGAACGTATCTGAGAAGTCACCATGAAGCCTAGACCAGAGAAGGAGGTTGGCAAGCTCAGTATTGGCATCTAGAGACAGCAGGGAATGTCTGTAGCAGGTATTTATGGTATGTGCGTTTGTTGTAGTAAAACATGTGAGGATTTATGCACATACAAAGTGGTGGAGAAAGATGAAAAAACAAGATTCTAACAGACTAAATCCACATTTAGGAGTCTGAGTGACTACAGATCGAAATCTTGCCTGTCACTGACCACTATCTCTAAAATAAACCAGCACCTGAAGTCACATTCCTTGAAGTTAAGGAATTATTATGAAATGTGGCTCCATTATTTAAAACTCAGCTACAAACGCTTTCTTTTCCTTCTCCAGCCCCCCCACCCCACTCTCCCAAGCACTAAGTGCAGAAAATTTGTGGTTTTGGAGCTCAGTCAGCAAACAGCCCTAAACGCAGTGCTGGCTTCGTGTCACAGCTCCAAACAGAGAGGCGATGCACGTTGCCCTAAGTGGTTGCAGCAGCAGGCTCTACAAACCTGAAACCCTGCAAGGTTTTACTACCCAACTGATGTCTGAAGATCTGGTTATAATATTCCCTTTACTCTTTATTCTATTGCAGCAGCGTAAGTCACAAATGGAAAAACTAGAAGTGAAAAAAGTTAACGCAAGACTGCAGTAGAAACTTCATCTTCTTGTCATTTTTTTTTTGTTATTTCCTTCAATAGCCGTACAGTACTTGACATACACCAAGAAGTTTGAGGTTTATGAGACCAAATGCAATCTCTATGAGGAGATATTTGTTCTTTGGTTTCTCTTTCATTTTTATAAAAGCATTGCACTGTATAAATACATTATAGATACATTATTTATAGCCCTCCTATCTAGCCAAAAATAAAACCAGCATAATTAGTTTACATAGCCGATTCTTCTATTGCTAAGATTTATCCACCTGTAGTTTTAAAAACAGCAACTACTTGACAGAGTATATTGATGTGCTTTAATCACTGCTGAACATTTCCTGTCTATTTGTAGGCACTCAGAGAAACCCAAGGGGCATAATTTACTAGAGTCCAAACTGAAGTCGTTTGACAGGATGTCACAGGGAATAATCCTGGAATTATGAGCGTAAAAACAGGATGTTCAACAGCGTGAACCAGTCCAACCTTGGCAGTTTAGTCATTTCTGTACAACCAGAGGAACCACAGTGGTAATCTTTTACCAACTTATCATAGTTAAAATGAATTATTTAAGAAATCTTCATGGAAATGTCAAATATTACTAATCTCCAACCAAAGCCTGCAAGTTTGAAAGGAGAGGAGAGAGAAGAACTACTCATGACCTTAAGTTCCCCCATTTATGAAAAGTTGGTATTGCATTACAATTTTCTAGTTTGATGTTATTTCTAAAAGAAACAAAGAAATTAATAAGCCCCTTTCTTTGGTCATTTGGCCTTGCGGAGGAAACGAAGCAGTGGTACATGTTGGAAGAGCAGAATGACTCCAAGCCCAGCAGCTGCAATGAGCTATTCGAATCAAGAGCATATTGCTTCACCTGGGCAGAACTCGGGGTGGCCCAGATGACACAGACAGGCCCACAACAGGACAAATATCTATAGGAATGGAGCAGAGTCAGAGAGATCACAAGAGAGCTGGGGAGGAAGAGCACAGGAAACAAAGGTAGTCCCAAGAGAAACGCTGACAGAAAAATAGGCTGACAAGGTAGAAAGGAAGGAGTGGGAGGGATAAGACCAAGTTGAATCGCATTGATCATGGAATATGAATACCATCTGCAAACAGTATGAACATGGGACACTGTTATTCCCCTCTGTCCTGAAAATCTTGCCTCACCACCTAAAGAAACATGTATTCCTAACTGCAGGCTCACAGACAGCAGGTGAAAAGGGAGAAGGTGTTTAAGGCATGGAAGAAGGGAAAGAGGTTGTGGAGATGCATTAGTGAAGCTGAATTTTGACAGCGCATTATGCTTAATTCAACATGGAAACACTCTCAACAGTGTCTAAGTAGAACCCAAGAAAGCCTCCTTGGCTTCTTGCAGCTAGGTTCTCAGCTTAGTAATTTGTTAAACTAGGGCTGTAGAGAAGGGAAGTGGAGTCAATTGATAGTGAAAAACGTCTGTGAGGGAGGAAAAGACATACGTGCATTGTGAGGAAAGACTACAGCCCTGGATTTATTATATACATAATAATTAATAATGACCCATTTTTCCTATTCCAGATTTCTAAATTCCTTACTCATTTTAATTAAGTTCACTCTAAAAATAGGATGCTGTAAGAACAAAGAACTTTTTACTACTTCAAAAATGCAAGCTTACTCTCTAGCCAGGATTTTCCATGCTTTGGTACAAAGAGCTATTATGACACGACATAAATGCGCTATCAATGGAAGACATTTTTAGATAAAACTTGATAATGTAACATTTACTGATTCTGTCTGTCAAGACAGATAAAGAGAATGAGACTTCATAGCAAAACACACAGGAAACGTAATGGCAACAACAAAAACAAGTACAGGCAGCATAGGCACTACTTGTTGACCTACAATCTGTATTCGTTAAATTCTTTCCCATAGACACAGGGACTTGCCTTCTGCACCAATATGGCTCTAGGAGCTCCAGTTCTAACAATACAATTACATTTACTTGACAGCATTCAGAACTTGTTTCTATTATTTGTTTTAAACTTCCTAATTCCATCTTCCGTACACAATTTTAATGATACAGAACAATATGGGGCTGTACAGTTGCCTAAATACATAGCCAGTCTGATGAGATCTCTCTCTTCTTGGGCACTGTGAGGCCCATCAACAACACTCAGCTCAGAAACACAGCCCAGAAGCTTTACATTTCCCTTCTGCATCATGAACCTGATTTAAATTCAGAGCAAAGACAAGCATCCCTGGTGAAGAGCAATTGCTCTTTAAACAACTTTCATAAATGCTTCCTGTGCTAACAAGGGAGCGTAGAGTTTGCTTAGGTGAAATAAAGCAGACGGACAGACCTCCCCATATCCTGCTTTGGTTCCAAGTTTCAATAATGAACAAGGGTGTGCAAAGAAATGAGAGCAGTGGAAGTGCCAGAGGTATCCCTTGGAGATGTGTATATCGTGTTGTCATGTAAAAGAGCTCTTGAATGATAAAGAAGCAGAACCCAATTACTACCGGTTTCATGCTAATCTGAACCAATAACTAACTGTAGACTTTGGATGGTATCATGATGCCCGCAGTAATTAATTCACCTCTTTATTCCCCAAACATGCTAGGAAATTAATTTCCAATACTAGAATTAATTTGGCACTAGAAGATACGAAAGCATTTGGAGTTACCTGGCAATCACTTGGAAGTCTTCTCTTGGACTCAGCACAGTAAAGTGTGTGGCCTTGCAGAGGCACAAGCTCAGAGACACCATCCCCACACGTGATAAGTTTGTTGGAGAGCAGATCTTATCCCAAACTGTGTTCTTCCCTTGGGCAACAACCAGACAAGGAGGAGAAAGCAGAGAGCCACAGTTCAGGCAAGTTTGTAGTTGAACGGATACTGTCCCACTCTTGATGTTCTGGCCTACAGAAAGAAGTAGATAATATCCAAATTAGCAGTGATTAAGCCCTTTTCAGTGCATTATACCACCAAATGAACATGAATATCTCTCTGGCTTTCTGAATAGTTGGTGTTAAGTATGACCGTAGAGGTGTCAAGTAATTATCTACACCGTGATCTAAAAGTGAAGTCTACTCTGCAAAACAAGTGAAAGCCAGATTTTAAATGATTTTGCATTATTTTCATATATTTAGGCATTGAACTATTCCTGAAGCCATTTTCACTGAAGCTTGAATTCCAATTAATGAGAAAAATTCTGCATGTAAACAATCTTAAACTGTTCAGAAATCTTCACACTAACTACCTTTTTATAAAAAAAACTTGTAAAGCCAGCCTTCATAAAATTGTACTTTATATGTCATCCACTAAAATATCTCCAAATTTTTAATTCTTTAAGACTCTTCCAATGAATTCTTCCTTACAGATGACGTCAACAGAACAGTAAAGGGCTGAACTTGGCCTAGGATTTCAGGTATGCAGAGATCATCATAGTTGTTAGATAGAAGTTTTCTTTATTTTAAAATGTTTCTTAGAGTAAATAATGCTCTAACACCACAGACATGTCGGAAAACAGACTGGTAAGGCTAGAAGGAAAAATAACACAATGTGTATGTAATGATATTGGTAAGCTGTAATACACCAAAGTTATCATGAAAAAAAATGGTTTCTCTCTCCATTGAGCTCCTCTTTCAACCAGTCTTGCAGTCTTCTCCTCAGCCTTTAGGAATCAACGGTTAAATAATGAGTCAGTAGGAGACATCAGGAAACATGGTGCTGCATCATATCTTGGAAGGATGAGGAAGATTTTCCTCCCAAAACCTTCAGCTGGTAACGCTGGGACACCGCAAGGGGCCACGCTACAGTAGTCTGGATGTGGGACAGCAAAAAAAGAAAGAAAAAAAGCTACTATTTACCACCTTAAAGAAAAAAAAATAAGAAAGATACGTTGGACTAACTAAACTTCATTTTGTGAATTACAGCTTTTTTTTGCTCAGTAAAGAGGGGAAAAAAAAAAGAAAACATTGAGAGATGGAATTTTGCCCATAGACTGATGACTACAGATCACGTTTCTAGTGGGCTTATAACCTGCTCCAGTGAAAACATAATTTTTAATTTGCTTTTAGGGTTATTTATTTTTTTTTTATTATTACACTAAGGGTTTATAATTTAACGTCAAACATAATTTTGCACGAATTACGAGACTGCACTGTGATGCTGAAGATAAGATGTATGCGACTGGTTGGCATCGCCTCAAACTGGGTTGCTGAGAAAATGGATCTCTAATTGGCAGGCTGCCATCCCATGCTTTGCTCCGCGCAGCTTCAAATGAAACGAGCTATCTTTGCAGAGTTACGCACAACAACCTCTCAGACAGCACAAAGAAAAATAGGCATCTTTTAACCCTGTTGTATTCACCATTTCACACGGCCCAGGCTACACTTGATGTTAGCAATGGGTGATCACGTTCGTTTTGTGTAGTTCCATTAAAAAAGAAAAAAGAACTATTTCTGAACGTTTGTGCCTTAGAAGAGACATTTCAGGTACCAATTAAAATTCTAAATTATTGGTCATATCACTTCATAAAAATCACACCAATTTTGATTAATTGTAGTTCAGCCATTTAAGAGCTGAAAAAACATGACATTTGACTATGATGTCATTTTCTCGTTCATTCCAGTGGTAAAAGTCCTCCGCTACAGCTCCAGAAAGAATAATATAAAATTAAAGCATGGAAATGATCAGAGGAAATAATTTTGACAATGAAGTAATTTCCTAGATTGGTTTTAAGTATGACTTCTTTGTCAGCTTTAAATAAAAAAAATAAAAGATGCCATAATTTTATTGAACTTGCGTGGTGAATGAGTAATGGGCATACGTAAGAAATGCTGTAAGTTAACATAAAATCAAACCATATGCTTGAGCCCAACTAGAACAGAACACCCCAAGACTGAACCCAAACCAAACATATACAAGGGAATCCCAAGCCAAAGTACGACGTCTTCAGAACCAAGTATTACTGAACTTAAAAGCCACAGAAAGCGGGATGATAAGATCAAAGGCAATTCCTTTGACAAACAGACAGCACGGCCTACATTCCAGTTTTCAGATATACTTGACATTCAAAGCTGTTCAGCAATAACTTAAATTTCCTATCCGAAACTTCCGTACATTTTGAAGAGGTTTTTTCCCCTCTAAATGAGTAGCTTCAGAATTTTTCCGTTAGATTTTTTTTTTAAATATTATTTTTGAGTGCAGTTGAAAGTGAAGCCCTTGCATATGTTTGTATTTTCATAGGTGCCAAACTGATGCTAGGATACAATCCAACTTCTTTTGAAATCAATTGGAATTTTTCACTTGACTAGAATTCAAGCATCTGTTATTAGCAATTTCAGAGAGAGAAAAACTTCAAAAATAATGCAAAATGGGGAACTGGGACACTGTCATTTTCTCTGTAGTCTTCATTCATCTAGAAATTGAAGTAATTTGTAAACTGTGTGACTTCCCGAATTAGAGACCAAGGCTGCCCAAAGGAGGCAGCGACAACAACCTTGTGAAAAATGTCAGTTCAGAAATAGTGGCAGCACTCCCTGCTAGCGCCTTCCTGGAACTCCACCATTTCAGATACAGATGTACAGTCCGGTGCAATCCAGAACCTGCAATAGGATCCAAGTGCAGACCCGTGGAATGAATTTCCCTTCACAGCAATTTACGTCATCAAATGCCATTTGGCTGGGAACGAAACAAAAGTTCTGATTGTAAGGAAAAAGAAAAGAGCTGAGAAAGCTGACAGATTTTCTCAAGACTCAGCGTCCTCAATTCCTTCAAGCAGTACTGGGGTCCTTGAGTACCATCAAGTGCCACCCTTCCCAGTGTAGAGTATTTCTTCTGTTACCGACCTCCATGCTAAGAGGAGTGTGAATTCAAACCTGCGTCTCCAACGCAGCGTGCGAGGGAAAGGGAGCACCCACTGCAAAGGTTAAAACAGTACTGCTCAGAAACATCTCAACTGTCAGGAAATGAAATTTCTTGAGGGGGGGTGGAACTCAGAAAAGAATCACCGCCTGGGCAGAACTGCATGGAGTGAATCATCAGTGCCAAACTGGTTTTGCTTTAAAAGAATGCAATAGTTTGTGTATCTAAAGGGACGCTCGTTTAGCAAACAGACGTCAACAACAGGGACATGGCCTCCCAGAAGAGGAGAAGCCAGGCTGAAGCACTGCGGGAGGTGCTCAGTCCTGCAGGAGGGACCATCTGCAGCTCCTGAGCGAGGAAGGGTTTCCAGCCTCCCACATCTCGTTGAGATCTACCAAATGGAAAATGGAGATAGAGAAAAAATATAAGTTCTCCATACAGAGAGATGACAGCAAAACAAACAATACATTTAACCTTAGGCACAAACCTAAGCGTCAAAGGGCCTAAACCCGTGAGCCTCATCACCTATGAAGTCCAATCAGAAGTATAGGCAACAAGGGACATTTCTGAGTTTATGATCATTTGATGTGTGCAATATTGTATTTAAATCACTGACGTCCAATAATAATGTGTCACAGCCACCAAAGGCAATGCAGTCATTGGTCAGTTGAGCATGTAGATGTGCCCAAGTACAAACCCTGGTAAACAGCATGCCTGGAAACATAAAATTAGTGGAGCGAGTCCCCTATCTTTTTAAAATGTATGCATGCTTTCTTTACCAAAAAAAAGCTCATTTCACAGCACAGACTATAAAAGCAATCAGAACCTACCCAGGCTCTCATTAGTCTGCACATACATGGGATATTGCTCGAGATGATTTTCATGTCCAGTCTTGCATTAGTAAGAGTCACCTATTCAGAAAGTCACTTTATCATCCATGGGATGTGGAAATTCTTGGCAAGTGATGCTTAGCAAGCTCTATAAATTATTTGCCACCAGACCTTCCCTTTTTCCAAATTTCCCCATTTTCCTGTTAAAAGTCTAGAAATTGAAAGTGATGTTTCCACAAAGCAGTTTCACGTAAATACGTAAATGCAAGGTCAGGAGTTTCACTTTTTGTAATGACTAAGAAAATCCTTTCAGTTTTGCTTGAAACACCCAGGTTTTTCTCCTGCCTAAGTTATGTGCAAAATCAGATCTTCTTTCTACTAGGTTGCTGTAATGAGTGTACAGGAAATAATATTTCAAAAGACTTCTACAGACTTGAGAGCTCACTACCGCTCTCAAATAATTTGATAAAACATATTTCTCAGTTCTAGTTAAGAGATGAGTGTTTATAGTTTTATTTTGCCTCTTATTCATGCCTGTATTCCACCGCAGCACGTTGTAAAAGCCTCGCTAATCCCCTCTAAGCAGCCAGAAATATTTGAAGTCATCTCTTTTGCCAGCAAATGAGCAGGCCATGTCAATGACCCATTTTGGTGCAGCAAAAAGTGCCTCCTGAGTTATCTACAGCTTCCTAATCCAGCAGCAAAACAGTGCCTGCTTGTCTCTGGAGACTCTTCCAGTTGGCGTGGAGTCCACGTCCCTCCCATCCCAACAGCCATGCTATAAAACTATTTCTGCCCATTCTCAGACGCACAGAAAGAACGTTCTTCTT
The DNA here is from genome assembly GCA_016647715.1 of Pavo muticus. Lineage (NCBI taxonomy): Eukaryota > Metazoa > Chordata > Aves > Galliformes > Phasianidae > Pavo > Pavo muticus. The sequence continues at coordinate 4,725,750 of JACDJE010000036.1, read as the reverse complement.
GTATGACTCATCCAATCAGCCTGTAACACAGCTCTTCTCAGATCTTTAAACACGACAGCCGAATGAATTATTTTATCATATGATCATTTTTGCAAGAGCGCAGCACTCCATAGCAGCTGCCTGCCACAACCACACGGACCTGCAGCCTCCCACCACGGCCTTGCTCAGGTACCATCTCCCACCAAAATATTTCTTTACTTCCCAGGTTCTGAGCCCAAGCACTGCTTGGCATGCTCTTGTTATCACATTTCCTCTCATCACAGAAATAAACTCACCCCCAATACACAACTCAGAGTGGGAGTACAACAACAGGGACTTCCAGCTCCTTGGCAGTCTACAAGGTTTAGTCAGTACCACATTAAAAGAAAAACAATTTCAAACTACATGTCTTGCTCTCCCACCTTTTCACACTAAGTATATCTCATTGCAAGGGTCATTCATAGAAATAATTCTGGGCTCCGCAGCTTTTTCCTGGGTTATTTTTTTCCCCCTCAATCTGCTTTTTCTAAAGTAGCAAGAATATGGGGGTCAAACTTTGAAATGATTCTAAGTGCAAAAGCTGGAAGGTCGCTCTCTTCTCTTTTTTTTTACTTTTCACCCCTTTCTCATCTATTGACTCTGCAGTTCTCCAGGGAATGGGTTGTCTACAACCATATGGTTACTGCAAAGCACAACACGGGCCTTACACCAGCAGGCCCCTGGGTGCTATTCATGGCATCAGCAGGTAGAAGTCAGCCACCACGAGGCCATACAAACTTCATCTGCCACGTATTGGTTCATTCCTTGCAAAAATAATAAATCACTAACATTCAGGATTTTCACATTACCACGTGCTTTTTTTTTTCCTCGTCCAAATTAAACACATGCCAAAAAAAAAAAAATTATTTGAGAAGATGCAAAGTTTGCCAACGAAATATAAACTATTTCAACAGCATCCTTTTACTTCTCTGAAAAGGAAAATGCGAGTCTAACTAGTCACAAACTCCATGTGAATCATTAGTGAGTGAGATACTGTTACCCTGGGGCTGCCGTAACTTGCATGCATGCCCTCCTTCCTACTTCAAGATCTTTGAATTTATTTTTTTCGGGCACATATAAAAGCGTGTATGGTTGAAATAAAAAATAAAGCAGATGCAGATGATACTTGAAAGTTCAGCAGACTCCAGTATGGCAGCGACGGAAACCATTAGGGCAAGAATATACTGTTTTCCTATGGTCAGCATCCACGTAGAAAAAAAACAGCAGAGGTTTCAATATCTTGAAAGCAGAGAAAGTTCAGCGGTTCTTGGACAAGGAATTATTTTTTGAACTTTAAATGCAGGGTCTTCATCCTGTTTTCCCTACCCAGCCAACTCCTGCTAGCTTTAATACAATTTCCCTGCCTAAGTGCAGGCAGAGCAGGCCCCGTGTGCCTGCATGGTTGGGGCCATTAATTACATTTGGAAGAGGAGCGCAGTCCAGTCCAACTCTGATGGGGATGTCTGTCAAAACACATATCCCCATGTTAACGAGCAATGTCCTGTCAAGAAGGGAAGGAAAAGAGAAAAAAAAAAGAGAAAAGCCCACTATAAGCTTATGCCCATCCATGCACATTCTTACTTTATTGTTTTGCATTATCCTAGGCATAGTTTAATGCTGTTTATTGTACAGATCCTTCTCACTAACCAATGCAATTGTTGTTTACAAGGAGAAAAAGCACTTCTACCATTTAAGTTTCCAGCTCTAATGAAGAAGCGCGCTTTTTCCCATGCTTTCAGAAATATTTCTGAACATAAGAACAATCAGTTTAAGTGGAACCGACTTCAGAATGCAATGCACTTGCTACCCACAAAACCGCTCGGCGTAGGCTTAAGGAAAGGTGAACTTACGATCAGTTTAAGCTAAGCTGTATCTGAGATAAAGCAGCTCACATCTTCAGAAGCGAAGAATCAAAATTATAATTGTTTTTGCCATTTGAACAGCAATTTTACTCCTGAATGCGTTGTTTTAGGCAGGAATTAATAAAAATTGCATGCGCTTCAGGTGCTGCACAGCTCACCCTTCTCCACGCAGCCCAGCCTGGAGCTGTGAATGCTCCTTTTCTTATTATCAGTTAATAATTCTCTCTCATTGAGGCAAATTAGGAACTTGACTGTGTTAGAGAGTCCAGAACGCTGCTAGAGGCAAAAAGGGGCTAAATGGCAGAAATTCCTCTCTGAGCAAGATGCATGAAGCACAACATTGTGTCCACCACAAAAGCTGCTCTGTATTTTTGATCCTTTCTAATTTAATTAGCCCAAGAGGTAGCGCATTAATTTGCCAAGAATTCTTCTGATGCGAAAGCTGCCCTCATTGCAGCGAAGGGAAAAAATAACCTGCCTGCTACAGTGGCATGCCAGTAATGAAAGGGGGTTATTTTTGTGTTACAAATGGCATTGCAGGGTTACAAGAGACCTTTAAACCTTTTTATCTCTGGTTGGGTCATATGTAACACAGTGTAACACAAAGCACTAATTAACCAATTCTGGTCCAGAAATCTTTTTAAATGCTTGGAGTAACACTGTTAGAACCCAGGTCACAGGCACAACTTACATATATATATATATATATTATTAAAAAACAGAAGTCTTGCATGCTATGTTAAAAAGAGCATTAAAAAGGATCAATCGGCCACAGAAGCCCAGTTGCATGGCACTCCACATCCCAGACATTCATCCTGGCTTTGCTTTCTTTATGTTTAATGATATTCTTTATGTGGGCAATCTGGAGCCTTCAATTCCCTTAGCCTGTCTCTTGGCTCTTAATGCCGTATTTGTTTGGTAAATTGTCTCCATGCTAATCTTCTTCATCAAATACTTGGGGTCAGATTTGAAAATCTTTGATCAAATCTACTACCACCCAAGCTTCTTCACTGCCATGTGCTTCTGATACGTTCTTATGCACATTAACGGGTCATTTACTCATTAAAGAACAATGAAAAACATGCATAGTATGAGAAGTCCTGCAGGAGACTTTGAACTGTTTATTAAATTTATGGAATCATTTCTCCCACATGACTTTTTTCCTCCTGTATTTTTAAAGGGATGATAAGAATACTCGCAGAGGGATTCCTGCGTGTTGAACTGTCTCCCTTCTCCTCCCTGTTTCGCACTGCAAGGCTCAGAATTGATTCTACAAAACCAAAGCTCTGGCACACAGAGTTTCGCTCTGTAGTGTCAAAAATAAATGGCAAGTAGAACAGATTTTACCCTTCGCTACATACGAATCAAGGGGCACATCAGCTCTTGTACGTGCCTGGGCCACTACACCACTGCAAACAGCAGAGCACAGGGACACAACCTCCAGTCATTGAGGCTGCCCATGGGCAGGATCGCATCCCTCGTTGGCACTGGCCAAGAGTGTTATTTGCTTTTTCGTGGTTTCCAGTAATGTGCTTTTCTGTTGTGTTTGAGGTCAGAGGGACCACAGAGTGAGCCACTTCCAAATCAAGCCTGAATCTTTTTACTTCAGGATTCTTTCCCCTTGCATAATCACTTGTTTTATGTTTTCATTTGCCTGGTTTTTACTGCACATGGCACCAAGCAAGTCCAAGTAAATGGTCTTATCCAAATGAAAAACCTCCCATTTCCTTAACAAAAAAACTGATGTATTTGTGAAACTTGGAAAAAGATGAGGCACTTTACTCCTCCTAGACACAGGCTTAATTTATAAAACCTGCTTTAACTACTTCTTGCATCAATTACTATTAAAATAAATAAGAACCTTCCAGCAGCATCAATACTGCCCTACACAGTATCATTTGAGATCAGTATTCGTTGGTTGTGTTTTTTCCCCCGCCCCTCTGTTAAAGCAACTCTCATTACTTCATGGACTGGAAGTCCATTTCTCTGGATGTCCTCCTACCATATCCATTAGCTTTCTGATGTACATGTAATTACATTGCAGGAAGCACTGCACAGGGCAGTCTCATGCACTGTGGAAAATCAAACAGAGAATCTCATGCTTCTAGGAAGTCCTGAAGAGCTGAGTCCTGTTTTGGTCCAATTAATAAAGATATTGTGCTAAAACTGATAAAGTGCTGCCTGATTACCAGCTCTGCTTGGAGCCAGCTTCCTGCTCGCAGGGGACGAAAGCTCAGAACCGCCCAAGCATTGCCTGGGAAAATCCATCAGAACAATCCCATAAACAACGCAGCGAGATCGCTGGATGAGTTGGGCGAGAGCCCCGCAGTCAATGGGAGGTTTGGCATGGGTTTTAATGAGGCCAGGACTCCAGCCAGCCCGCTTTGGGTTTTTAGCAGCCCGTTGGGAAAGTGGCCAACGCCGGGAAGAAAGCAGCTGACCAGCAGGAAGAGGAAGCTCCCGCATCGCCCCACAGCCATCACTTCCTTTCCCTGAGTGCACAAAGTGTGAGGAACCCACTCCTGGAGATCATCACAGAGTCAGCAGTGAGGACAAGGGCTCTGCCCAGTTTGGCTGCAAATGCACAAGGCTGGAAGGCAACAGAGGACAAAATAGCTCATTTGAGCAGTGGAAATCCTTACAGAAATGCTGAGATGATTTTCCCACGTTTACACCTGGAGAAGCAGCATATCAGATGCTGCAGAAGTTAGTGGTTTTTTCCAGCTTTAATGTCCCACAGTTTTCTTCTGGAGTTCTCTCTTAGTGCTGCAGTTTGACTTTCCAAGACTCAACAGGCTCCCGAGGTAGGACTCAAACATTAAATGCTCCTGCATCCTTGGGGCAACTTCTGATCAAAGGGAAACACTGCCAATAGGGTCTTGTCACACAGGATAGGAGTGCTGATTACATGTATATTAAAAAGAAAAAGCAAACCAAGGTTGAACCTTTTGGTGCTGGGGTCAGTTCTGTGCCTCCTACAACAAAAATAAACCCTCCTGACCTCTTACTTGAAATGTGCACTGGGTGGCTGCAGCCCTTCCTTCAGCATCTGTGCAGAGAGTGACCACACTGAAGCACTGTAGCTAGGTGCAAGTTGGAAACGCCTTTCACTTCAAGGTGAGGAAACTTGCAATCAGGAAAGATTCTTCCTGTACATTTTTGAAATGATCTTCATATCTCTGGGAGCACTCAAAATGATATTTTTACAGAGCACAAGGCACTAACAAATGGTCATTGCTAAAAGCCTGCTGTAGAGCTAGAAGAAGTCTGAGTAAGATGAGATAGACTTCTATTAGAGAAAATAAGGCATTATAACAAAGTAAATGTCCACGTTCACACTACTGATTCTGCCTATGGGGCACGTGGTACTTCAATAAGAAGCGTTCCAATACTTGTTAAAGCAGTAACTGTGAAGATGCCCAAACCCTGGGAACTGCCCCTATAATAGTTTTCCAATGAATTTTTTTTACTATATACCCAAAAATGAAACTTCTAATTTGTTTCTATGATCCTACGATTGATATACGAAGTTTCCCAGCAAGAAGCTACCTGATGCTCTATTTATCTTCAATTTGCAATTAAAAGTTCTCAATACTAACAAAGCTGGAGGTCATAACACCACACAAGCAAAAGGCAAAACTCATCTCTTTCAAGCTAGACCTAAGTCACAAGACCTAAATCCTTCCTGTACATATGGGATAAGAACACATCAAAGAGCACATGTTGAAGGAGATGACGTAAGTCATCTCCATTATTGGCATTTTGTGATACAATGAAAGCTGCCATAAGTAAACAAGAGGCTAGCAGAAACAAGTTAATTTAATAGAGGTGTCATTTTTGAAGACGAGCACTTCTACTGTAGACAGACATATTAGGGTATTTTTGCAAGCATGAGAGGTTCACCAATAATTAAGAAGTCTCCTCAGCAGATATAACTGAATTTAAAAACTCTCCATTTTCTCAGAAGCCAGTTTCTTGCCAGCAGTCCTAATTTCTCAAGCTACACCAAGTGCACAAACACAGAATCATAGAAACATTATTTTTTCCAGGGAAACGTGATTTTCCAGTCCTCCTGTCCAAGCAGATAGGACATCATAACCTTCCCAGCCTCAAAACATTAGCATGAGACTTATGAGCACTACCTGCAGCAGCACGTCTTGCTTGAGGTAGAACATTAAATATTTTCAGCAAGACAAACTCTTTCATAGAATAAATATGCCCATAGAGGTGTAGAACAAACCTGCAGTAGACCACACCAATATGGGTTGTGACGCAGTGGAACAAGTTGCCCAGGGAGGCTGTGGATGCCCCATCCCTGGAGGCATTCAAGGCTAGGCTGGATGTGGCTCTGGGCAGCCTGGTCTGGTAGCTGGTGACGCTGCACACAGCAGGGGGGTTGAAACTAGATGAGCACTGTGGTCCTTTTCAACCCAGGCCATTCTATGATTCTACGAATATAACCAGGCAGTACATTTACAGGATGTGTATCAGGCAGGTGTCTCCTCACATATACCAGGTTATGAACCAAGCACTGTCCCCAGGGTTTGCAAGGGTTTTCTCTCATCTGCCCTGCCCCACTACACCATAATTGCTGACGCCGCCCCAAGAAGTTACAAGTAATGCACTTGGTTCTTCTCTCCTTCCCACTTTTTGTTTTGTTCTAAAGAGAGGCCTGAGAACCAGGCTGCTTCTCTGCAGCAAACAGAAGCAGATCAAGTACTTTAATTACTCTTGGGTCGTTTGCACTCTCGTAATTTCATACCCACATATCTTTAATATTTATAGCAGACACTGAAAAGATTTAACATATGTAGTGATTTTCACCAAGTAACTCCACACTCTTCCTGAATACAAAGATGTAATTTGTCACCATTTATACAACCTGCTAAAAATCCAGCTAGTAATTCATGTGAACAAGTTTCTCCTCCAAGATTTTAATTAAAACACAAATGCCTTGCACACTTCAAATTGTAATATCCTGCGCATGTATTTTAACTAATGCCTGATCAGAGGGGGGTTTTGTAAATAAGATGTATTCTTACATCTGAAGAAGTTCCATGTAATTAGCTGAATGCAGTAAAAGATATATTTTAAGACGACCCAAAAATAGCAGCCCTAATGAGAAGCATGCAAACTGGAAATAAAGCATTCGAGAAGCAATAAAAACAATCAGTAAGACCAACAGTAAAGCTGAAGGAAGGACTAAGGCAGAACACTGTTAGCAGGGCAGCAATTTGTGGTGCTTTAAGGAAAGTTCGTATTCTTTCGAGAATTCCGAGAGGAGTTTTTCAGAAAGGAATCCATAAAACAGGAAATTTACCGTAAAATTGAAACGTACCTCACATGGGATCTTGTGGCTGTTACACAGTGTGTGTGTGCTTGTTGGTTCGATGAATACAAAAAGTTATGATTATGATGCATAGGGGATAAAAACAGCCTCGAATATATGTTTTCCTCAGTGCTTCCTAACAAATGCATCCCCACTGCGTTAGGAGTTAATGAGAGGTTAAAGCAGTCACTTTGGGGTTCTTGCATTTGCGTGCATGTAAATGCTTACACAACTTGCGGGTTGGGAAACCAGCCACCAAAGGTGGAATCCTGCCCTTAGATGTCCACCAGAGATCCAACTGAAGTCCAGGAGCTGTGTGAGTTTAACTGATGGACAGACAGCCCCAAAGACTATTTCTCAAGCTGCTGAAAATCTCCCTGGAACAAAATGAAAGTAATAATAGGAACAGAATATAAGAAAATAACTGTTCTCTCTGGAGACCCTAAGACCACATCCTTTGTTTCTCTGCAACATTTTTTGGTAACTCTTCAGCCCTGTCACTTGTTATTGCCCAAGCTCCATAGTACCCCCTGTCCTCATCTCTGTGCCCTGTATCACCGGTCTGTAATTTGTTGGTAATCTCAGCCTTACAGAACAGACACAAAGATTCCTCCAGATTTCAGAATGTGAAGATAAATGCAAAGAAGAGGCACATCTGACAAACTGACACTCAGCAACCACTCCTGTATAAACACGTGTGACTGCTTCTTTTCCTTATTGTTACCATCCTCATAAAGCCATGATTCACAATTCCTGGAAACTGAGGTTGAATTAAGTGAGAAGGGTTATGAATACTCCCAACTTAGCAATGCTTCTGTCCTGACAAAGCTGTAGGCTGAGCATCCCTCCTGCTACACAACTTCTGAGATGATTTCCAGCCAGAGCAGCCACCAGGAATATTCAATCATTTACCATCAGCTTAACACCACCATGCACAGCACAACAAATCTTTTACAGAAATAACAAATCTTAACAGATTTGTTAAGATTTCACAAATCTTTTACAGAAATAAATCATTTTTTACCCCTGTTTTAAACTCAGGTTAGATGAAATTCAGCCTGAAAGGAGAGTGGCAAGAAACAGTTACACTCGAGCCAGTTTGTGTAATCTGGCTGTATTTGTGGCTTCTACTTTTCTGGGAAGGAGGCCTCAAATGGTGTCAGTGTATTTCTTGTATTCTCTAGTCCTAAGGGAAAGTTGACCTTATTTTCATTTTCTCACTGCCTGAGCCTTTGGTTTGCTGCAGAATTCCAGGAAGAACTTCCTGCAGGAGAACAATATCTGGCATCCATTTCGCTGACTAAGTGAAGGAGCAGTATACGAAAGGGTAGGTCAGGCCCGAGTAAATAAGGTAAGTCACTGTTATCCTGGATACAAGACCTCTGAGGCAAAGCTGTAACACCTTTCAGGAAGCTCAGAGCTGCCAGGGGAGGCTGCTGTTCTCCTGGTAACAGCACACAGACAGAGGGGCATTCTTTTATAATGCCTGGTGCTCTTTTCTCACAGATCTTTATGCTTTTAAGGCGGCATCAACAGCACTTCCACCTCCTTCAGGCTCAGGAGAGAAGATTTGCTTGGTTTGATTTTTTATTTATTTTGAGGAGTTTTCGTGACTATTTTTAGTAGACAGTCATAAAATAATGCATGCAATAAAATCGCTAAGAGCTGCTGACAGTCCCATTGTAGCTTAAGGAGGAATAGGAGTGCACCCTGCCAACAAAGCACCTCTAGGTCAAGGCAGCACGTGAAACCTGCAGCATCCAATGCTGCTCAGCAAATTCACTCACCAGAGTGGTTCTGTCTTGGTTTCTTGCTGCTTTGACGTTTATTCTATCTGGTGGTTGCTCTAAATGTGAATCATTTCCTGCAGGAATCAGCATGTACAAAACATGTGTCTTATCTACCTACCTAGATTCAGCCTAACAAAAGGCAAAGAGCAGAGCAAGAAAATGTAACAGAAAGTACAGGAGGAAGGCAGCAATCATCTCTGAATCCTATCAGAGCTGTTGTGCACACCCACTCAGAGCACTGTGCGTGGTCAGAGCTGTGTTCCCACCCCACCAGGACAAGGTGCCAGGTTCAAGGCAGAGCCCTGTCAGTAGGTGCCTACAAACCAGGCTGGCTGGTCCTCACCACCCCTCTCCCTTTATCTTTCCCTTCCCAGTTTGGATGCAAATTGCTAACCAAATCAAAGAAACATGACATGGCCAATTTCACATCACTCCACAAAGCCACTCCACTTTTTACCACTGGGCAGAGGAACAGGAGCACCACCAATACCTTGTTTGCCCAATGTGGCCACTTCCTATGCACGTTCCTGGTCCAGCACATAGAATGCGACCGCAAGCTCTTGGATGCACACGGGCCCATTGAACCTTTTGGCTCACTCCTGCTCTAACGTGGCCTCTCTGACTCAGGAGTGGGTTTTGTGCAGCAGAGCATTCCTAATAAACACCCACATCTCGTTCAAAACCACTTTCCACGTCGACGCTATTCTTAAATTCTGTGGTTAATCTGGACTCTAATTTCAGCACTTTTACAGCAGCTGAGAATCCATTGCCTAAAAGTGCAAATCCAGAAAGGATTAAAGGAAATTTTAAAAACAGGGCCCTTCCTTCGAGGCAAACAGGCGTATTGTTTTAAATATTTCAGTCTCCTAGCTGTACCTGTGAAACAGAAGCCTAAGCAGCTCACTAGTCTGGGTGCTAGTTAGCTAGACTCATGCAAAAGCTCCAGTACCCTTAAATTAGAAGGCTTTTAGGAAAGCACATTCCTTTGAGTTGACATTGGCAGCCAGATGAAGACACATCGCACCGGTGTGGCAATTATCCCAAACTCAGCTTGGGACAGCACAAGTGATCTGTAGAGAGCAGTTGCCCTTGAGATGAAGGGAGCAGCAAGGCAAAGCGCGCTGATGGATAACCCAGCACATGGTTCTTGAGGGAAAAGGAGGCTCTGGCAGAGCTCCAGCAAGGGTAGAGCAGGCAGCTGCATCTCTCTCCAAAAATGCAGCAGCAACAGCCTTCTAGGAGAGGGCAAAGAGGGGCTGCTGCTCTGCAGAGAGCTCCTTGCAATCTGCAGGCGTTCCTCCGGTGCAACTTTACACTGCTGTTTTATTATTCTCGCCAGGGAGGAGCAACATTCTGCAAATGCACTTGAAGTGTAAATATATTAATGCAATACTTTCTCCCAATTAAATAATTTATATACTCCCTTTATAACTGAAGCATGAAAGAACACGCGGCTTTCTGCTAATATTTGAGATGGCAGTGGTTCAAGCACTGCCACTTTGGGGAGCTGACAAGTTGTAGGTAAAACAGGAGCGTGTTATCCAGCATCCCTGCATTGTTCTGTATTACCACATACACCTATGTGCAGTATCACGCCAGTGGAAACCAACATCCATAACACATACTAAATTTTTAGTCCTTTCCCTTAAGTGTGAAATAGGAAAAGAGATATATTCCATAGTGCAATATTAAAAATGTATTTTTCCTCCAACATTTGTGAGAACCTGTAGATCAGACCTCTACAACAGCTCTCCCCAGGCAGGAAAAATCATTTCCTGCCTCTTTTCCCATGAATTTTGCTGCAATTTGCAGGACTTTGTGGGAAATTTGCCACTATTTGTGGGACGCTTCAGTCCTCTATGGGAATTTGCAGTTGTGTACTTCTGCAGCCTGAAGACCTTGCCGAGATATATTTCATATGGTGTGACTTAAACAGAGTGCTTCATGTGGGGATAGAGAAAGGCCTTGTTTGTTCCAGCTCGCTGGGAATGACGTACTGCTCCACATTCATGGAGTTCTGAAATCAGCTGGACAATCAGGAGCCCCATTCATGAGCTATAGGTCAAGGGTAATTAGGAAGAAGGAAAAGAGAACCTCTTCCAGAAGAAAATTACAGGTCAAACAGAGAAGAAAGTTCGAGAAGATAAAAACCACAACAAATACTGTCTATTACTGAGAAGCAGTTATATTGTGAGCTCACCATTTTTCCTGCTTTTCACTAAATTCAGTTACCCAGAGTCCCAGCAAGCTGAGGAGCAGGTTCTGCAGCTTGTGGGCTGCATCCCAGAGCTTTGAGCAAATGGGATGACACAGTTTCATACAAAATAACTCTGCTGAGCATGAGAGAGAGGAGAAAACTCCTGCAATGATAGCATCTCCAATACAAAATCGTTACAAGATTAAATACCTAAACTGCAGCTTTGCTTTTGGCAGGTGGGGTAAAACTGCTACTGAGCTCTTGCACTGTTCAAGCGTTTACCAACAGCACTGTAGGTAGCACTGCGTAAGTTAAGAGTTACCATTTCAAGCCAAAAGGCAGTGTTCCTCTGCACATCTGAGTGAGAACACCCTCTGCTTTACACTGTGTTTAATTATGGGACTCCTCAATTTAAAATGATGGAGAATATCTTAAGTTTGATGTCAGTTGCTCAGGTAGAGACCTTCGAGAGGTGACAGTGAATTCACGCTTAACGGGCTCTCTTCACTGCCATTCAAAAGAAGCATTTCTCCTTGATACAATGAATACCTTGTTTCTTTTCATGGAATAATCCTCCTCTCTGCAGTGTGAATGAATGCATTTCAATAGCTAGGGTGCTCACTATTTCATTTTGGTTCCACTTGATTTCCTAAAGGCTGCATTGCACACCTCAGAGGGCAGAAGAGACCATTTCTGCTACAACTGGCACTGTAAGGAAATCTGCAAAATAAATACATAAAAAGAAGTAACAATCCACTGGGCATGCATGTCGATAGGCACAGACTTCTCACCTACTTCCCAAGTTCACTGTTCCAGCAGTTATTTAGGTACGTATTTGCTCAGACCAGATGTTTTAATATCATCATGGAAGACAGGTGGAGATTTTTAACCTCAGAACTTTCAAAATCTAAAGATGTATTTAACTCCCCAAAGCGATGCCAGTGTCTCATTTTGAGCAAGCAGAAAGCCACCCAATTACTTGACAGCGTGCCATGCCTGTAATTCAAAGAGTCATTAAAAAGTTAAAATACTCTGTGTTTTCCTATAAATATTGGGGTTTTGTCGATCACAACCCACTGAACTCCTCCACCTTTTGTACTCACATACAGTAGTTTTCTAATACCATGTCCACAATTGGAATTTGCCTAATAAGAAATCAGTTGGAAAAAAAGATTTTTTGGTCTCCTTTTGCTTCTTGACTCCTGGGCTGATTTCCATTATTCCACAGCCAGAGACAACAAATCTTGATACTCCACACTGCGGATTTCCCTTTTTATTCATTCTATTTAAAGGAGAACACTTTCTCTACTATGGAAGGGCTGATAACAGTACATTTTCCAGGCACTGCTCCCTCTGATGAGAAAACCAAACCCCTCACCTCTGTTAGTGATGAGCACTAAGCACCGTAGCTCTTCGCAGAGGCAATTCTAACCACTGTCAATGAACCATGCTGAAATTAAGTCATTCCTACAGATAGGTCTGTGAACTATTTTTCTGACCTTCATAGCATTTGTTATACATAAATTATTCAGCTTAAATCTCTCATCTTTCAGATAAGTTTGAGAAGAGCATTCTCTGAGTTTTTTGATGAGCACCACAGCAGGGACTGCTCCACCGGATTGAACCAAGTTCCCATTGGCTCACAAGGAGCCACCCAAGGCCCACACTTCACACTGAGGGGTTTGGTTTTTCCCCTCAATTATTTTGTAGAGTACTTTCACATTGCATGCATTTTTCTTCCCTCTACAGCAAAAGCCACTGATCTGGTACTTAACGAGACAGACAATCAATAATTCATGTGCTCACGTTAAACCAGGTAATGCCATGAAATGGTGGAACCTGCTTTTTAGTTAATTTTTAAATACTGCTTCTGAACACTGAGGGGACCACGAGCACCTCAACAGTATGTAATATTAACACACAAAAAGCTACATTTATATAACATTTATGTGACAAATCAACAAAAGCACAGAAATTCAAGAAGGCAAATGCTCCATCCACAGCTTGTTCATCTACTTTCTGCTGTGACACACCAACACAGAGGAGCTGGATGGGGAGCCCACAAGGCACAGCACATCAATGCAGGTCACTGCTGGCTTGGACCCAACTGCCTCTGCACTGATTGACTTGAGCCTGTAAGACAACTGCGGTCCAACTGTTCTTCAGCAAAGAGGTTGTGTGCTGCTACACAGGGCGATGGAGCAAGGCCTCCAAATGCACAACTCCATGCCTTAGCAGGACATGCTCTCTGTCATCTGATCATAATGCCCAATATCGTCTGATAGCTGGTGCTTCTTGACTTGGATTTGTCATTCTGACAAATATTTTGGAATTTTAAGAGGCTGCAGCTGATGCTGGGCCAGAACTCTTGGTTTACTCAAATAAAAAAGAATCTGGCAAATATTTCTTAAGACCCATTTGAGATTCATAGGATGTCAAACTTCATAAGTACTTAAATCCTCAGTGAATTCAATGGTTTTGTAACTTTTAAGCACATGTTTTAATATCCCTAAACTAGCACGTCACTCATTGGATGAGCCTACAATGGCAAGCGTCCTTCAAAATCCTTGCTTGCCAGTCATCAAAACTGGAAATTAAAATAAAAGTAGTAAGTAAAACTTACTGTTTCTTGTCCACCACTTAAGTAGCTCCAGCAATCAGACTTCCTCACCTGCTCAACTTCTTCAGTCAGGGAACCAGAATCCCCACACGCCACTCGCAGCTAACTGAGACCAACTCAAAACAGAGCCGAACTTGGAAAACCCAACTAATTGTTACAGATCTTTGGAGTCCACTTAATAGCAAGTGACAGCTTTTTCCCCAGTAGAAAAAAAAAAATGCCATTTTCATACAATTGTTTCATTTTTCAAATTCAAAAAACGTGCATATTTTGAAGAAGAAAACCTGCTTTAAGATGCCTGCACGAGCCTACCTACGAGGCACTAGCCAGCACCACTATAATAAACTGTCATTCAAAGGATAGCAAATTTACATAGGGTATTAATGCATGGTAATACATGTAATACAACCCAGTAAAAGGCTGAATGAGATGGAGCGATTTCCTTGGCTTGGGACCGCCCAGATGAGGGTGTTATTATCACACAAATTATTATGACTTGAATGTCTCCCTTTAAACGTATTAGGATAACAATAAAGACAGTTCACCCTAATATGACCTGCTTCTTCCATAACATTTAACACAGTCTAATTAAAAGTGCAGATCTGTTACCACTGCAAATAAAAAATAATGTGCCTCATATTACTTTAGGACTCTATCTTTTTATTTAAAAATAAAGGTACTAAGTTATACACCCCAGTAAAGGAAGAAAGATTTGAACAAGAGAAAAAAAGGAACAATACAGGTTTCATCCACTCTGTTTAAAGAGGCACAATTAAGAACCTGTAGTCTCAGCATACTGTAGCTCATTTTATGCTGTAACTATGGATAACTTACTTGTGTTTCTTGAAAACTGCAGTTTCTTATAGGCTGATTAAATGGAATAGGAACAACAAGGAGGTGGGGTGGATATTCACTATTTTTTGTCAACTGCCATTAAAGACAATCCAACTACTGAAATCTCCCTTTGTACATAGGATCTATATTAAAGTATATATTTACAACGTTACACATCTAAAGAGTAAGAACGTGCTTTGTGAATTCAAGAATATGCTATCAAGAATTTTCTTGGTATCAGTGAATGTTGTAAATGATCTTTTTCAAATTCATTGCTTGAAATGCTGAATTAGCATAAATAACACAACCTTCTCTTAAACCTCTGCCTACAAAGACCATTTGACACTTCCAAAGCCTGTATTAACTTCCATCAGAAATGTTATCTGAGAGATACTGGAGACAAATATGAGATGTAGCAGATGAATCCACTGCTTTACCATGGCTTTCCCTACTTCCCTTCACACACACCTCAGCTTTCTCGCCCTTGAAAAGTAGATTGAGAGGCTAGAGCACTACAGCACTTGGAGTCTCAGTCTATTAGATTGGGTTCAACTCTTAATCTGCAGGAGTAAGCCCAAACTGGAATTGAAGTACATCTCAGCCAAAGCATTAGCTCAGCTCCAAAATCCATAGTCAAACCAAACCATGCGTTTTGGAAACTTCATATATGCTGGGCATCCGAATACAAAGAAATTGACTCTGCTGCCTACATATGATTTCATGCTCCTGCCTTCATACTTACAGCAAGAGATTTTTGAAGTACAAAGGGCAGTCAGGCATTCAGCACCATTGATCTGCAGCAGAAATAGGCCACCTACCTAAACCGTCAGCATTTAAATATCTCTTGCCCAAACCTGAAAACGATGACTACTATTCCTCATTTCTCGTCAGAAGCTTCTTATCCCAGAAGAGAAACATCAAAAGAGAAAGACTTTAAAACATTAAACAAACACAAATGTTAGACCTTTTTTTATTAAAAAGAAAAAAAGAAAATTTAAGACAAAGCCAAGTATTTCACCAACCAAGGAAAATATGATGGTGTTAAGCTCTAGGTCAGGATGTTAATGGTGTTAGAACAGGTCCTAGGGCTAAGGTTAATGATGGTATCTTCCATCATAATCCTAAATGTAAAATACTTGCTATTATTAGAATCTTTTATTCCTAATCCTGTTAAATTTCTACTCTCACAGTGACTCGGAGAGTTGGAGAAGTAGAGCACAGGTCAAACAATTCCTCAGTGTTAAAAATTCCTCATTCAAATTGAGGGTTTTTTTTCCTGTGTGCTTGTAAGTAAATTTCCATTTAATCTGCTTTTTTTCCCCCTCCCTCTTTAACCAAAACTATGATATTTGCTAAGACTAAAAAGCCAATGGGAAAAAAAAAAATAGGATTTCACCTTTGTGGCTGTAGCCTTAAACAAAATCAGGGAATATTTAGGGGGCAGGAAAAGGAGGACGAGGACCATTCAGCAAGCGCTCACCATGCTGAAGTCACAGCGCTCATTAAGTACTTTAGTCTGCGGCTCAGACCAAGCTTGCTCTAGTTTCTAGAAATATCTGTTGCATCCTCACAGCCAAGGCTTCAGGATCCTGACCTGTCCTGCAATCATTTCTTAAGCCCAGAGCTATGAGAGGATCTGGGCACCACATAGATTCCCCCCCCCCTCCTCCAAGCAGTAGGGCTGCTTGCACCAGAACGGGCATAGCATCAGGTTCCAGCTTATACTTCCCCAAATACCTATGACTACAGACAACCAGTACCCAAAAAGCCCCCTGGGTCACCAATCCAACTTGCACCTAGCATGTGATTTACAGAAAAAAAATAAAAGATTTGTTCTTCAGAGACCTTATCACTCCATATTCATGACCCTCAACAACAACAGCATCTTCAGAGAAGCTGTCTACAGGTATGCCAAGGAAGAAGGCAGATGACATGAAGTCATCATGCGTGCGTTTAGCCTGAAACCCAGAAACATGAAAATGGCTGAGGAACCTCAAGAGCCAAAGCTCTGGCACAGCTGCTTTTATTTTTTTCTTTGACTTGAGAAAAATCTCGTCCATCAGATTTGCCACAGCTGCCAATATCTGGCTTTTGGCTAATTTCTATGTAAAAATAACACCCAGGTCTACAAAAATATCAAAGGAGGATACTCTCATTATGTATAGCTCACATCCTGCAGGCTCCAGAGTTGGAATGTGGATGGAATCAGAAAGCCCATCCTCACCCCAGCTTGCATATGGCTGAAATTTAACACATTACTCGAAAATCATGAGATCAAACATTAGAGGACATTTAAGCTATTTTTCTCCAAGAGATTAATCAAATCATCCACTTACATCCAGCAATTCAACTTTAAAAGTAACTTAGGAGCTACTTTTACTTTCAAAGAATATGTTGTTTCTAGGTAATAGAACAGTTCTCACTGACTGATCTCACTCAGTTCAGTAATCGTTCTTAAGAAGAGATCCTATTTTAGCATTTCAGTTTCTACACAACAATATTAAGCAGCACTGCTGTGCCCTTGTTTCCTTCAAGTGACTTAATATTTAAGGAGAAACCCCCAAGATGCACACCACAGCCATCTCTGTCAAATCAGGACCAGCAGGTGGGCATTTGCACCCCCCAAACTGAGTAATGGCATGGCTAACTACCCATTTGCACATGATATTACCTAATCTGCATACACAGGCAAAACCTGCACTCCTTATGGGCTGTGGGCAGAGAATCATAGAATGGCCTGGGTTGAAAAGGACCACAATGCTCATCTAGTTTCAACCCCCTGCTATGTGTAGGGTTCCCAACCACCAGACCAGGCTGCCCAGAGCCACATCCAGCCTGGCCTTGAATGCCTCCAGGGATGGGGCATCCACAGCCTCCTTGGGCAACCTGTTCCAGTGTGTCACCACCCTCTGGGTGAAGTTTTGTGCAAGCAACTGAGGCACCGTGCAGATCACAGGGGTGTCAACATCTACACACAAACGTTTGATCCCTCAAGAAAAACAGTTATGGAAGCAAACTGCAATCCAACAGCAATCATTTCTGCTATCATTACGAAGTGCAAGATATTCTATTAAAATGGCACTGTTTGCAACATAATGTATTTTAAAATTACTAAAGATGTTTGACTTTTCAAGAGAACCGGTTTGGAAAATATGTGAAACCGCTTCAATGCTTTTAAAAGTAATATGCTATACATTGCTGCAGTCCAGAACAGAGATCAGCTCCAAATTAAAGCACCTATAAAACATCTTTAGTGCTCTGATTATTTTAAATCACTTTGCACTGCTGAAGTCCAGATTCCCTATCACTTTCAAGCTGAAACACTTATGATAAATTTGAAGAGCTCTAATAATTTTAAATCATTGTGTACTGCACATGCTCAGAACCTTGATCACTTCCAAATTCAAGGGCATATAAAAATTTGAAGAGCTTCAATTATTTTAAATCACCATGTGCAGTGTATAGAGTGATTTAAAATTGTTGTAGTGCTTCACATTTTTTTAAGCACTTCAGTTTGGAAGCGAGTCAAGAAGCATTCCAGCCTAGCAGCTAAGGCACACTGGGCTGGTTTTAAAATGAAGCACTCATCAGAATGGGAAACTGAACTAGAAACCTTTCTGGGGGCGGGTGTAGGAAAAAGCAACTACAATAATTAGCATGTTCTTTAAAAAGACTTGGGAGTTACAAGAAATAACATTTGCTCGATCAGAATTAAAACCTAGGTATTAAGAAAGCAATCTTATAGGGTTAGGATTTCCCCATGTTTCAGCACGATAGCAAGGAGCGAAACATGCAAAACTCCTGTTTTTATGCCTGAAATCTGTAGATAACTTTTTAACCAACCAGCTTTCCATCCCTTGTCTGAGACCCTCTGGCCTGCTGCTCTGAGTAGAAACCTCTACATTTTGGGGCTTTCACAGAACGGCCTGTGTTGAAAAGGACCACAATGCTCATCTAGGTTCAACTCCCCTGCTATGTGCAGGGTCGCCAACCATCAGACCAGGCTGCCCAGAGCCACATCCAGCCTAGCCTTGTATGCCTCCTTGTGGATTGGGCATCCACAGCCTCCTTGGGCAACCTGTTTCAGTGCATCACCAAAAGCTTTGTGGCTTTTAGTTGACCGTGCCCGATTTAACGCTCACCTCCAGCCTCAGATTGGATGACACTGCACTGTGACAGCCTTGGGAATAATTAATAGGCTGGATATTAGGAAATACTACTTCTCTGAAAGGGTGGTCAGGCACTGGAATGGGCTGCCCAGGGAGGTGGTGGAGTCACCGACCTTGGAGGTGTTCAAGGAACGTTTGGATGTTGTGTTGAGGGATATGGTTTAGCGAGAACCATTGGTGATAGGTGGATGGTTGGACTGGATGATCTTATAGGTCTTTTCCAACCTTAGTGATTCTGTGATTCTGTAATGATCACAGAATCACTAAGGTTCAAAAAGACACTTAAGATGACTCAGTCCAACCCCAACCCACCCCACCATGCCCACATCCCTCAGTGCCACATCTCCACAGGTACTGAACACCTCCAGAGATGGTGACTCCACCACCTCCCTGGGCAGCCTGTGCCACTGCATCACCACTCTTTCAGAGAAGAAACTTCCCTTAATGCCCAACCCGAACCTCCCCTGGCTGAACCTGAACCCATCACCTCTTGTCCTATCGCTGTTACCTGCGAGAAGAGGCCAACAACTCCCCTGCTACAATCTCATTTCAGGGAGTCATAGAAACCAGTGAGGTTGAAAT
This sequence comes from Pavo muticus, assembly GCA_016647715.1. NCBI lineage: Eukaryota > Metazoa > Chordata > Aves > Galliformes > Phasianidae > Pavo > Pavo muticus. Next base: position 4,706,349 of record JACDJE010000036.1, on the reverse strand, counting down.
TCGCGTTTTGTGCCGAGTGCTCCGGGTACGTTCACTGCCCACCGAAGTCACCACATACAAAACAACGTATGGACAAAACAGAAAACTACTCCACGTGCTCACAAAGCAGCAGCAGCCATGGCGCCTACCCGCGTCACGTGACCGCCGCTCCCCCACCACGTGACGGGACACCACGCGCTCGCCCGCCGGCTCCTCACTGCTCCGCTCCGCTTCTTTGCAGCGTGGCCGCGCCTCGCCCCTCACACGGCGCCAGCGAGCGCCCATCCGCTTTCCATCAGAAGTGGGCAGGGACGGGGTTGTCCCTCTGTACTCTGCCCTCGTGAGGCCCCATCTGGAGTACTGCGTCCAGGTCTGGGGCCCCCAGAACAACAGGGAGCTGTTGGAGAGGGTCCAGAGGAGGGCAACAAAGACGCTCAGAGGGCTGGAGCACCTCCCCTGCAAAGACAGGCTGAGGGAGCTGGGCTTGTTCAGCTGGAGAAGAGAAGGCTGCGGGGTGACCTCATTGCAGCCTTTCAGTACCTAAAGGGAGCCTATAAACAGGAGGGGAGTCAACTCTTTGAAAGGGTAGGTAACAGCAGGACAAGGGGAAATGGTTTTTAAGTTGAAGGGGGAAGATTTAGGTTGGATGTCAGGAGGAAGTTCTTTACTCTGAGAGTGGTGAGGTGCTGGAACAGCTGCCCAAAGAGGCTGTGGATGCCCCGTCCCTGGTGGTGTTCAAGGCCAGGTTGGATGGGGTCCTGGGCAGCCTGGGCTAGTATTAAATGTGGAAGTTGGCAGCCCTGCCTGTGGTGGGGGGGTTGGAGCTTCATGATCCTTGAGGTCCCTTCCAACACTGGCTATTCTGCAAGGTTGCCCCTGAGCCTCCCCTTCTCCAGACTGAACAATCCCACTTCCCTCAGCCACTCCCCCATAAGACTTGTGCTTCAGACCCTTCCCAACTTCACTTCCCTTCTCTGGACATGCTCCAGGGCAGCCCAGCATGGGCTGGAACATCCTTCCCCCAGCCCCATGTGGGCACATCCCTGGTGTTCAGCACTCCCTGCTCTCACCCTGAGCTCCCTCCCAGCTATTTGTTGGCAATTGTTTCTTTTCTCTCTGCACCAGACCAGACGGACGGGCAGGGAAGGTGATTTGTTTAACTTGGTGGTCATCTCTGTCGCCTGCAGGTCTGAGCGTCGAGCTGGCCGGGCAGTGCCCAGGAAGCAGGGCATCCTTCATAATTCTGCTTCAGTGAAAACATACTGTCCTGCAGTTAGCAGGAAAAAGGGAAAAAGAGCCTGAAGGCGCTGGAATAATTAAGCGAATGCAGTGACAGCTGTGGCAGGTCCTGGGCAGGACTGGCTCCACTGAGCTGAATTAATAGCATCAACAGCCCAGCATCTCCATTAACATTTGATCATTAATTATTACCCTCTGACAGTAAGATCTGAAACCTTCTTATGAGTGGTCTGTTATTAATCTGCCTTACCTGCCCTGAAAATCAGGCACATCTCCCACCTAAACAGAGAGGCTTTGCTTTAGTTTATCTTCCCTAGGAAAAAAAAAAAAGGAAAAAAAAAAAGGAAAAAAATAGCAATTGCTTTCAGGATTAGTTTAGTGAATAATACCCACATAACTACTCTTAAATTAATTGGGTGCATTCTGGAGGCATCAGCAACATTCCTAGCGTGTTCTTATGTTGACTTAAACATAACACTTACCTAGTGTACGTTACTAGCTGCCTTCACTTAATATCCTCAGAGGAAAGAAATGCGGGTGCAGCTCTTGAGCTGCCTGCCATAACCAAATGAAGGGCTCAAAATGAGGAGTTGGAGTTGTTGCATTTGTGGTTGTTTTTAAGCTCTGCACAGCTGATGTTCTGAGCTTCTAAGCAGTCCAGTGATTGATTTATCAAACCCAATTCAGCAATCTGCTACCATCAGAAGACAACCTATTGCAAAAGCCAAACAACCCCCTGCACCTTTAGCTTGTGAAGGCAAATGAGAGTAAAAAAAATAATCTAGGCTTCTTTAAAAAAAAAAGGAAAAACTATATTGAAGGCCTAATTATATCACACAATTTGCATTTAGCAACCTTTGCACAGCCATTTGGCTCACGGTCATGTTAAAGGGGAGTTATAGCACATTAATTTTGCTTTTTTGGTTTGTTTGGTTTTAGGTTTGTTGGTTTTGGTTTTGCTTTTTTTTTNATTCCCCCCCCCCTCCTCCAAGCAGTAGGGCTGCTTGCACCAGAACGGGCATAGCATCAGGTTCCAGCTTATACTTCCCCAAATACCTATGACTACAGACAACCAGTACCCAAAAAGCCCCCTGGGTCACCAATCCAACTTGCACCTAGCATGTGATTTACAGAAAAAAAATAAAAGATTTGTTCTTCAGAGACCTTATCTCTCCATATTCATGACCCTCAACAACAACAGCATCTTCAGAGTAGCTGTCTACAGGTATGCCAAGGAAGAAGGCAGATGACATGAAGTCATCATGCTTGCGTTTAGCCTGAAACCCAGAAACATGAAAATGGCTGAGGAACCTCAAGAGCCAAAGCTCTGGCACAGCTGCTTTTATTTTTTTCTTTGACTTGAGAAAAATCTCGTCCATCAGATTTGCCACAGCTGCCAATATCTGGCTTTTGGCTAATTTCTATGTAAAAATAACACCCAGGTCTACAAAAATATCAAAGGAGGATACTCTCATTATGTATAGCTCACATCCTGCAGGCTCCAGAGTTGGAATGTGGATGGAATCAGAAAGCCCATCCTCACCCCAGCTTGCATATGGCTGAAATTTAACACATTACTCGAAAATCATGAGATCAAACATTAGAGGACATTTAAGCTATTTTTCTCCAAGAGATTAATCAAATCATCCACTTACATCCAGCAATTCAACTTTAAAAGTAACTTAGGAGCTACTTTTACTTTCAAAGAATATGTTGTTTCTAGGTAATAGAACAGTTCTCACTGACTGATCTCACTCAGTTCAGTAATCGTTCTTAAGAAGAGATCCTATTTTAGCATTTCAGTTTCTACACAATAATATTAAGCAGCACTGCTGTGCCCTTGTTTCCTTCAAGTGACTTAATATTTAAGGAGAAACCCCCAAGATGCACACCACAGCCATCTCTGTCAAATCAGGACCAGCAGGTGGGCATTTGCACCCCCCAAACTGAGTAATGGCATGGCTAACTACCCATTTGCACATGATATTACCTAATCTGCATACACAGGCAAAACCTGCACTCCTTATGGGCTGTGGGCAGAGAATCATAGAATGGCCTGGGTTGAAAAGGACCACAATGCTCATCTAGTTTCAACCCCCTGCTATGTGTAGGGTTCCCAACCACCAGACCAGGCTGCCCAGAGCCACATCCAGCCTGGCCTTGAATGCCTCCAGGGATGGGGCATCCACAGCCTCCTTGGGCAACCTGTTCCAGTGTGTCACCACCCTCTGGGTGAAGTTTTGTGCAAGCAACTGAGGCACCGTGCAGATCACAGGGGTGTCAACATCTACACACAAACGTTTGATCCCTCAAGAAAAACAGTTATGGAAGCAAACTGCAATCCAACAGCAATCATTTCTGCTATCATTACGAAGTGCAAGATATTCTATTAAAATGGCACTGTTTGCAACATAATGTATTTTAAAATTACTAAAGATGTTTGACTTTTCAAGAGAACCGGTTTGGAAAATATGTGAAACCGCTTCAATGCTTTTAAAAGTAATATGCTATACATTGCTGCAGTCCAGAACAGAGATCAGCTCCAAATTAAAGCACCTATAAAACATCTTTAGTGCTCTGATTATTTTAAATCACTTTGCACTGCTGAAGTCCAGATTCCCTATCACTTTCAAGCTGAAACACTTATGATAAATTTGAAGAGCTCTAATAATTTTAAATCATTGTGTACTGCACATGCTCAGAACCTTGATCACTTCCAAATTCAAGGGCATATAAAAATTTGAAGAGCTTCAATTATTTTAAATCACCATGTGCAGTGTATAGAGTGATTTAAAATTGTTGTAGTGCTTCACATTTTTTTAAGCACTTCAGTTTGGAAGCGAGTCAAGAAGCATTCCAGCCTAGCAGCTAAGGCACACTGGGCTGGTTTTAAAATGAAGCACTCATCAGAATGGGAAACTGAACTAGAAACCTTTCTGGGGGCGGGTGTAGGAAAAAGCAACTACAATAATTAGCATGTTCTTTAAAAAGACTTGGGAGTTACAAGAAATAACATTTGCTCGATCAGAATTAAAACCTAGGTATTAAGAAAGCAATCTTATAGGGTTAGGATTTCCCCATGTTTCAGCACGATAGCAAGGAGCGAAACATGCAAAACTCCTGTTTTTATGCCTGAAATCTGTAGATAACTTTTTAACCAACCAGCTTTCCATCCCTTGTCTGAGACCCTCTGGCCTGCTGCTCTGAGTAGAAACCTCTACATTTTGGGGCTTTCACAGAACGGCCTGTGTTGAAAAGGACCACAATGCTCATCTAGGTTCAACTCCCCTGCTATGTGCAGGGTCGCCAACCATCAGACCAGGCTGCCCAGAGCCACATCCAGCCTAGCCTTGTATGCCTCCTTGTGGATTGGGCATCCACAGCCTCCTTGGGCAACCTGTTTCAGTGCATCACCAAAAGCTTTGTGGCTTTTAGTTGACCGTGCCCGATTTAACGCTCACCTCCAGCCTCAGATTGGATGACACTGCACTGTGACAGCCTTGGGAATAATTAATAGGCTGGATATTAGGAAATACTACTTCTCTGAAAGGGTGGTCAGGCACTGGAATGGGCTGCCCAGGGAGGTGGTGGAGTCACCGACC
>JACDJE010000036.1:4631086-4698739 GCA_016647715.1 Pavo muticus | reverse complement strand
GGAGGGTCTGGGAACCCCCTCCTTTTCTTGCTGAAGGAGCAGCAAGTGCTGAATAGTAACCAAATCAGATTAGTTGCCTCTTTGACCTTTTCACAAAGCATGGGGCAGTGGAAGACGCCAGGGCCAGGTTCTCTTGCAGCACAGTGGCTTTTCTGATAAGAGAGCCAAACGGACACCAGCAACGACGACCAACCTCGTCAGTAAGGGGGGAGGGACAGAAAGAGGAAGAGCACACAGGTGGCCAGCAGCCGCACAGCCCAAAAAGAGAAGGGGCAGACGGAGGGATTCTGTCTCCTCAGCCACAGCAGAGCATCGTCCCCAGGGCACTGCAGAGTATTTTGTTTTAGAAGACACTTCGATTTATTTATTTTTTTTTTAAATAAGATACCTTCAGAGTTATGGTTGCTGATACTGTTTTGGAACAAACATAAGAGGATAAGTATTTTCAGAGGAGGCCGTGTTCAAGAGCAGATGGTTTCTGTCTTCTCGCAGAGAAGCAGCAACTACACAGGCATAGCAGTGCTCAACACTGAGAAGATGGCACCCACGTTTTGGGGCAGACAAAAGGATGATTCGTGAGACTCTCTTGGGATGATTTTTTTTTGATCCTTTAGTATCACAGTTAGCTGTGAAACAAGATATCGTGCATCACCATTCTGGTTTCACTGTGAATACACCACTTCACTGATGCACCCAGGTCAGCCAGGCAGGGGCACTGACTTTGCTTCAGCCCTGAATTTTCAAGGATTGGCAGTTCTCCCACAATTAAGCAGTACCTCTCAATCAAGTATTTCAGCAAGCTTGAAATAGCCGTCAAAAAGTGAACATTGTTGCTTCTTTTCATAGCTTGGGAACACAGGGACTGAGGCCTAGGATTTTCTTTGCTACAGACTCATGTTATCTAATGCCTGCTATCTAATTTTCAAGAATGACGTACTGCTCTCTACCCTTGCATTCTGCTGGAAGCACCACATACACGGTATATCCAGAGGTTGCAGCTGTTTTAATCACACCTCACTCCTCGTGTGCCCTGACCTGCAGGCACCTTTGAAAGAACTGATCTTAAAAGACCTACCCCAATACAAATGGCCTCATCCTGCAGCCACCTGTGAACGCTTTCCATCTTAAATAGAAGTGTTCAGCAGCCCTAGAAACCTGGACAATGTAAGCAGATGCCTTAGTTTCAAAGCAAGGAACAGCAACAGCAAGGCAAAGGGCTCAGTTACGGCATGCATGAAAAGTCAATGTTTTTGCACTGACCTTTCCCTCTCAAAGGTGAGGCTGGAATAGATTGCTGTAACCCTACAGGGAGTTTTACCACTTGCAAACCTTGCAGGTATTTGGGAGGTTATTAAAGAAAACACCCACCCCAGAAGATGAGAAAGTTCATGGAAAACTTGGGATAATTAAAATGCCTAGCAAGTTTTGTTCTGCCTTTCTCCTTTCTTTTAAAGAGCTTTTAATGAAGACAGGACTGTTTCACTAATAAAAAGTACCGTAATGTTATGTATTTACGTGGCACTCAAAACATTTTGACAGTTCAAGCTTTTCATTACAAGTCAAGAACATTTCATTCCTTGATGTTCTCATATAGTAAAAAAAAAATATAGATTAAGCAGCATTTTCTAATTTGATTTAGTGAGCAGATGTGTTCTTCACAAAACACATCAATTACCCACTCTCTTCCAAACTCTTGATATCATGAAAACATCACAGAGTATCTTAGAACAAAATACGCAAACAGAAGCGAATACTAAATTCAGAAATGTGTTCAGCAAGTCTGAAGTAATCTTATTAGCTGGAGATCCAGGGCTCATTGTACATAAAGGTTTCCAACCCTTAGAATTCTGTGATTCTGGATTCTACTGATACTCTTTTTTATTATTATGTTCCTGGATGCATTTGGATCATAGCATTACCCGCCCTCACCTGGATCTAGCAAACAGAGGTCTACAAGATACCTGGATTAAAATTGCCACTGAGGTGGTAATGAAACAAAAGCAACTCAGTGCTCTCCCTCATACCTCATGGATAAGCAAAGCAAGCTGAAATGAAGCAAAAACCCACACACAAGCTATGACTTTAAGAATAAATGAAGCCACTTATGAGGACGTGGTTCCTGAGGACATCAGCAGTTACCAGAGTTTTCTAAGAGTTTCTCCTAGCATTTATGTTAGCACTATGGTGTAGTGCCCCGTTCCGACCAGGCTTCAGATGAGATGCACAATCCATGTGCACGTGACTAAGTTTTCAGAACTATTTCATAGATTATCTACTGCCCCAGTAAATCCTCCCATCTCAGCTGTTTCTGATCTGTAATGCTGCAGTGTAATTAAAGCCACGTATGAAGTTGATACACTCAATTGTTATGAATACCAGAGATTTACCAAAGCAGTCAGAATACTATTAGCACTGTTTTTTACCGGTTTCACAAAGAGTTACACTACATAGCTTTGGTTTGGTATTAAAACAAAAGGATAACGTTAGCCTCTAATTGCACTGAAGTTATAGATCTGAAATTCACTCAGAGAAAAAGCTCTTTGATGAAGAGCTTGAATCCATTTCAAATATTTGTCACATTTCAGGAGAACTGGGTTTTTCCTCAAAGTAAGCAAGCTGAATAATTCACAAGTCCCTAACCAAGCCAATAACTTCCCACTTCTTTCTCTAGAATCAGATCGCTTGGAAAGTAACAATATGCACCACACAACTTTCAGATCTTAATTGTAAGCAAAGTAGAGAGAAAAGAGAACACATCACAGAAGTTAGGCAGTGCGGGGAGCCTTCAGACACATTCCTATTTCTAAAAACCTCCTGATAGCATTAAAAAAAATTATACACATATGCATTTTTTTAATTATCTTCAAGATTTGTCAAAAGACAGATGGTTGGGACTAAGGTCTACAGTTTACTTTGCTATATTTATCCAGTAGTGCAAGTTTGTACGTGGTCCTTACATCACAGACAACATCCCGATCTGAGTTTGAGGTCAAGCTCTGAGTCTCCTCAAAACTACAAGGATGCAATTCTAGTCTCAGCATAATTCATACTAGATATGAGGGGATGCCCAGTCTTGGACTCATTTACTTATTTAAAGCCTTCCTCTTACATTAACTTTTTTGGAACTATGGCTGTTACGAAGCCATCACAACGTTTATTAACAAGCGGGTGCTTGCTTTAAGAGGCCCAAATCACCATTTCTTAGGAAAGCTCATGCTTCATGCTGTGGGAGTGTGCCAGTCAGCAACAAGCCAAGTCTTAAGCCAAGTTATGATCCTAGCAGTAAAACTTGGTCTTCCTACAATAAATTATCAAGAACATGTTTTTCATATAACGCGCTTTGTGCCAGCCCACAGCCATCTAGCCACTTTGATGCCCACCAAGTGAAACATAGATTAAACAAATCAAGTTTCCTAGGCCTTTAAAAGCAGATCATCACAATGGATTCAAATCCCTGCACTATGTACACTGAACATCCTTTCCAGGAGGAGAGCAGTGTGTAGGTGGTAACATATAGACTGACATTTGCACTAACCCACTGCAGGGTGCTTTGGGACAACCTTATGCACTCCTCTATCTCTTTTTCAGCCCATCCCCAAAAAATACATTGGAGGACCACCCTAGGAAAAGATCTGAGCCAAAGAAGAAGAAACAGCCCTCAGCTCAGTGTGGAAAGACAGTGTTCCCCAGAACTACAGAACGTGCTGTCCACTTCCCTGTAAACACTGAATCACTCGTGACTGCACACTAGGACTGTCAAAAGGGTACTGGAAGCTGTTAGCACCTGATGAACTTCATTGTTTCTGTGAAACTGAGCACGTGTTCTTTGTCTTTAGCTGGTACCTTCACTGGTAAAGTCAGCAAAAAAACCCATGGACAGAGTATTTCCCAGTCCTTCGACTTCTGCATCTTACCTGGATTTGTTTACTGCTCTAACTTGGTTTTGAACAGCCTCCTGTGCACCAGGGTGCAATAGGATACATAGCATCAGAGACCTCGTCACTGGTGGCTGCATCCCCGAAACCATGAGCTGCTTTCAAAGAGTAACCACCTATGCTCACAGAAGCCCATACATTAAGCCTGTCAGTCTTGTAACATTGCTTATCTTTTCTTGACAACGGAGCTTTCAGAAATAGGTCAAATTCACCCCAGGCCTATCAGTGCAAGTGCAATTACAGCAAGGAAAACTCCATCCTCACTCATTTTTACCATTCAGATTACAGAGCTACAGAAGCTCTCGAGACTCACATAACCACTCGGTAGCAATCTGATTTTCCAAGGCTTTTTTTAGTCAGATGGTTGAAGTTTGCAAACAATGGCTGTAACTCCAGAAAACATGTCTCAAAGTTTTCTGAAAACTGTATTTCTGATTGTATGCAAGCTAATCTAACTGCATCCTGAGCTTTAAACCACCCAAAGTTTCTAGTTATCAAGTCAATGGGAAACAGTATTTCACAATTCAACCTGCAACTCTCTTGCCACCATGCATAAATCCCTTACATTCTACTCCTCATCATGCTTTGCCTTCATTTATTATTTAATAAACTGTTTATAAGATCCCTAATTGTAAACATTTGTTAAAGATGCCAAACCCAGAAATGCGCTAGAATGTCTCCCACCTAAAGTTTTAATGAGTTTGTAATACCTCCAGCCCATATGCTTCAAAAACGTTATCCTCAATTATGTAACAGGGGGGATGCTTGCTGATATCTGTTAACAGCTAGAACAGCTGTGGTTTTCTGCTTTTTTGCGCTGCTCAGGAGAAGCAGCAAGTTCAGCTTCCTTTTTCTTTTTTGTATTATTTGGTTGCAAAACCTCTGAGCTGAACAGGTGTGTGCAATCACGAACCACAGCAATGAGCCCAAACTGCTGCTTTGCTAAAAATTCCACCAGTCAGTGACACATGCTGGTCAAGGTTGCACAACCTTGTTTTCCACAGGCTGTTTCTGATGATTCATTGCCCTCACGGAGGTGAATTTCAATTATCGTTAATATGCTTTTTTTTTTTCCTGTACTGTACGAAGAACTTCCTCATTTTCATTTCTTCTCCTCTTCCCCCCCAGCTCTCCTAAATTAAGTGAGTTGCCCTGTTAATCGAGAAACTACCGTGAACATTAAAGAGAAAAATCTCTCCTATTTATCCCCTGAGCAGATTATCACAGCAGAAAGTTCACCGTGTTACTTTATCCGTGTCAGCCTGCGTCGAAGTGCTCCTCTGCTACCCAAATGGCTTCATTTCTTCTCACAACCCTCAGTGTAGTTGGGGGGCTGCTTTTGCAAGAGACATTTAGCCAGAGCTGCCCAGCTAAACACACATACAGGTGAGCTTACAGCTCTGTTGGAACCAAAAGAATAGATCTGTCACCAACTTGACCTTCTCACAGATCCTGCACTTCAGACTGAGGGGAGAAAAATAAATCCCCATTCTCTGATTATCAGGTGGTTTGAGGTCTTATTTCATTTCAAAGACAAAATTTGTAAAATTTTCTATGTAATTTTTTTTTTTTTTTTTTTTATGCTGCTTCTGTCAGTACCTCGTTCCCTAGGCCCTCACCTCCACCTAAGACCCAGCATATGAAAAAGAGCCATGCCTTCAGCAAGTCAAACTGCACCAAGAACAGCAGTCATGGAAGTCGGCATCACACTTGTTTCTCTTTTATGTCTTCACCAATTCTGTCTACAAATACAGTGTTTTGTTTTGTAACAGCTGCTTGAAGTGCTCACAAAGAAAGAGGAGTTTGTACCTGGAGTGCAGTTGCCTGTGTTCAGTGTTGGTTCCTACCAATGAAGCATCACTTGGAACAGAAACTAGGTTTCTCTTCTTTAGGGAAGCTAAGCTTTCATCAGGTTTTCCAGATGTACGTGTCTAGGGGCACATCCTTCCTTCCCCACTGGAGGGAAGGGCTTCAGAAAGAAGCCTGAGGTTCCATCCCCCATCTGCTCCTCTTCACCCCACTCATGGTTTCCGAGAAGCCCTGCCTGGCTGACACGGTAAAGCAGGAGGCAGTCAGGGAAAGTCCTGTTTTGTCTTACTTGCAAGGCTTTGGCAATCTTGGATTTCTCAGAAGTGCTTAAGCTTTATCAACGCACACTTGTATCTAGGGAATGTAAGTTCATTCGGAGGTTAGGTGGCAGCAGTATCCAGAACTTAGGGGGTCTGAATTTTAGATTTTTAGGCCCAGTTCCAGGCAGATGCTTAATCTCAAGTCTTTTTCTAGAGTCAAGACCTATGAAACTTCAGTAATCCCACTTAACACGTACTTTTTGATATCTAACATCTGCAAGGACCTAAGCATTTTACTTCCTGGAAGTCCTCAAAAAGCTGATATTGAAGGGTTCTGAACGCTGTCCCCAGGTCACACACCTTTGTAGCAAACATGCTTCCTACAGCTCTCTTCCAATACAACATATAGAGCCCTGCATGCATCCTACCCCAAACCCTGAGGACATCCTCCAAACCACACCAGTCACCTCTCTGCAAGACCAGTCATTACAAAAAAGGCACACCAAAATATGAGACCATGAGCTCTGCTTCAAAGGAAGTTGGATGATAAAGTTCAGGACATCTAGAAAGAAGGAACAGAAACTTTTTTCTCAACACTTCATTTGGAACCTCATGACTTCAGATTTTGCAAGTGCTGAAGGAAAGATACGTGCACAGTGTGCAAGCACAGGCAGAAAACCTGTGATTCACTGGCCTGCGGTCTGTATGTTTAACTCCTGAATCACAGGAGCTATAATTGCAGTTACTGTTCTCCTATCAAATTGTAATCAAATAGCCCAGAAGAATCATGCAGAATCAACCAGAGAAATAGCCACCAATAAGTGACAGCATCATCCATTCTGTAAGGAGGGACATGAAAATCCTGATTCATCATTTAATTTCTGAAATCCAATCACAGATGACCACTATAGTTCACTTCTTAACAGCAGAGGAGAAAATAAATCTCCTTGCTGAAATAATGGTCCAAGCATTACTCATGTGGAAGACACTGCAGCCAGAAACCTGTTCTACATTTAGTACCTGTCATGCACTGCTCTAATAGTTAATGGATGGTTTAATAGATGATAGTCTACATCCTTGCAGAGGCCAGCATTTATAGCCATGTATAAAATCACCACCACAACAACAATAATAAAATATTTACTTAAGTTTAAGAGTTATTAGAAGTTCTACTACCTGCATGCATCTTATATGCATTGAGTGCATATGAAAGGATGGTCACTGGTGTAGCTTCCCCAGCTCAATTTACATGCTCTTAAGGTCTTATAGCAGTCAGCACCTGCAGAGTTACTCTTATCATCCACCATCTTCCCCCCTTCCCCCATGTGATAGCTGTACATTTTATGTAGGTGTATCAGTCAAAGCATCATTTGGATCACTTTATTGGTTCAATAATACAGAGCTTAGGAGAAAGAAAAGGCCTTCCTAGGTATTATAATTACGTCAGAGAAAGATAACATGCATGATGCAGATTATCCTAAATATCAAGTGTAAGATTATGCATTTTACTCTGTGCTCCAGAAGTCAGAAAAGCCTTATCACCTTATTTAAGTATCCTAAATCCCCCAAACAGTAAGGACAACTATAATTCCTTCATCGTGTTCCATTACTTGTGTTAACGGGGTGGTGTATAATGTAGGAGCAAAAGATTTCTGGCTTCTCAAAGGAAGAAAAGAAAGTTACTAGGATTCTTTTTTGCAACTTAAAGTAGAAGAGTTTTTCCTTCCTTAGAGATTCTAGTGGAATAGCTGGTGTCACTGTGGTATATTTGCACACCATTTTTTTCATAGAGAAAAAGGGTACTTTGAGTCAATTTGGCTACATCTGTAGTGATGTGCAAGTGTTTGTACTGCTGGTTAAATTCTTTGATTACTTCTCATTAGGGATCAGGGAGTAGTGATTTGGTATTTCAAACACTTCAAGCCCAGGCCAAAATCAGATTTATGTCAGTCCAGTGTAGGATTTGTAATTTAATTTAAGGCCATGGCTACAACTCACAAAAGTGGAGGTGTGATCAGATTGCATATTGGGCACTGAGTTGTGGAAATGAAGCTCACAGTTTAAATTCAGCTCAGCTCAAGGAAAGAGAAGATGCTACTATATTTACAGGCTTCATCTTTTGGTGGACAAAGAGAGGCTATGTGCACTTAGGACTTCAGACTGTTGTTATCTACATACAGATCTGAAATACTTTAAAATATTTTTACTAAATTGCATCCAGATAGATATGCTGTAATACAGAATTATGTTCTGTCTGAAACCTGCTGCATCATCCAGTCTTAGTTAAGCACTGAGCACCAGCTCAGTAATAGTAAACCTCCCCTTTCATTGTAAACATAGATCCAGATGAGATCTTCATTTGGCTTTTATGAATTTCACCAAGACTTCAGAATTCCATCATGTCAGAGGAATATCTGCATTTTTGCCAATACAACATGCAGCAAACAGTACACTTCTAGTCAAAGAAAAAGGATTTTTAGCATCAAAGATGATAGCTTTGAGTTCAGCTTATTAAACTCTTGAGCAATGAGATAGTACAAGATCCCAGTGTCACAGATACTCCTTTGTATCTGATAAACAGTAACTACTAACAACTGTTTTAAATGCAGCTCTTCCTCCATGACTTAAGCAACTCTTTTCTAAGTGACTTGGGAAATATTGTTTCCTAAATATCTTAAATATCCCAAAATAAGTCAACAGTTTTCATTTGGTACTGCGTTAGAAGTGTTAAAAAAAATTTCTGCTAGAGTTAAGTGTTAGGAAAAAAAACATCAAAATATCACTTTAAACACACACATACATATATGTGTATGTAAAGAGAAGTGAAAACAAATTTCAACATTCCCACAAATGTTTCCCTCCAGCAAGCTGGTTACACATGCATTGGTGTCAGGTGAATAGAGACCATCTGGAAGCCAGAGCCAGGTGCTGATAGCCACCAGCTCCTGAAAGCCCCAAGAAGTAAGAGGTTACAGCATTTCTTTCCCCGTGTCGTTATGGATTTGGTTCTTAATCTCTGTATGGGGATCCTGGTTCACAACACACCTTAATGAACAACGAACCCGGCTCTACCAAGGGTGCTCACGTTGTGTAGAATTGAGTGCCCCCCAAAACAGGGATGGAAGCTCTCAAAGTTCACTGTCTCATGGATCATCCCCCGTGGTGGGTCCCAGCCAGCTCCCATTGGGCATCCCCCACTCAGTAGCTGGTACATCTCTTGCAGTTATATTGCAGCACCCTCCCTGCTGCAACTCTGACTGCCCCCCCCAGCTCACAACAAAAGAAAGTAAATCCCCCAGCGTTGTAATGCTTGCATTCTGCTCCTCTCTGTTAACAAGTTATATTTAGCTCAGGCTCAACACTTCTGTTTTTGATATAGTCTCTTCACTCCAGATTCAAAGGTAATGGGTTCTTCTATTAAAATTTTATCAGACATCTATAAATGTAGCAGTTGCTCTAGACTGCATCGCACAAAGCGAAGAAAGAGAGACTGATAAATCTTAGAGTTTATTATTAATACAGGGAGAATTTCCTTTGTTTGTTGTGACGTGTTTTATTGGTGTACTCACCGTGGTTCAATTTAGATTAAGAAGGAGGAAGATTATTGTTTCCCAAGCGACAAGTATCATAAATAAACAGAAGCAGAGAAATTCTTGTATTTATATCCCAGAGAGATACGCCAAACTATCTACAAATAGGCAGGCTAATGGGCGAAGTTAGAGTACCTGCAGGCTCATGGGGAGCCAGGCTGCATTCGCTACCCTTGACAAACACAACCACCAGGTTTTCCTGAGGTTTGATCCACTGCAATGCTGGCACTGCGCTGTGCCAGGTTACAGCGGGTCACGTCTCATCTGTGATGTGACAGAACGTGACATGACTCAATGCGACGCGATGCACAGAACAGGCAGGTGCCCACAGGAAGCATCTACTCTGTGACTATGAGCAAGTTGTTCAGCACAGCAGGTACAGCGCTGTGAGCCGCACTGCACAGCCATTGATGTAGATAATTAGTATACAAAGCAACGCGCTGCAGCGTGCTCATTCCAACTCACTTGTTTCCTACAAACCACGGCTCGGAAAACTATTTCATGGTGAATGCTGGCTAAGAGAATTCCATTGTGAGGTGCTACGGTGGCATAAAGAGGAGCAAGATCACCTATAATCAATATCATAGAATCATAGAAAGGCCTGGGTTGAAAAGGAACATAATGATCATGTAGTTTCAACCCCCCTGCTATGTGCAGGGTTGCCATCCACCAGACCAGGCTGCCCAGAGCCACATCCAGCCTGGCCTTGAATGCCTCCAGGGATGGGGCATCCACAGCCTCCTTGGGCAACCTGTTCCAGTGCGTCACCACCCTCTGTATGAAAAGCTTCCTCCTAATATCCAACCTAAACCTCCCCTGTCTCAGTTAAAAACCATTCCCCCTTGTCCTATCTCTATCCACCCTCATAAACAGCTGTTCCCCCTCCTGTTTATACCACTCCCTTCAAGTACTGGAAGGCCACAATGAGGTCTCCCCGCAGCCTTCTCTTCTCCAGGCTAAACAAGCCCAGTTCCCTCAACCTTTCCTCATAGAAGAGGTGCTCCAGCCCTCTGATTGTCTTAGTGGCCTCCTCTGGACCAGCTCCAAGAGCTCCACATCCTTCCTGTACTGGGGGCCCCATATATATATATATACACTGCATTACTTCTTGAATTAGGATGCAGACTTCAGGCACTGGTACTCTAATGGGTGGAATGGACACCATTAGCATAGAACTGTATTTTGCAATTTATATAGAAAATTATTCATCTGAAATGTTTTCAAAGGATGAACCTGAAACATTTCTAACCAAAATAGTACACTTCACCCATAAAGAGAGGGCCATAACCCCAGGAAGTGGAGTGCTAATGGTTACCTCCTTATGGCAAATGGGAACCAACTACAACACAATTCATTATCAAATAATGGAAGAAACGTAACCAAATAAACCACCACAAAACAGACAGTTTGTTTTGCATACTTGTGCAAACATTGTTTTACCACATTTCTAATTGTTAACTGGAAAGAACTTCTGCAGCATCTTTCACTGTTATATCATTTTCTTTAGTTACCATAAAAAACAAAAACCCTTGCAGATAAAACTATCTCAGCATCCTTCAGTGAAGATCTGCTTATCCCCTTCTCTTTCATTACCTATGAATTGAAAAAGCATCCTATATTCCCAGCCCAGTAAACCTCAAATCCAAGAAACGCCCGAAATCCCATTTCTCAGTTTAGAGGCATTTACTGTCAAGTTCATTTTTAGTCAATTATTTTTGTTTTATTGAAAGTGCCAACGAAAAGGATGGTGCAGAACACTGTTCCATGTTTTTATATGTTTTAGGAGCCATATGGAGAGTCTTCTTAAAGACATACAAGCCTTCCTGTTGGCCACTCTACTGCAAGACACCACAAGGTTATTTCCTCACGTAGTTCTCCAAGTAAAACACAGAGACAATATTGAGAGTGCTCACTGACCCCTGAACTTGTATTCTCCCCATGTGCACAGGACTAAGACTAATGCAATGGTCTGTAAAGACACCAGGAGCTCTTCCTCACCTCTACCATATGCCGTGTGGATTCCTGTTACATTTGTAGATATGCTCTTGATCTTTGGCATTTAAATGAGGGAAAACGTTCCCAAGCAGAGGAGCAAACAAGTTTTAACAGCATGACGGATCCGGGCAGCTCACACCTCCAATTAAGTGTATTGTCAGCGTGCTACAGGTGTGCATAAAGAAGGGCAGGGGACACACGTGTGACTGCAAGGGCAAAGGGAGGGAGGGAAGGGGCGATAACAGCCTGAGTCAGAAAGCATTCAGTTCAAGGTGCCCTTGTTTTATATTTAGGTATTCCTTGCCTATAGTTCTAAAGCATGTGTGCAAAATGAGCAGCTTTATTTTGCCCTTACAGGAGAGATGTTCTCAGCCAACCGAAGGGGGGATGATGTACTGTAGACTGACAAGGGCTGCAAGGCTTGATCACCTCAAGTGTTTCAAACTGTAGGAGAGCTAAACATGGAGTGAGAACGTTTTATTTTTAAAAAGCCTGGCAAGCCACTCTCTTCATATAGCTCACTTCCTCCCAGAAACTTTCCCCCCCCAAAAAAATATTTTTGTTTGATATTTTGATCCAAGTCCTTATCAGATCCAAATTCATGGCTCCTGACACCTGCTCCCATCTCATTTACTTCCCTGTGCAGGGGAGAGAAAGCTAGAGCCTCCGAGACAGGTAGCTGCTGCCTCTGCATCTGACTGCCAATGCATTTGGGTAGCAGAGGGGTCTGCTCCCAACCAGCATGTACCAGCTCCTGCCCGCGTCTGCGGGATGCAGCCCTGCCATATGCTCAGAACCAAGCAGCCCTTGATGTTGTGTTGTAACAGGGATGATACTGCTAAAAAGCAGTTATTTGTACATAATGCTCATGCTGAGGAACACAAAAATAAATGTTGGCTTTATTGGCGCTGGCAGCAACGCATATAATCGTTTGCCCAATAACTCCTTTTATTAATAGAGGCTGATTTCAGTCACTTTTGGTCTAGCCAGTTTTAACTGTTTCAGTTGGCGTTTCCATGCCAGGTATCTCTTTTAGAGCCAGATGCTCTGGAGACACTAGAGCTCAAAGAAGTTGAGGCATTTCTTAGATGCAGGCTGGGTGTGGAAAGCATTGCCTGGTCCAGAGCAGCAGCAAGGATTTTGGGGAAAAGAGTCTATGCCTGCTCAGGGTAGGAATCTCATTCAGTGGAAATGGATAGCTCTTGTCCAACATTACCCATTTGACTCAGGCCAGCCTAGAAGTTTTTGGAAGGTTGCTCTTATGTACATCTCAAGGTTCCGGGTAGAAGATACAGAGGAGAAAAGGGAACCTGGCCAAGATGAAGCAAGGTGCTGGAGGGAAGCTGGCTGATGGAGGAACAAGGTGCAGAGCCACATCCAGAGCCCACCAGCAGCAGCAGCATGGCTGCAGGTAAAGCCATCCCAAGAAGGCAGCACAACATGCCTTGACTCTGCTTTCTAACACACAGAGCAGCACACACAGGTCCAGGAAGGAGCCCACGTGAGAAAGTTCAGAGCACAGAAGTTTGGGAAACCAAACTGCAGGCATTTTGTTTCTCCCTCTTCCCCACTGCTGTCTTGCTGTAACCCCCTGCCTTCCCCACATCACACTTCCAAGCATTCACCCCATCTGAGTAGAGCCAAATACGTGATGAAACCGTACCAAGAAGCATGCACACAAGCAGGCCAATGCACATGCAGAAAATTAGGGTCACATAGGCATTTTCTGGCTGTGGAATCCCAGGCTCTTCAAGCCCTTGTGTGCTCAGAGCAAGGCACAAACATACGACAGACACACACGAGCCTCCCCCGGGACACGGTACGCTTGGGAGCCGCATCCTACACCAAAGCCTGCAGGAGCTGAGGGCTGCTCAGCACTTTCAAAAAGCAGAATGTTTATATTTAGATTCCCAAGTGAACTTAGCAACCTAAATTTAGGCTCCTATTTGTGACACTAAACCAAAAAAAAAAAGAAAGAATCCATATGAGTCTCCAAATTTAGAGCTGGGTACCTCAACATAGTCATCTTGGAGTGAAATGTAAGCCTTGCACTTCGGCCCACATTCCTATCAAGTATGCTTTCCAAAAGGGGAACTGATTGAGCATGCAAGACTTTAAGAGGAAAAACAACAATCCAGACTGGCTCATGTGAATTTTGCATCCTGCTTTATTTTAATTAGCAATCACTTGATTTGGATCTCACTTTCAGCCCTTTTACACTATTGCAACTCCAGCTGAAAACCGTAATGGTTATGGTTATAAAGTATACGGTTATATAGTAATGGTTATAATGAAAGCAAGATTTCACACCTGACACTGGATGCTGTAATCTTATTTCCAAAGGGAACTGTGGCATTTGGGAGTCTGAGTCCCGCCAAAGTCCATGGAACTAAGGCTCCTAAATCCACACTAAGGTTTTCACACACCTTTCAATTCTGACTTGTAGAAAATATCACTGGCAAATATTTTCCATTTACAAAAATCACCTGCTCTTGACAGCTTCTCAGGGAATTTTTCTTAATGTGTAACACAATCTAAACATGTGTGTTGCATTAAGTTGGGTTATATCAGGTCATGCCACCTGACATAGTATATCCCAGCATAATCTAATGCAATGTAAATCACTCACTACAACAAACTTAAAGGAAAAAAAATATTTCCCACCTCACAGACAGCTGCAGCAAATGAAGTGTCTGTACTGCCACAAATGGCCAGGTGAACATTCATGTCTTTATGTTATTTCAAAGCATTTCAGTACACCTCTCCGTGGTGACTAAAGACGCATCTCTACCTTGCTGGTCGCTGGTGATGGGAGGAGGTTTTATGATGTAGTTTTACAGGACATTTCCTATTGACTTATCCAATATATACTACAGCACAATGAAAAACATCAGAAATATTATAGCACAGTCATAAAATGCAATGCAGGCCCAGTGGAAATAAGCTTGGTGAGGCAGAGGAACAGGTGGGAGAATAGGCAAAGGGGATCAGTTGTCCCCAAAGGTGAACACAAGCCACAATGCAAATCTATTCCCATACAGGCCAGATTTCAGGTTCTCCCACCTCAGTTTAAGCAACAGAAATTAGCAATTCTGCATCACATCATGGGCCTCTTTTCCCAGCCCTGCTGCCGATCCCTGCATCAAACTACAGGCAGGAGGAGAGAACCAGTGCTGGTGATAGACTCACTGCCATCATTTAGAAATAGCACAGAAAGGTCTCCACATCTCCTTCACTCAGCACACTGCAGCCAACACAGCCCTTAGATCTGGTTAGGTTATTGCTGGGCTCTTAAAGCAAGCCTTGGAAATCAGCACGTCTTCCATTAACATTAAACTGTCGCACTCATTATGACAAAGGCATCTGCTGAAGGAGACTGTTTGTCTGAACATCCCACACAGAGTAGGTGCAACACGGGTTCTGTTAGCAGCCTGTTGTAGGATGTTGTATCATTTTATAATGCATGGATTTTACATCCAAGGGGTAAGCTTAACATCATAAATGTACTAAAGTTATTACTGACTGTTTTTGGTTTAATTCTATAATTTTCATGTTGTTTAACCTGCCTACGAGAACTGCAGCCAATTGAATTACCAACAGATTTGTAGTTAGAGCAACATCAGCTTCTTGTGATGCAGCCACACAAGGATGCTAACAGGACCAGGACAAGAACATCTCTTCACACTGAAATTAACAATTACTGCTGATGTAAAAATATGGAGTCCCACAGGCAAACATGAATCTTGCTTGTGATTTACATTATTTCAGCTGAACTGGTTTTAAACTCCAATTCATGCTAATGCAGGTACTGTAAATACAGCTTGAACCTTAATTCAATAATGAGATCAACAATTACACTTAAAGATTACTTAGCACTTCAGCAGTGTGAGCAAAATCCTTTTGATCACCTATATTGTGCTATTCATTATTTTCTTTGATGTTTAATAACGCTGAAATGCGCTTGTTAGAAAGAATAAAATGTAGTACAATATTTATACCATATTACAGAGTGCATTAGCAAATCGGAGTGCTCAGAGCACCTACATTAAAAAGAAAACATTATCAATATTTGATGTTTGTCATCTTTAACATCTCATTGTGTTTTTAACGTCAATAAAGCTTCCGACCTCGAATCCATCACAGTACCCAGCAACGAGATCTTCTGCCCACCAGACCCACACGTTGGCCACTTTATTACAGATCTTTGTTTCCCCATACAGAAAATAGAGATCAGCATTTTCAAGCCACAGTGTTATTTCAAGAGGTGAGTGCTGGGAGACATTTTAGCAAGCAAGAAGAAAGCAATTATTTGACTTGGAGATTTCAACACTAGCCTAAGTTGGGGAGAAATGGCACGAAGACATTGTGCTAGGCAACAGATCATGTAAACATTTCCTATGTCAGTCTTTCATCATCTATAGGAACATTTACACTGCCAGAGCTTGTCTTCTTTAGAAATGTCAGCTTGGTAAGTTTGATGCACATGTTGTCCTTCTGTAAGTGCCTGCTCAGGCAGACAGTTTACTAATTTGTGGCTCAGTAAACCTTTCACTTCACCGAGCACCTTGAGGTTAGCACATCTCTAATCATTATTTGATAACAGAAATCTGTAAGCATCACATCCCTGGTAACAAGAACATTGTATCTTAGCAACCAGCCTTGATATTCAAACAATTTCATTAAAGCGTAGCACCTCTTAGCAGGTGGGTGAGTGCGGGTGTTGATAAACATTTATAACATGATCAACCATTGTGTTTGCCAACACTATAATCAGCATGACAAATTTATGAATTTGTTTACAAGCTCTTAGGTACCAACCCTAAGTAGGTAAACTACCTTATAGCACGTTTCTGAATCTATAGATAGAGGCACATTCAGAGATTCATTGCTTCTTTAAATTGAACATATTGGGTAAAAGGTTAGCAGATTAACATCACGTGTCACCGTAAAAATCACCATTTAAATTAAACCACAAAGGATGTGCTAGAGCAAGGGCAAGGATTATATTTCACCCCCAAGAGAGCAAGGAAATTTAAAGTTGAAACCATCTTTAATTTATCCCCAGCAGAGCATGTACGTGGATGCCATGCCCCAGCCCTGTGTGTGGGAATCTCATTACCATGGGGTGAGCACAGGGCTGGGAACAAGGAGGTCATCGCCAGCACCACGCAATGGAAGAGATGGTTCCCAGCCTTATCTGGGGCTGGTGGGGAAAAGACCATACTGTAACCCACCAGCCTCCCAAGGAAAATGGGAAGGGTCTTGAATTATTTCACCACACACTCTACAGCACAGCACATCTATAAAGGGAAGACTTCACCTTTCTTCAGAAATGCAGCTTGGCATCCTCAGTCATAGCACAAAGGATTGATATAAATATATCTTCTTAACTGGAAACACTATAGACTGGGTAGGCCAAGTTTTGCTTATAGAAACACTGGAAATCTTTCTCAGTTCTGGGTTACAGAGCCATGCCTTTTGCTACCTCAGAAAAGCACATCATACCATGTTCCTCATAAACTATTTAGATTCCTCTTCAAACCAGTTAAGTTTGTTAACCCCATGATTTCCATAGGAAGGATTTCCTAGATCTTAATTCCCCTGAGGATCCCATTTTATTTATAGCTTTTGAATATTCATTTGTTCTCATGCCAATACTGTCATTTAACTTCAACCACTCAACTCTTCCTGATGTCTACTTCCCTCTTTTTAATACAGAGCAATCGTGACCCCTCTTAGTCATCATTGTTGCTATGTTAAACAAATGGTGCTCTTTTATGGCTGTATTACATCAACACAACTCCATGGAGGGCAATAGGTTTATTCTTTTGTAATCAACACCAGCATTTGATCTCATGAACTTAAATGGAAAGACCCTTCTATGAGCATCACTTTGTGAAATGACTTCCAGTGTTGTTCTGCTAGTCAAGGGAACAACAAAGAGAAAAAGGGAATGGCCACAAAGTTACTGAACACAGATAACAGCATCAAAAACATTAAAGATCAATGAGTAGATAAACACATACATATATTCCACCTTTGTATTTGATTGATATCTTACTAAAACAAGAAGCAAAGTCTTTGGAACAGCCAAGAATTCCTCGACACTTCACCCTTGCCTCCAAAATAACAATCAGTTCCCCTTTTCAATATGTTTTTCAAGCAGCCCCAACAATGGCCTAGCTAGAGTTGCAGCATATGTTTAAAGTTTACCAAAAGGTGAGAGACAGAATGCCAGTATGAAAAAAAAACAGGAATATGAAGTTTGTACCTTGTACCTATTGCATCCAAGGTAACACTACCGCATCACTGATTTCACTCTGGGCATGCTACATCAGGCTATTAATCTACCTGAAATACCTGGGACCAAGCGAAGCATTATGGAATAGGTAACTGAAACTCCCTTCTTGAAATTAAAGTCACCCACTAGAAAAAAAGAACAACATGTTTTTATCATTCTGGCTTATTGTCTTTGTGTTTAGCTTTCCTCCCTCCGCTGAGATCTGATGATAAATCTGTTCAGTTGTCATGGATGGAAGATACACTTGTAAGAGAGAAGGAATATATTTATTGGTAAAATATAGTGATTTAACAAAGCAGATAGTGACTTCAGATTTGAGGTGGCAAGATACACTTACTGCAAAGAGGGTAGGGTTAAACATGCTCATCCAGGAGGTTCAGAGTGAACCCCTTTGCTTTCTAAACTCCTTGATCCATAGAGGTAAGGAGCCCAGGTGTGGCCGAACCCACTCCTAGCCCCAGACTTGGTCAACAATTTATGTCTAAGAGCACAATCAGAGTCAACCTTAAGAAAGCTAACAAAGCTGAAATTATTGGTAACTCACCAAGGATCTGCATGCATGTATTTGGATTCCCTTGACAACTACGTGTAAGGGATATCGGTGGCTGGTGTAACCTTGAGAAGGGTCCCTGCTCTAGAGGAGATCCTGTCATGCAGCCACCTGCCCTGCAGGAGGGCTCAGGGGCTCTTGGGCATTGTGCTTGGGTATGATGACAGGCTCAGTCACAGTTTTGATGCATGCTCAACTGGCCCTCAGCTGTTAAGCCAGGCATCCGGCATCAGTTCTTTGAGCACCCTCTTTGAGGCAACATTGTGGTCATTATCTGTCTTGGTGAGGCCTTAAATGTTACCAGACCTGAGCGAGGCCTTGGGCATCACTGCCAGGCTGAAGGAGGAAGCCTGGGGAGGGAGGGTGCTGGAGCACACTATCATATCAGGTTGGGAATGAAAACCTACCTGACATAGAGTAATTGTTGTGGGATTTTTTTCTTCTTTTCATTGATTCTCCAGGTTTGTAAAACTAAGTACATTTTAATTATCTGAAGACATTACCAAAAATGCACACACAGGAACAAAGAACTGAACTGCACAAGGGGAACTATATAGCATACATAAACATATATATTCACAGTTTACTAAAAAACATGCCAAATATACATACACAAAATATATATAAATCGAATTAGTTCCACAATAGGAAAGAGAATAGCTGTTTAACATAGGATAATATGAACAGAATACATAAACCATATTCTGTCCTGTGGATGCAAGTTTAAATTTCCATGAACAGACCCCCTTTTTTGTTATCAGAAAATTTGAAATATATTTTGACCAGCTGGGATTCTTCATGCCTTAGTTTTGTCTCCTGTAAAATGGAAGCATTGCTCAAAACCCATTTCCTTTCCAGCAAGCTAACATTACAAAGCAATCATAAGCTGAGAGTGCTTTTGGAATCACATCCTTTAAAAGACCGAAGGAAAAAAAGTCTGGGTTAAAATTTCCAAATAATGATTGAAATGGGACAAGCTTTGAAAAGGCAAAGAAGAGTTTAAGGTGGCCTTCAGTCAAGGCCAGGTTGGAGGGGATCCTGGGCAGCCTGATCTAGAGGTTGGCAATCCTGCCCATGTCAGGGAGGTTGGAACTAGATAATATTTATGGCCACTTCCAACCTAAGCTGGTCTATAATATGATGATTCTGTGACAGCACTGCACAGCTTTCTTAGTTCACTTGCTTACTGTTCTCATGGAAAAGAATTGTTGGTTCTCACTTTTCTAGCAGCCTCAGACAGAAAAAATTATGGAAAATGCAGTCAAAAGTTCATTAAAAAAATCCTTTTCTGCACATGTGATTTCCTAATGCTCCACTCCCTCAGCTTTCGAGCCCAGCTTGTCACATCTTTGTCACACAGTGGCACACACTTTAACAACGCAGTCATACAATACAGCAGGGAAGCATGCATTGCCCAAGTCAGCAAGGAGCAGACATAGGATCAGTAATAAAACAGGCTCCTATAGGAACAATAATTACTTAACACCACCATGGGCCAGTTAAATATTATCCCTGGTACAGACAAAGGGGCAAAACAGAGGTTACGTCAAGACTACATGGAGTCGCATCTAGGAAATTAGGTTTGATTTAATTGACTTCAAGTTCTCATCTTTACAATCCAGATTGAAAGCCAAAAAGGGAATAGTTGGATGTTTTAAAATACAGATGTTTTCTGGAGGAAGGAGGGACAGTTTCTACTGCTTTTGTGGCCTTCTCCATAAGATTCTCAGTGCTTTTGACTGACAAAAGGAGAAGCATGCTGAGGCCCACCTGTGGCTTCTTATTCTCTTCTTTTATTCATCACCCTTCTCCCCAGCTAACATTACCCCTCATTCTTGGGTTAGGTCCATTCACCATGAACAGCCCCTCATCAGCCACTTACACAAAGAACCATACCCCGGGCACCTGGGAGGTCCCATAAATGATATAAACAGGATTTGAACCTCTGCAAGGCAGTTCCATGCCACGGCAGGAGCAGCAGCACAACACCGAGAGCTTCCTGAGAAGCAGGATCCCGCTACACTGGTGAGGGCAACTATGAAGTGCAAGCAGTATGGGATGCCATAGAATGGCTTGGGTTGAAGGGACTTCAATGCCAGTCAAAGGACGGTAGGAAAGCTGACAAACAATTCTGCTACATAACCACCTCTAAAACTGCAAAATTGGTGTTACTAGCACTAAATCAAGCCTTAAATATATATATATCTTTTTGCAAATGTTAAGCTATCAAATTCTCTACTTCATTCTCAAATACACAGAATTAAGTAGTGAAATTATTTGCGTAGTACACATTGAGATTCCTCAGCCTGGTGTGTCCTAAGTCCACTCTTTTGCCAGAGTCACACAAGAGCTTCTCATTCAAATTAAGAGGTGGGGGGGGAACAAAGAAAACGAAGCCATTCCAACAACACGCAAACAATTAACAGCAAAAGCCAAGCAAAGCAGAGCTTCATGCCAGCCTGAGACAACTTACAGCCACCTCTTTAGTACTATCACACTCATTAGGAGCTTTTTAGAGAGGGAGGGAGGTGCAAACTCTTTGGATGTTCTTCTGGATCTCCTGGAGCTGTAAGGAACTCCAGGCTTCAGTTCTTCAGAAACTCATCAGGAAGATTCAGATCTTGCAGTGGTCAGTTGGATTGTGTGGTTTTCATTAGGAGCCTTATGATAAATAGGACCGTTTGCATATGTTTTTTGGTTTCGTTTTTTGAAGTCATACAGATTACAGTGGGAAGGAGTTTCAGCAGAGCAATGAACACTGCCTTCTAAGTGTGCTAGAGGGGAAAACAGCAGCACTGTGCATGAACATAAATCAGAGTGACCTTTAACCATTTCTTTAACTCAGAAAGAAGAGCTATCACGTTTTAGGAAAAGA
The DNA here is from genome assembly GCA_016647715.1 of Pavo muticus. Taxonomy (NCBI): domain Eukaryota; kingdom Metazoa; phylum Chordata; class Aves; order Galliformes; family Phasianidae; genus Pavo; species Pavo muticus. The sequence goes on along the minus strand of JACDJE010000036.1, from coordinate 4,677,424 downwards.
ACTGTCTCTTCCTTTAATGGAGACTATCAGCCCATTAGGTCAGTTTTAATTTTGAGACTAGAATATTAAATATTCCCTTTGATTACGAATTGTACTAAGCGCTTAAAATCTTCTAATAAAAAAATCTTAATCCCAGACCTGCTGCCGTATAAATATATACGGTTCAAGATGCCTCAGTGCAACTTAACATTTGCAATAAAGTACATAATTCACTAAAAATATAGTCTAACCACATTTCAATTGATTTTTCAGACTCTAAAATACACACTTTTATACCATCCCACTGTCTGATATGAAAGAATGCCGGTAAAACCACACACTGCACTGATTATCAGGAAAGCAGTAAAAAGCTTACAGTAATGCAATCACCTCCACAACATAAAGACGTCTTGAAGAACTCAGGAGATGCAGATATCATGAAGGAAGAGCGACAAAAGCTACAGGCAGAACTCCTGAAGTATCTTTGTTATTATTTATAAACACTTTTTTTCTGTTGCTGTAACACAACTAGGAGACATATGCAGATAGCTAAAACACCAAATGTTTAATTTAATTTTATTTTTTTTATGTGTTTTAAAGTGATCTTTGCATTATGCAAGATTTTTCCTTCAGATCGCTCTAACAGCCTTCAGAGAGTCAAGCTGCAATCTGCATTTGACTCATCACATTATGTGCTTGTATTAAGGTTTGCATTAAATCCCAGTGTCATCCATAAGTTACTGCTATCATCTTTGCACCGCTGAGGATCTGATATTTGATGGAAAGCCCCCGAAACCTCACTGAGGGTATCATCAGATCAGGCAAGCCTCACTTTCCTATGTATTTACCAACTGAAGCATGCATTCAAGTGAACTTGGTTTGAGTCCTCCATGGTTGGTTAACCAGCTATGTAGAGTTTTCCCAACCTATCGTTTCTATCAATAGAGCTAAAATTCTACAAAATCACATCCCTTGACTCTCTATGTAAAAATATCAATGCTTCACCTGAAGAGAACCAAAATAGTGCATCCGTCACGTTCACTCCTTGCTTAGTGCAGTGCATCTAAAGAAATGAAACTTATTAAATCAAATTTAATGACATAATAAATTCTTCCCTTCAGACAATGTTGAGGCTTAATTCACTAGTGCACTTTAAGCCTTTGCCTTTAGCATCTGATGGGTCATTAGACTGTAATCCAGCAGCTAGCCTGTTTGGAATCTAAACTAAATCAGCAAGTACCATATCAGTAGTTTCTGAAATATGACTGGCAGGTCAAGTGTCCTCAAAAAGACTGCCTGGGGCACTTAAGACTAGGATAGGGCATGACTAGAACAGAACCGGCGATGAATCTGAAAGCATGTACTCAATAAAGACTTCATTCATTCTAACTCACTAAACAGCAGTTCTTCAAATGACTTGACTAATATTTTTGATGTTTTTAACCAGTAGGTCATGCAATAAAATTGTCCTGTATGTGCCAATAGGCTTAACACACAGATCATTGACTTGCATGTTTGGGCATGTTTTATTTATATTTTTCCCTTGAGTTCTTCCATGAAAGCCTGAAATAGGCAATAGAACTGCCATGGTGTGGGAAAATATGCAATCTTGTGGACTCGGATCACAGAACTCTCAAAAGCAGCAAGTTTGATAAGACACCCTTTTGTCAGAAAAAATAAAAGCAGCAACTCTTGAAATACCAGCTCCTACACCTGAGAAGTCATTTTCTTGAGATGCTACTAATAATCTAACATCTGTGGCCCCAGCTGAACGTCTTTCATATTAAAAATAACCCCTATGTAACCATTTTAAGGTTTTTCAATGCGAGTCAGAAAACCAACTCCACTTCAGAATTTCAATTGGAGTATTTCAGGTTTATTGGAGAGGAATGTGTGCTGTGCTTGTCCTCGTAACCCTCCACTGCAGCATACTCTGATCGCTCATAAGACTTGATTCAAAGTCCACTTCAGTTAATTGACCCCAGTCGTCTTTAGATCAGGCTCTTAATCTGTACGTTGCACCAAGATAATCAGTAACAGCTTAGTTAGAGGACACGTTTTCACCTATCTTTTCCCAGATTCCACAAAAGACTCACACTTTCTGCAAATCCAGCCACGAAAAAACACAGTGGCAAAAATAAAGAACAAAAACATGAACTTGGCACTCTGACTCCTGGAAGGTGTTTTCTCTGAACCGTGTTTCAGCTCTTACTTTATAGCGTTTTCTCAGCGGACACAGAGGACATTAACACTAAGCAGGGGGTGGAAAGGAAAAGCAATCCATGCATCCAGATGCATTTTACTTCTCAAATACACTTCCTTATCCAGTATAATGTCTGCAGTATAAGGATACTTCCAAATATTAAATAGAGCAATCCAGATCTACGCTAGAATAGCTGAGATACAAGCGTAACACAACCTTACAAAGAACCCTACTGACTTCCATGGGACACAGGCAGCAACGAGCAGATGCTCCAGCTGTAAAGCAATATTAGATACCACTGTTAACAACACAAATCTGCTTATGCATCGGGGGACATGGTAGGAGCTTGGCCACTTCCTCCAATTAGTGCTTTGCACCGCAGGTCTGCGGTGAGAAGACTGTTCAGAGCAAACCAGGTTGTAAATTATCACAGAGAAACCTGCCTCTGCACTCACTGCATAGCACAGAGAGAAGTTCTGGAAGCCAAGCATGTGGTTGGGTTACCCACTGCCCTCACAACACCGAAATGCTGGAATTCAAAGGTGGATCAGACCATCCTGATACCTGCACTGCAGGACAGGAGGGCACAGCTTCTTTTGACAGCCGCTTCCCACAGAGCAGTTGAGTGAAATTCAGCAGGGCAAATCCCAGAGCACCCCCTCTTTGAACAAGCTGAGTCTAAAAAGGAGGTATCTAAGTTGCCTACAGATTAATTTAAGTACGCATTAAGCACACTGTGTAACAGAGGCAAAATTACTTATTGCTTTAAGCATGCCCATGCTATTTTAAAATAGGCTGGCCGTCATGAGCATTTCTCCTATTATCTTTGGTGACATTTAATCAGTGCTTAAATGTTGGGAACACAAGGGAAAGAAGAAATCAGGTTATATATTTGGGAAAGCAACTCTTAAAAAATTAGGCTTCTTTCCAAAAGAATACTTAACTGGTTGCTCACTAAGCAGGCACAGCTAGCACAGATGTTTTCTGCCTGGTAGGAGGAAAGTTGCAGGATGCTGCAAGCCAGGGCCAAATCCTGAATTCAAATTCACGGAAGACTTGGACTCAGAACTTCACCCTCATCTTTGTTTTCCTCTGTCTCACACATGCTGTGGAGGTAGAAAGTATTTAGAGAAACGAGAAAATTTAATAATTTTATTTAACTTATTATTTGACTATCAAAGGCTCTCTGTCATTTGGGATCTCCCTCTATCTCCAGTCTTTGTATTCCAAGGTACTTCAGTAACAGCAGTAAGTGAGCCTAAAATGCCAACTTGAGATTTGCATTATAAATGGCATATACAAAGAGATTTTTTTAAACTTTGGTTGATCTAGCATATCAAAGATCTTTTTCTCTCTTTTTCTAAGCTACTTCAGTGACTGTATTGAAGTGAACTGAAAGGATTAGCTTGAAAGTGGCAAGAAATCTGGCATGCAAGAAATTTTCCACCCCCTTACCCTTATTTCAGTTGAACTCTTCATTATACAGGGGGCCCTTTCCTCTTCTGAAACACATTTTTCTCTCTGTCTCTCTCATGCTATTCCATGCTGTGTCAATACCAAACAAGGTGAAAACACAAAACACATAAGCGTGGCTCCTGACACTGGCTCTTTCAGCCCCATTCAACCTTCTGCCTTGCTAAACTGAGCACTGGAGAGAAGCTAGCACACAAATGTCTTCTAATCTTCACTTCAGTGGGACCTATCAGTAAATGTGGCACCACTGATGCTCCATCTCTCCCACACCTTGCCCAAGCAGCTTCCCCAAGGCGCTTCTCCATCAGGGCTCAGCACACAGAGCACATCCTCCTCTTCCCGAGGAAGTCACAAGCTGTTTTCACTGCTTGCGGTGAGCACAGACTTGCTCTGGAGTAACGCATAGCTGGGAAAAATGAAGCAGCCTGGAAAGTCACTGGGGGAAGAGGAGCAGAAGGAATGACTCAGCGCTGAACCTGAATTCAGACACAAATGAGTAAGAGCTCCCAAAAATCAAAAAAGATTCATGACTGCTGATACCAAGTCTCCATTCAGACGCGTTTCTGTTTGGAAAGCTTACAAGCGAGGACCATTGATTGCTCTGCAGCTCCCAACCTGACCTGATGTTCCTTTTCTATTTTTTTTTCTTTAAACAATTAGGCAAAGCAGCTGCATTTACTTTTTGGAAGAAATGCCCTTTCTGCTTCATGACAAGTTCAGTGACAGTCCTATCCAAACAGCCAGCATCTCCTAGATAACGTTCTCAATGAGGAGCTCCCAGCCTGCAGGCCAGATCATGCACAGAGCTGCAGGATGACCCCCCAGCTCCTCCACAGAAAGGAATGGGGGGAGGGAGGGGAAGAGAGCGGTTTTTTTTGTGTGCTTTTTATTTTTGCTGTTGTTTGGGGATCCCATGCTCGGACTGCATGGGGACAGTGAGTCACAGCCTCAGGGAAGAAGGCTCTGAGCGCTGGCTGTTTACAGACCAAGTTCTTGTTCCCATTGCAGAAGTCCTGCACTGGCCACTCCAGCCCAAACTCATTCCTCTTACATCAGTGACGTCAGAGCACCATTAGACAACATAATCCCCACTTTCTTGACTCACTCGCTCCTTCCAGGACAAGCGAGACACTCACCATGGAAGTAGTACACACAGAACAGACCATGGGATAGTCTGGTTACCCAAAACACAGGCAGTGTTATTCAAACACAACCAAATACAGCTTGCAAAGACAAACACAGCTTACAAAGACACGACGCTGGAGAGCCTTCAAGGAGTAGCTTCTGGAAGTCTACTTATCAGCTACTAATCAGAGAAAATACAAAGGTGCTTTCTTCTCATCACATAAGCTACAAGAGATGTCCCATCCCTCTGTGCTGATAACATGGGTAGCCTTGTCCAAGCAGCTGCCTACTGCTCCATCCTCCCCATCATGGAGGAGTGTGCTCACACCAGCACACTCAGAAACCCACAAAATCCACCCAAAGACCAACAGGATCTCTGAAACCTGCAGAAGCAAGACCAGAATTTTTCCTTCATGCCAAGATTAACTGCAAAATAGTGCTACAACAGCCATTCATCAGCACCATCACCTTAAGCCTTCCTAACCACTTATATAAATGTGCCTGGCTAAAGGACAAGGCACCACCTTATAAAAAGGAATAACATGAAGAAATCATCTGTAACAAGCATCAGGCCCGCTCCATTAAGGTTTTTGTTAAATATAAAAATTGAAATTCAACACCAACTCGAGAAAAAAAAGGCCTTTTTAATCTTCCTCTGATTAAGATATGCAAAACTTTAAATCAGTTTAGGTTTATGTCAAGACATCTTTCAAAGAAAAATAAGTTCCAAAACATCAAAGCGATGCAAGCCTGTGGTCTAGGGACTACACGGGTGCTAAGCAACATGTAAAATACGGTTTGCATATGTGAAGTTCAGCATATAATAGACTTTAAGGCATTTCTGAGGACCAGGTATTACCAAGTAAAAGATTAGTTGCGTTATTAGCCATATTTACTTTTGCTGTATTCAAATCTCCTGTAAGACAAAGTGTGGGCAGAACTGCACCATCCCAGTGTCGGCAGAGGAAAGCCCACCTCCATGAGGACCCATCCAATTGGGTCAGCCCCAGCCTGATGGTAGAAATGAGCAATAAAAAGTTTAACACTGGCTGAAATAATCCCGGATTTCGTTTAATCTCCTTCCTAGCACTAAAAATAACGGAGAGCAATAAAATCTCAGATGGTGCATATTGCTAAAGCTGCTGTTTAATCTTGCTGATATAAAAAATGAGACAGACCCCTCTCCCAGTTTCCCAACACTTGAAATTGCATTTTTTTCCCTGTATTGCCAGAATATGCAGCTATTTCCCTGAATAAGACATACAAGGGCTATTTTCCTACACACGAGCATGCCTTCTCTGTTCACGAGTGCAGATCTGGCTTTGGGAAGAAATATAAGAGTTACTAAAGCCAATAAAGTAGTTTCCTCAGCCACACATATGGCTTCCAAGTTTAATAGCAATTATGTCATTTTTATATGTGATTCACTTGATGTTGCTTTCATGTGAATCATTTGACATATATAATTCAGGCAGATTTCTTAAATAAGCATATCACCAGAGTCTAAATTACTAATCAACTAACCAAAAGGGTTTCTTTCCCCTCCCAACTAGGCATGCAATTAAGAGAGAAGACTAGACTTAGAAATACAGCGCAGGCATTACAAGAACATAAAGTTTGATAAACCACAGCTCTTCACTTCTGGGAGAAGGGGAATTTATTGCACAGCGATAAATTAGGGACCACAGCAAGCAAATAGGTAGAAGAGACTTCACATTCAGCTGTCTCCCACAGCAACCAAGGTTTCCCCAGCACACACATGGCCACAAACACCTGCAGCTCGGCCCCAACCCGGCTGGCAGGTGCATCACAGGCACAGACACCCCCAGATATGTGGGTAACAGGTTTTAATTCTCACTTCTCTTCTCACCAGGAGGTAATGGGGCAGAGGTCAGCACCAAAGAGGGAAGGAAGCAGCCTCATCACAGAGGTGTTTACAGTTTTCTTGCCTGACCTCTTGGTGCTCTCACCACAATGCACACCCTTCTTCCCAGAAGAAATTCAACACCCTACAACTCCCCTTCCTCATTTTCAAACCGTTCCCATCCTGGAGCCTGTGCCTTGCCTCCCCTGCCCTCCACCCTAGAGGCATACAGCCAGCCCCGTCCAGATCAGCTCTCCATGACTGCAGGATCAGCCATCAGATAGGTATCATTTCTCCAGCTGAGCTGATTTTAGCTTATTTCCATTATCCTGGAAGCCAGCAAAATACCTGACTCATTGCATTTATGGGGTTTGAATGAACCAGAAGCAGATACTTTCCATGCTCCCCTTGTTACTCTCTAAGGGCAGGCCTCTCCTCTTCTATAAAACAGCATTAAAAACCACTTATGGTTTCTTCAACACTCACTGCATGCAAAGGTCCACACCTACATTAATTTTGCATAAGGCATTTTCTTCCATCTTATAAACCCCACCAGCTAACACACAAGTAGAGGAGGCCTTGCTCATAAGCATATGGAAAGAAGGGATTTCAGCTTACAGGAACCATCCAGAGCAGCTTTCTTTGTACCTTAGCCGGTACCAGAAGAACAATTAAGCACACACTTAGTATAAGCACACAAGTAAGCACACTAACTCCTCTAAGACAACCTTATTTTCTTGTCTTATTTAAGAACACATTCAAGAGATTTACTTGAAGAAACTAAAGCAAACAGCCAGACTAGGGCTCAGGCACTGAACCTTCACAAGACCAACCACTTCAAACCCTTTCCAGATACAAAGAGAAAATTCTCTCCTCACTCTGGTTTTTAAACACAAAGCGATCTCAAGCCTACCTCAACACACAACTACAGCTTTATTCTCCCACCTCCAATAGGTGTTCTTACCTTAAAAATGAGCACCATTTCTTCTTCTCTTGCCTCCTTTCGTCCTGTCCAGGGAGGAACCCAGCTCTCCTTTTTTATCACCTCCTGCAGTCAGGCCAAGTGAAAACATCTGTGCTGCCTCAGGTGTGTTAGGTCCCCAGTCTCATCAATGCCCAGCTTATCATCAAGGCTTTCTGTACCACACCTGGGTGCATTTTATGGCACTTCACGAAAGTCTACAACTCAAGCTAAGTCATAGTCATGTATATCCTCATCTCCAGGTAAAAATGCTGACTTAGGGTTGGAGCAGCAATCTTCTAGTCCTTTACCTGGTTCACGGTAGAAGCCAGCTATCTCCTCCCTAATATGTCCATCTCAAATCACTACCATGGGAGGTTCAAGGTTTCTACAGCTAAGCATTCTCCTCTGGCTCTCACCTCCAGACTAATCATTCAGGTGCCCGCACCAGCTGCTCACACTCAGCTGTTAAAGATTATCACTGATAGGAATCACAGAATTGATTCTGAGCTCTGGAAGTTTTATTCACTTTTATTCAAAACCTGTTTTTTCTCCCATCTTTTCTTGCTGTAGAGTTCTGTCAATCTGGTTTTATAAAACAAATGATTCCCCCAAAGACAGTTTAGCTGGCAAGAATCAGTACAGCCAGCTCCTCTGAGATATGGCTTGCTAAAGGTGAAAACCAGCTGGGCTCCCTCTACCTGCCTGGTTAATCAAACGTTATAAATCATAAAGCTGGGACAGGAGATGCATGGTGGGGGGGGGCCTATGTTCCACAGGTAACATCCAAGCCCTGTGTCCTGGCACTGCTAAAGGAAACATTTCTCTGGCACAAGGATGAAGATTAAAGCTCCTTTCTAGGAAACAAGCACAGAGGGTCAAAGCAAAACCTACTAATCAAGCAGCATCCTTGCTTTCCCATCACTTGGTTGGCCAATTGGGAAATGGATTTGCTTTCTATGTTGTCATAAGCTATGTAGCAAAGACATGAAGATTTCCCAGTTTTTTCTTTTCCCTGGATTGATTGACAGAACAAAGTGCAGTCTTGATGAATATTTAGGAGTCTTTCTAAAGTAAATTTCACCTATTTAGTGAAATTGTGCACTGCTAAGATATTTGATAGGCCTATGGAATAAGGCAAGCACACCCGCCCAAGAAAACGGATTCACTGAAATAAAACCATTTCTAGGAATTAAAGTTATTGGAATTCAAGCTAAAACCCATTTCCTATACACAATCTTAATGTGATCCTCAGGGAGCTCTGAAATTATCATCTTCGAGTAAGTGATCTTTTCATGCAATTTTATTCTAGCACTATATCTAGGTATCTTCTCCATAACTCCTATGTCCACAAGCTTATTTATCTCCTTGCTAAAGTTCAAAATCTAATTTCCAACACAGGTTACTTACTGTAATAAACTGTACAAGCTTTAAAGTGACAAGTTGAAAGATACAATTTTTTAGAGTTATGAATTAATAGCCATATATGTCAAAGAAAGTGCCAACTTTTTCATATTTATAGATATATTATTGAAATGATAAAAAATGAACTGAGGAAAGAGAAAAGAAGTGAGGAGAACTACATATAATGAATCAAACATACTTAACAAGACATGTACAGACACTTTAGTGTGCATCTCTTTTATTACATTACATTAATCAAATTCTGCTAAAGACATCCATCTAAGCGAAGTGTCACAGTGATATTCTATAAAAACATTCTTTTGAAAAAGAGTCTTCCCTGACAGCAGTATCAACCACACTGTCTTAAGTGATTGTCAGGACTGCATTACTCAGAAATTAAGAGAATTTATGTAAGTGCCTCGTGAGCTCCCCTGAAGAAAAAATAATTTAATTGGAGCAAGTGTACAAACTCTGATAAAGGCTGGTAAAACACGGATAAGTGATTTAACTTAGGGAAGGATGAACCTTGGGGGGGGGTTCTGCTTCTTCCTGCTTTGGCTTACAGTATCAAAGCACTTTCTTCTGGAAAATCTGGGAAGGAAATCATGCCTTCTATTAAAACGGGTAGAATAGGAGCATTTTTGCTAATTTATCCAGCACACTCTGGTCAACTAGGGCTTTTGGTTTTCTCTTCTCCCCATTTATTCTACTATTTTAATGAGCTTTCTTAACTTTGGCCATGTCTAGAATAAAATACGAATTGCAGAATTCTCTTTGAGCTGTGAATTTGGATTGCAGTAAACTGCTCTCATACTCCAGCACTGGCGAGACGCAGAGGATGAGGGGTGAAAGGTATTGCATCACTCCTTCTCCATTATTTAGATGCAATGGGATTCATCAATCCACGGAGGTGACGTCCATTAGGTAGCATTAAGGTAGTGCTGGCGTTCCCACTCAGCACTGGGCTGCCACTGGGGGCTGGATGCTGCTCCCCTGCAAATGCAGGAGAAACTCCTCAGGGTAATCCCTTAATGACGTGCATCAAGTGTCCAAATGTAAGACATGAAAACAATTCAGGGGAACAGTTTTATCTGAATGATTCACCGGCAGATCACAAAAGCAACGGTTTGCTCTTCCCAATTATTCACTAATTTCACCATCAAACCTTTAGCCTGAACGTGATTCAAAACTCAAAGTCAAAACTACAAAAGGCGAACGTAAAAATTTGCAATTTGCATCACTTATTAACTGAAATATGTAATTCATGTGACAGACAGAACATAAACTTCAAGCCGTGTTTTCAGCCACAGCGAGAGCTGTTTGATCCACACGCGTTACTTCGCTCATCTACTCGGGGAAAAAAAAGCACACACACACACACACCATTTGTCAAAGTAGTCAATGCAGTGCAATTTTGCAGTGAGCTGTGTAAATACAGGAGAATCACAAACGCATCGAGTCAAAATTCTGCCATGAATTCAAACTAATATTTACCGAACATCCAGTTTACTGTTCGCTCAGCTGCTCTTATCAATGTTATAATAAACTATAAATCCTAGTGAGCCCCGAGGCAACTTAACTGCTGTTGTGATGCTGGAGGGTGATTAGGAAAAAAAATCTAAAGATAAGATCCATTGTTTTTTTCATGGTTGTGCACATCATTTTTCTATTTCTGATGCTTTATGTGTGATAATCTGAGCTTCCTCAGAGGTAAATTCTCATCTAATCATAACTCCCCACACATCAACAGAACATATCCTATGTGGTCTAACAACAAAAAACAGAGAGCAAGAAGTGCTTCATTAAGAACGTGGATTTCACCTGCTGTAAGCTCATTCTTAGGCTGCAACAAAAGCCTCAGAATAGGTGAAAATTAAAAGATGCCACCTAAAGAGCTCTCTAAAATCAGAATTAATTTAATTCTTCCTGAAAATCTCTACAATGGATGGTGCTGAGAACTATGAAGATAGGGCTGTTTTTAAAAAAATGTAGTGAACAAAAGGAGTAAGCAATCTTACCTATTAATAAGAGAAAAAGAAAAAGCCAGTACCCTATTCTCCCAGTCAACATTCTACCTATATCAAATGGGAATGTGGTGACAGGGCCCATCCTGCAGCTTGGTTGATATTACAGAGGGGGCACAGTCCAGGGGCAGAGAGGTGCAGAAGGGTCACCTCCCGTTTTGGCAGCCCCACAAACACTCAAAGAGGGCTCTAAAGTGATCTCAAAAAAGCCAACATAATACATTCTGCTATGCAACTGCTCACTGATGCACCTAGAGGCAGGAGCATCTCCCATTCCTATTTTCAAGCTGTAGCACCCCTGCTCTGGATGGCTTCTGCTGCTTGGCTTGTCCCACTAAAACCAGAGCTAACAAAGGAGACGAGGTGAGTTAATTAGCTATTGCTCCCCCTTTCCTAGTGCTGCAGCCCAGGTGATGCCCCCAGGCTCTGGCCATGCTGACCTTTCCGGTGGCGGTCCCCATGAGCCACGTGTCACTCGCCTGCGCTGCGCTGCCAGGACCAGCCCCGGCGACTGGAATTTGTCTCCCTCTAAGTGACAGCTGCCATTTTAATGATCCAGCAGCCAAGGTGAATTTCATCTCAGGAGGCAGAGGGAGAATGCAAAACAAATAAAAAGAAGAGAATAAATGTGTTTGCACGAGGAGCTCCTGAAGATCAGATGGCTGGGAAGCGATTTGGGGGTGAATTCTACATTAAAAAAAAACATTTTTAGCCAATTTAACAGATAACTTAACCAGTTGCTACACTGATGTATGTGTATAACTCTGTTTAAAGGGATTTGTATTAAATTGTCTGATTTCCAGTGGTCCTGAATGGAACCCGACTTTTCTCTGTCCTAATTTGCCCTGTGAGATTGTCCAAAGACTGCTCCCTGTCAGATTATTGCACGTTAAAAATTATTTCAGGGACTTTCGCCCTCTGTAATGAGATGGAGTGATTAGAAGAGCTTTCACAATTACACCGCCGTTTTCCTTTAAGACACATATGAAAATTCCTTCCCTTTCTCAGCCCTTGGCACGTTCAGAGTTACTGTTCCCACTCACAGCTGTCACTACCATGCAAACTTAATAAATTCCATCTATGCATGACTTACTTAGCTAACCTCCATCCACCAGAGATATACGCTTCTTACTCAGACAAGCAGGACAATAACAGAGTAAAGCTTCAAAACAATAGCTCTCGTGTTTCAAATATGTATAATATGGTACAGGGCTTATCCCAGCCCTGGTGATCCCCCCTTACAGAAAGGAGCTTTTCTTTCATACTCTTTAACTTCTGGAATTTAATTTTATTATTATCATTATTATCATTTATTTACTATTATTCAAAAGCAAGCGTGCAAATGCACAACACAGCCAATTGGGAAAAAGCCCTTCCAAAAACATGAAGGTTATCATGGAGGAAGAAGGAAATAAAGGAAGAGTTAAATGGACAGGAGAACAGAACAGACCCCAAAACACAGGCAGGCAAATTCTGATCGAACCCACCTTTGAAATTTCCACTCCCAAATGAAGCCTCTGGAACTGCTGCAAATTTAAATCCTCGTAACCCAGGGCAAAAGCCAGCCCCAAACCATTTTTTTAGTAGACAACTGCGAACCTCTCCCCTCTGGCGCCTTGTTGGCCATCAGCACGTTTGAGAAGAGCTCAGCATTTTTCAGAATTAACACCGGGAGAGAAGTAACCACGTCTATGTTAAACAAACACTCCCAAATGCCAGGTAAAATGCACATCAGAGCGCATCAGCCAGCCCCACAAGGTATCTGCAGGCGGTGGAACAAAGTGTGCTTCACTTTGCATTAGAGAGGGAGAGCACTGAAGCCTACGAGCAACAGAAAAATGCAGGATGCGAGATTTTCCTAGGTGCTTCCTCCCCAGATGTCCTGGGGCCAAGCGCTGTCCTGGCTTCCAGCCTACATAATTTTGATGAAATCAATGGGGGTTTCTCAGCATACCGTAAAATGACAGGAGCCAGATGCAACAGGACTGAACCTCAGCTCAGGTGAGGACAGATAGCATCAGGGCTGCTGGTGCTGGTAGTGACGAGGGTAATAGCTTGGTTTTGGGGATGGGCATCTGAGAGGTTCATTCAGTTCCTCCTAGTGGGACAGGCTCCTAGGCTGTACAAAATGATGGACCTCGAGGCAGATTTAATCTACTATCTATTGCCTAGGAGCTGGGACATAACATTAGATCCAGAGGAATTTTGAAGGTGTGAATCTAGAAGATTCACAACAGACTGCCCAGAGCAGTGGATGCCTCTTCCCTGGAGGTCCCCAAGGCCATGGGTGGGGCCCTGGGCTGAATGAGCTTGTGGGGGGCAACCAGCCCAAGGCAGGGTGTTGGAGCTCAATGATATTTAAGGTCCCTTCCAATCTAAACCATTCTACAAATCTATGATTCTATCTGATAAGGATTTGATGTGGACTAGCAAAAAAATACCTTTTCTTTTTATTTTGTATTGCAGAGTGTTGGGGCAAAGTGGAGGCCATGAGCAGCAAGGTTTGCTTGGAGGCCCTGGTGGCAGCTCTACTCTGGGACCCCAGACCTCACGCTCCCACCCCTCGCTCCCATCAGGAGTGATGCGGCGAGGTGGCCTCACAAGAAGCAGGCCGAGGGAAGCCGAAGACATTCGGGGAAGTTGCATGAAATCTGGACCTTTTCCTGGAGCACAGCTTGTTTACAGTAAGCCGTCCTATTTCAAAGAAAATGATTGCACAACAAATGAGACACACAAACGTCTCAGAAAGGTGTAACGCATAACAAATATAGTTTTGCAATGCAGTTTCTCACAGCATATTCATACAATTAAGTTATATTATAGTCTCAGTTTCCACTCAGAAAATGGACGTCATAAGAGCGTGTATAAATTATTCACATCTTTACTAAATGAAGGGCTATCAAAAACTTGTCATGGGCTATCCATATGCAGTATGACTTGAGACACAATTGACAACGTAACTAATATTTTTAATATCCCAGTTATTTCCTAATTACAAGAACACTGATCTTTTACAGGACTAGATCAAAGCGTGAACATAGGAAGACATAAAGTTGGCACAACCTTTGGTTTAGGTCCTGCACCCTTCACAGTCCCAAAGCCAGAAGCATGCAACGATTTTATGGACCAGTGGGTACTTTTGGGTATGTGCAGAATGAAGAAATAGAGCCCCATAGTGGTTAATCCCCAAAGCTAAAAATAAAAACAAAAAAACCCTACTGAAACCGAAGCCTTTTAAGCTGCTATCTTGTATTTTAAGCAATTTATTAAAATGTTAATTATCTGAATGACATTACGCTTGAGTACAGGGGGGAAAAGGCATTTTGAAAATGGTGCGCTTTTTTAACTGGGAGGGTAATTCACAGATTTTTTTCCAAAATGACAATTTCTTTTTTATTCGGCAGCTTGAACACTAAGTCAGAGCACTCTTCAGACTGCAAATATAGCAATTATCCCAAGTAATGCTTTGACACTGTTACCACAGGCAAGTGGCCAAAGTGCATCAGCAGTCAAAATATCTAAGCAAGTTAACAAGCTCCTTTTACTCTCTGCAGAGCAGGAGAAGAAAGGGAATCCAACCCCTGAGAAATGCGAAAAGAAAGGAGAAAGAAAGGCTGCTGGTGTTTGTTAAAGCAAACGGTGTGGCTGCCTCGGCCTGATCAAGGTGAGGGGACAGCTGTCCCCGGCCGCGCTGACACCGTGCTCCCCCCACACCTTGCTCCCACACCCACTCGTGAGGTCCCCGCGCTCCCTCGGCCCCATTTTTTTTTTCTTTTCAGCTCCGCTTGCAAAATGCCCCCACATGTACCGTACAAAAGGCATCTAAACTCATTAAGTAAATTCCCAAAGAACTATTAACAAATCATTTTGCTTCGGCCAGAGATATCAGATTTAATTAGGTGAGCGGTGTTGATGGGGTGCAAAAACAAAAGGCATCTCCTGTCTGAAAATGTTCAGGTCCTGTGTAGGCCCCATTCTTCCCTCCACGGCACAGACAATAATTGAGCATTTTTTTAAAGAGCCTAGGGATGAAAAGAGGAGTCTGTGCTGCAGACAAAAGCCTTCAACTAAGATTTGTTTTCCTTTCTCACCAGGTGACTTAAAGGGAAAAAACCTTCAGCTGTAAAGAAATGGCTATAACCTACAGCGTGAACACAGGGACGGGGAATATAAAACAGCTCTAACAAGCATAATTTTTGCGAGCGATTAATCAAAATGTATTTAGCCAGTCATTTCCAATGATAATCAAAAGGCCCGCTTAAAACAATAATCATTTGGCAATAATAACAGCTCTGCTGGCTCGGAGGCTGCGCTGCCTGATGGAGCCGGTGGCGGTGCGGGGCCAACAGGTTGTGGGGACGGGCATCCCCCCGCTGTGCCAGGCAGCACAGCCCCGCGTTCCCTCCTTTGGGTTAACACAACGCAGAGGTCTCGCCAGTTGTCTGTGGTGGAATAATACCACCGCATTACTGGGTGCGTAATGGGGATTATTATTTTTTTCCCTAACGGCTTCCAGAGGCTTCGCAGATCACGTATGGTCGGAGAAAAGAGTCGTTCTGATTTTAGACTGCGTCTTCAAACAGAGAAGCTTCTGAAACGCGAACCAATGGACATGTGCTTGTGTGGTGCCAGCTCTTCCTGAAGACCTCTGAGCGAATTCCTTCTCTCTGCTTCCCCCTTGCATTGCGACAGCGCCGAGATGAGAAAAGCAAATCCCGCGTTAGGCAGCAGCGTGTCAGACCCGCGACCACTCCGCGCTCTGAGAATGTATCTTTATAATTTAAGGCTTACGAGGAGCACGCACCAATTAACACCGCGCAACGAGCTTTTGGTGCAAATCATCATTAAATAAACACGCCGGAGCCTTTCAGAACCAGAAGCTACAAATGATCACAAAAGAAGTCAGCAGATCCGGCGTGAAAGCTCCAAAACCTCCAAAACGCACTCCCATGCCATCACAGCAGCTACACACAAAGCAGCAAAAAAAAAGAAGAAGAAAGGGGTGTGTGTGGGGGGGGGAAGTTTACAATCTGCCATTGTAATTTTTAATCGTTCCAAACCCTTTGAGGGGCTGTATTTTATGCCTCCGAGATAGAAGCAGCGCAGTCCAAGGCAGGAAGAGTAACAGGACGCACTCCCAACCCTGAAAGTCAACAAAAAATAATTTGGAAGTATTTTTAACTTATTTTATCTGAACCCCTGACAGTTAATTTGGTGTGAAAAACTGCAACAGTAGAAAACAGATGTTAAGGGGCAAGCATATAGTTAAGGTCAAAACAAACATAAAACACAGCTTCCATTTCTAAGGGGGAAAAAAAAAGATTTGTCCAGCAACAGGTTTTATGCTAAACCTGCTTTTTTATTGTTCTGCTTGTGATATCTGCAGACTACACAATGCAATACTGTCTGCCGTAGTGCAATACCTCTCAGCACCAGTAATTTAAGACTTTCTTCTCTGTAATACACTAAACCATCATAACCTGTCTCTTCCTATTTAGTTTAACCTACAACCACCACATACTGATTTGGCTGTGTGTGGCTTTCTCTATTGCCATTTATTACTCCGCTCGACTCCTGAAATTCTGTTTGCAATTTAAGGCCACAAATTAGAAGCGTAAGTCATCTGTTTCCTATAATCCCCCTGTCAGGGCTGGAATCACATTTGGAGCTCAGCACCAAGCGCGGTCCTGGGCCGCCGCTGCCTCCCCGATTGGCCACGCAGGCGAGAAGCGGCGCGGGGAGCAGCGCGGGCGGTGGGCTGCGCGGGCGGAGGGGCGGTGGGAGCAGCCGCACGCCTGCGATGGATAAACGCTCTTCCGCAGCACAACCCCTGGAAATACCCTCGCCAAGGGATGAGGGGCTGACCTGCTGGGCTTTTTCCTTCCTCCCTCTGTATTTTTTCCTATACATACGTGTGCACTTATATTTTCAAGCCGCTGTAGGGCTGCTTCGAACTTATTCGGTCCGAATCTCTGACAAGTTCTGCCACCCTCGTCACGCAGCACGTCCCCTTTTGCTGCCCTAATTAACTGCTTTTCCCCCACACGGCAGGCACTGTACGGAGCTAACATGGAGATCCGAACACACTGACTCCATTTTTCTCTCCTTTTTTTTTTCTCTTTTCTGTAATTATTCTAATGAATCCATGCGTTTGTTCCTTTGATGCCAGTGGAAAAAGATTTTAAGCATGTAGATGAGAAATCTTAAAAGCAGATTTTTTTTTTCCCTGACAACGAAACCTTAGATAAAATAAAATAAAGTAAAATAAAATAGAATAAAATAAAATAAAATATATCATGCAAACATTTGCTGTTATGCCCGCTATTCAAATATCATTCATTTTCCTTTAAGGCATTTCAATAGTAGTTCCTGACCACCACTGATAGGAGCAAAAACGCTGTCAGTATTTCTTGCTTTACGTTATGGAAAGCTTTCTCTGTATTGCGCTGCGAGGAAAGCAGCATATCCTGTTACAATCCAAAAAGAGCAAGATAAAGCATCTGCAAGGACCCCAGTTCAGAACAGCAGACGGTGGGAAAAACCTCTCTAGCTATCAGCCCAATGGGAGAACTCCTCTGCTTTGAGGGAGGAAAAAAAAGCAAAAGCAAAGCAAACTAGATGCCATTAATAAAAAATCATCTCACTGACTCATATTTACTAATAGATGTACTTTTACACGGGCTTTGAACTTCTAACAAGCAAATCAGCTTGCTTTAAGCAGCACGCTCTGGCCGTGCAGACAGCCAAAAGCTGCGTTCTGCAGTGTGATCCAGGCTGAGCTGCAGCAAACCTCTTTTTCCCCCTCGCATTTAAGACAATAAAAACCTTATAATTTTTGTTTAAGTTAGAGGAGTCCTAAAAAAGAACATCCCCCTGCTCTTTGTGCTTCTGTAACTTAAAAATTGGCTGTGTTTTTAAGTGAAATTTGGCAGGCTGTTAGTCTACAATGTGACTAGGATATTTGGACATAACAAAATTGGCCAAGATATGATATTTTAAATGGAACTACTGTTCATGCAATTTCCTAAGGATTTTTATTTTTTTTTTTCCTATGCGTTTGGTATTACGGTTTTATACACACAAATAAATACGTATTATGAGTCCATAATACACAAACTATTGTCAAGATGCATTTACAGCACGTACTGTGATGATTCCCGAGCAAAAAAAGGCACTCTCAAAATAATGAATGCCCATTATTATAAACAAGTATTAGGAATAACTCATGGCACACAGAAGCACACGCAAACCACTTGGTTTGTTCCAGAGCTCAGACACCAGTGCTACTATTGCTGAGCTCCACGTTGGAAGAGCAACTGGAGTCCTGCCACAGAAATGAGCAGCATGCTAAGGAGCAGATGTTCCTCTTCGGAGAGGTGGGGGAAGTCTTCACCAAAACGTTGGTGGCTCCTTCTGGCTTTACGAGACGAGCCAGCTGCCAAGATGCTGCCCTGGAACTCAGATGGACCTGTCTTCTACAAATCTGTAAGCTACAGAAGGTGCATCTCTAGCCATCTTTGCAACCCCTTGGCTGGATCCAGGGTGCTTCTTCTCCTTCACTGACATGTCACACACTTCCAGGTCCCCAGAATAACATGCACACCAACAAAACTTGCTGCCCGGCTTACCAGGATTGTGTGTGCCAGGTTCCATACAGACAGACACATGGTATCAAGTCAAATTGGCCATTGCTTTTATTAATTACCAACTGAACCAAACTGAGCAACTTAACCCCAGGCCTGGAAGCTGTGCCAGCTCCACTCTGAGCTACACCATCGCTCAGCCTGCCCCAAAAGCCATCAAAGCAAGAATATCTGCCTCAAGTCTCATACTGGACACTGTACCGCAGCTCCGCAAGCAAGGAAAGCCATTGCTGCTCTACTGTGTACAATCAACTCTACAAAAATGAAAGGAAAGTTGCATTCTTTTTGCTTGTCCCAGGGTTAGGAATTAAATAAGATGAAAAATGAGTTGCCACTTGAACAACACAACTATATTTTACATAGTAGCACACATAAATGGCATTCCAAAATGCACTAAAGTACATGGCACCAATCTAGGACGCATGTTAGAGGCAAGAGGGGTGCAAACCAACCATGTTGTGAAAAGGTGAAAATATTTAGCCAGAAACAGGAGGAACACTTGCTCTGCCGCTTACTCTGCAGGTAATTAGGTGACCCTAATTAATGGTCAATCAGGGCCGAGCTTGAGAAGAGAGATCTGCACCTTCTGCCAAGCAGAGCACCTTGGGATGACATGGGAAATGACCGTGGTTTAGAAGGCATGGAGAAAACTGGGAGGTAAACAACAGCACGCTAATCCAGGGAAAGGAGGAGAAAGAGAAATGACTGAAGCAATATAGGTAGAAGGAGAAAAGAAAAGGAAGGTGATCCGTGGCTGAAGCCCTGGCTCGGTTGTCAGCAATCTTAGCCTGATGCTAGCTGGAAACCAAGACAGACAAACCTGCAACCCTTAGCAGTAATCCAAACAGCCCTGGGGATGCTGTTTGGAATAAACCAGAGGGAGCGCACGAGCATTTTGAAATCAACAATGCAGTTTTGACTTAGAAATGTATTTTTGAATTAAGCAGGAAGTTCCAAAGCACAGCCTAAAATCACCTGTAAGCACAGAATCACCTTTGTTCTGTTCCTTGGAGCAGAGAAAGCAATGGGCACGGGCGTGAGGGCGAGCAGGGATGGCAGGAACACAACCCAGTCATCGTTCTGGGCTTTCCAAGCACTGCAGGAAACATCCCAAATCCACACAGTGTTCCCCAGCGCTATGTTCTGCCTGTGGATCTCCAAGTGATCTGACAGATGTGTGAATTCACACGGAGCCAAACAACTGCCCCGGGATAATACAGCTGTGCACGCTAAGGAGAGCAAGTGATTCCAACATTAGCTCGTGGACAGAAAATTGACTTTTAACCCACCTTTTGCTTCCAGGTGTACATTTGCCTGAGGTCATCTGGGGCTGGTTTCACTCCATTGCAGCCAAGCTGTCCCCTTTTTTTGCCCATTTAAAAGCTCAACTGCAAAGAGGCGGATTTTCTTCCTTGGTTTTTTTTTTTTTTTGCTAATAGAGTGAGTGTTTAACAGGCAATGCAAGGATGAGCAGATTTTCTTAAATGCCAAATGTTGATGGATACACAGAGCAGATACACTAGTATCATGGGCTGTAAATGTCACTTAGCCTCAAGAATCCCTCTGTCCAACACTGTTATAACAAGGTGCTTTTAAAATTGGAACTGGATTTACACCAGTGAGGTGTGAAGCGAGGACTCATTTTTTACCCAGTGATAGCTCATCAGTGCATTACAGTAACCTGGCATGGCTTTGGCAGCACTGGAGAGTTACTCAAACCCACAGTGATTTACAGGGCCTGTTCTTTAAGGTTTCAAAAAGAGCTATTACAGGATGTCCCAAAAGTAGGTTTGAGCATAAAAGGCCGGTTTGTGATACACCGATCAAAGTAGCCAAACAATCCAGAACATATTAATTACAGACAGAAAACAGATTGTTCCTAAAAATACAGCCTTGCTCTGTCTTTTCATGGAAAAGCTGTTTCTCAGTAGGTGAAGAGGCACACAACAATTTGCTCTCCAAACCCATCCCAATCTAATGTTAACCGTGCACAGTCAGCTGCAGTCACTCCTTTTCACCAGTCTGTACCAGACAAAATTATTAACCCAAATTAATCATTGGGTACAGTCATAATGTAGTCATATAATAGCTGAAAGATTACAAATTTGGAGATGAGGTGCAATAAAAAAGGGTTGGAGAGGCAAATAAATGCTTACAGTGCACAGGTCGTGAAGTCAAATCAAAAACTTATGTTCTCCAGACACTCCACCTCACTGCATCCAAATATACTCAGAAAAAAGAAAAAGAAGGAAAAAAGTTTCATTTTCAGGTATTTGAGATAGGGACAGGGGAAAGGAAGACAAAAGGCAACGACTCCCGGTGGTAAAGGTGTCACATGTGAAATCATCAGGCTCACTCTTGCTATGCTACCTATCCCATCTGTGAATTGTGGGTGGGAAGGAAGGGAGAGGGGATAGTTGTACTTCCTTGCCCTTGAGGATATAATTGAGGCTCCAGTTCATTAATGCTTATAAATCACTGTTAAATATCAAAGCGACCAAGCCCTATTGCGTAAGACTGGGGCTTTCTTTCCAGATCCTCTAATTCAGATCTCTGAACTTGCTGGTATGTGGAGCCAGGAATGGGGCAGTAAAAAAAAAGTTCCAATTAATTTCAATACAGCACAAAATGGGAAGATTTCTTCTGAAGAGCCAACCATGTGAGGCTCTCTGTGGCCGTTCTCTGTGCCAAAGCCATTTCAGGAATGCTCTCAGGGAATGAGGCAGTGTGCGTGATGTCCATTTCACCAGCATGGTAGACCATGTCAAAAAGTAGTACTGAGAATGGAAGGGAGGAAAGAAGGAGGGAAGGAAGGGAAGGAAGGGAAGGAAGGGAAGGAAGGGAAGGAAGGAAGGAAGGAAGGAAGGAAGGAAGGAAGGAAGGAAGGAAGGAAGGAAGGAAGGAAGGAAGGAAGGAAGGAAGGAAGGAAGGAAGGAAGGAAGGAAGGAAGGAAGAAATAGGCTTCTTGTCAGTCTTTTGAAGTTCAATATGACATTCACATTGCTTTAACCTACCAAGCATAGCATTTCTCGCAATGCTTTTTGGTTTTATTGCCATAAAACTTGCTGCAGGAGCAGTGAAGGTAGTTCCATTTAATAAGATAATTAATGTTTTTGAATGACCTAAAGTGGTGCTCAGATTACAGCATGAAAACTAAATTCCAGGAGGAAGGCTACAGATGGGAGCAAAAATCCTCACAGATTATCCTCAAATATTCTGGAGGATGTCTGTCTGTTTACCTCTTTACATAAATAAAGCATCAGCTAACTAGCAAGTATAATTTTAATTACAGAAACATAATCACGGATAAGGTGCATGCTCCACAGGGAAAGTTACATTATTCAGGAAAGCGCTGCCACACTTGGGATCCTCAGCATAAACAAACCAAAAGTCCTCTATGGATATTCAACAACGACCTTAAAAGGTAGAATGTTCCCTGGTCATATTTTTATGGAATAACTCCCTATTGATCACCTCCCTGTACTTAATGCACAGTAATTTCTTTATCAAGGCTTTGATTCTACAGAATATTTTGCATTGTAATGTGAATTCATGTTTAATGCTTTACCTTGGGTAAGTACCAAGTCAGAGGACTTGGGCTGAACCTCTCTGACAGATGCTGAGGATCACTCAGGACCAAGGACTCTTTCTGGCCAGTCTGAGCAGCCTTTGCTCCCCATACTGCTGTCAGAGCACATCTCTGCTCTCTCTAACCTCTGCCACCTCTTGCTGCCTGTTTATCTCCTAAACACTTTAAATCCCCATGGCTGTCCACGTGGTCCTCCTGATCCCCTTTGGGCATCTGTCAGCAAACCAATCCAAAATTCCCTTTGTGCTGGTTGTGTTGGCCAGGTTTCCAGACCCGACATCAGGGTGAGCAAGTTGTAATGGAGGAGATGTCTCGGAGCAGTTGATATATTTGGGACTCCCCAAGAGCTCCTCATCTTTGCAACACCCATGTCCCCAGGAACACTCAGGCTGTCCCAGGGCAGCTGCTGGTGTGACTGCTGAGCAGTAGTCCCCTACACATCCCATGGGTCTCACTTCTTTGCTGGGTTCAGCCAAGCTTCTCTACCCTCGTCAGGGTCAAATTCTGTCAGCTTTGGGATTTCAATCAGTCTCTCCGGTGCCAGCTCTTTTCAAAAGGAACAAATATAGATGCTTTTACAAAGGAGAGAATGAAGGAAAACACCCAGCTTTTGATTTTATTGATATATATCAATGTAAACAACTTCAAGGAATGCTGTTAAGTAAAAAATGGTATTTGTATGTTCTTTCTCATATATATTATTTCAGACTTTGTGAACATTTTGCATCTGTTTTTATCTTTGAGAGTAGAAAAGTAAACATATAAGCTAGGTGACCTATAAAATTTCCTACAGATGGAGACATCCTTGCTAATGGACCTCACAGCCTCAGATAACTGACTCAGATTCCTTAAATCAGACAAAGCCTAGTGTTAATGACAATACTCAACAGCCTAATACAAAAACCCAAAGTATGTTTTGTCCTTAGTATGTAATCCGTGATAAATGTTTAAACATTCCACGCTACTCCCAGTGCTCAGGAAAACCTCTCCAATGAGTTTCACCTCTAGGCGCCTCCTCAACATGGAACGAGGTCTGTAAATGATTAACACCAGCCCTCCTTCACTGTGCTCATCTTCCAGCAAGTTACGTGTGCCGCCATCCCAGAGACAGAGCCAAATCAACCAAGAGAAAAATAGGGCTGTAGTAGTTTACCTTGCAGTTTATCTTTTTGCATGGTAACAGCAAAATCTCCATTTGCATCCTTTAGTGAAAAATGGGGCAAACCTCTGCACACCACTGTGAAAAGCATCCTCGTAGAGACACAGAAACTTACAGAAACTCAGCAAAGAGGAGTTGCTACAATTCAGCCAGTTTCCTGATAGGAGGAGTCAGCCATGCCTCCTCCTTGAGGGCACGAGATCAAAATTGTTTTGCTCACTCCACCTCCAGGACATATCTACCTATACTATATCTACTTGAACTCTACAAATATCTGCTTGTGATAACTTGAGTGGCATTAAATTAATTCTGTATTTTACAGCATCCACCACTTTGTGTGCCAAAACCACTGGCAAATTTTGTACTTTATTTCAAGAGGATTTGGCATTTTTCTGCACTGGTTTCTTCAACTTTCATAGCAAATTCACTTACCAGTGCAGTGTGACAACCTCTGGCACAGCACGTGTTAACTCTTCACAGCACAGGACAAAACACCATCACGTTGCACTGGAAATGAAACATATCATAACCAATTAAAATTGCATGGAAAATGAATGCAGGCAAAACTTAATTACCCAAACTGGAATTTGTCTAGGACATAGAGGCTAACACCCATACAGTTTTCAAAAAAGTCATAGTTTCTATAATGACCGTATTTAATATTTTATGTACGACCTAAGGTTAAATCTAGAAGATCTGCTATAGATCAATTATAAACCACTGACATACCCTTGAAAATGAAGAAAACAAGTAGTTTTCTAGTAGTGCTGAAGAATGTTACAAAACATCAAAGACCTTGGCCCTTCCCTGATAATACAGAAATCAGGCATTGATGGAAAAAAGCTCTCCTGATCATCAAGTGATGAATCAGTAATGAGCATGGTGGTCATATTCTCTGCTATCTCATTACAACGTGTGGCATTGTGGTGGGTTTGCCAACAACCGCTGCTCATGCACTGGAGAGAAGAGAAAAAATGTCTGTTGTCTCACCATGTCATTTTCAGTAGAAAAAGAAAATTAATGCAAGACTATTTTAATTCTTCTGGAGAATAGGAAGCTCCCAAAAATTGCATTCTTGATTTAAATGTTCATGGATCTGGTGGTTAGCTGAGATGAGTCACTGGAACTTGAGTGTTGCTTATTTCTTTAAGTTACAACAGATTACCCCAAAAGGAGATGGCCCAATGTATCTTTATTCATATAAATTAATTCATATGGCAAAAATCGTTTTTCTCCAAGAAGTGAGGATAAGGCAGACTTCATTACCTATGTCCCAGTCACCTTGAGGAGAACATTATTTTCCAGAGGTCCCCATAATTCAGTATAGGAGAATTCATGGCTCTGGCAGATAAATTCACACGAAAGAGTTAACATGCTTGCAGTCACTAGATGTGAACACGAATCTCAGCAAGTCCTGCTGTAATGCGACTCCCCTGATTGCCTCAAAAAGACAAATTTCTGCTACAATGCGGAAACATTATAAACTAAATTCACCAGAGTCCCGTTGTGCCTTAGCTAGAGAATATGATTCCTGTATTAAGTGCTTTTAATTTCGGTGCTTGGGAACTGGTTTAAAACTGTGCTAATTTGCAGAGCTGTAACCGTTGCACTCTTGCTGCTGCAACCGGCAGCAGAAGTTCCTTACTGTGACTTCTCATGCCACTTTGCTCAGAGATAAGCCTAGGTAGCTCTCCACCTGTCCTGGCAAATAAATCAGCTGTGTGAAGCCCTGACAGGTGAATTGGTCATTTACTCCTGATACACTGTTTCTGCTCAATATTTTTGTTAGAAATCACAGAATCATAGAATCAACAAGATTGGAAAAGACCTCCAAGATCATTCAGTCCAACCGTTCAACTACCACCAATATTTCCCCACAAAACCATGTCCCTTAGTACAACATTTAAATGTTTCATGAACACCTCCAGGGTCGGTGACTCAACCACCTCCCTGGGCGGCCTGTTCCAGTGCCTAACCACTCTTTCGGTGAAGAAATTTTTCCTAACATCCCATCTGAATGAGCTTCTTTTCTGCTTCCCAACACCTGATCCGAGTCCAGCAAACCTCAGCCTGTCCTCAGGATATCTGCCTCAGAAGGTTTTCCCATGGCAGGTGATGCTTGATGTTGTTTGATCTCCAGCTCTTCCATCCAGGGAGCACTGTCTCTCTCAGATGCACCAACGTGCTCTAGAAATGTGACTCACAGCCCTCCAAAATTTCAAAACCAGGAACCTACTGAGACTTCCCCGGGAAAATGTGTTGGATGTCCCTGCCTACCTGCCCTGAGGGATATGTATGTCTGCTCAGCACCATCTCTGCAGTTGGAAGCAGAGATTGTATAGCAGGATGAATTGTTAGCGTCTCCCATCACCCAACTCATAAAAATAGCAGTTGGTTTGTCCTAGGTGCCAACCACGAGGAAATACTTGAAAAACATCCAAGTGACCAAATACTGAAACACTTCCTGTGGGGAACATCAAAGAATCTTCAAGAGGATGTGGTCCCCTGCTCCTCTGCCTTCCATCAACTAATTAAAAAAGCACAACGTTGAAGGTTACATGATGTAATCTGCACAAGGTGGTAAATACTGAAGGCCTGGGGAAAAAGAAAATCCTTAAGTTCTCTGGAGTAGATATTTTATCACAATTTATTACAGCAGGTGGAAGTAGGGTAGATGACAATGACCTGCAAACCATAAACTTGAAGGTATACTTTTTTTCCTGTGGAAGTGAATTATTTTCAGGTAGTTTAACATATCTCTGATTGTAATTACTAGGCAGACCAATACTACCCTGAACATTTGACCTGAGTAGCTCCATTTCTTTGTTTAAGAACAGATTTACTTGAGGCTGGTGCAATATGTGAAAGGTGCTTGGCTCCAATGCTGGGAACAAAAATGGAATATTAATTATTTAAAAATATATATGTGATTTTTTTTAGAATCTTAAATCAAAGCATTTTTCTATGTCAGGAAATGCTTTATTAAAATGCATCTTTAAAGTTATTCTTGGGGGAAAACAAAAGAAAGAGAAAGAAAGAGAAAGAAATCATTCTTCTTCAATCTGAAACCAGCATAAAATATTACTCCAAGAGTGGGGCTGATTTCTTTATAAATGAGCAGAATGTTAGAACCATGGCAAAGGCAAATTGGCCTACAAGAAAACTGACAGCTTTATAGCCCCTGCGTCTGATTGAAATGTTGGGAAATCTCCTGGCAATTCTCCCAGACATCCAGGTAGAACAGTGAGTTCACTGATTATGTTAACTAAAACAATCTGGCTTTGCACAAACGCACCTCAGCCCCAGCCAAGTGTGAAGGCTTATCAACGTGCCAGACCAAGAAATAGACCTATTTACCTGTGGAGAGCAACTCAGTGACAGTGCTGTGCAAAACAACCCATGGACATCAGCATGCAGGGATTTTTATGTTATTTTTTTTTAACATATAGCCTAAATGAAGGCAACGAGCCTTCAGTGGGACTGTGTAGGTGTTAAACAAGAGCACAGCCTCAACCAATAAATGCCGGTAGCAAGCCTTAATAAGAAGAAGGCCCATTCTAAGGAGCGTGGTGTTAAAACACAGATGGTCAGAGAGAAAAAAGACTTGCTTTTGGGTGAAAGAGGGGCTGCTGGACTCAGTCGAGCCCTCATTCATTACCCTCCCAGCTGGCTGTGGCATGGGCATCACGGGGCTGCGAGCCGGCACAGGAAAAGGGGAACTGTTTATGTTTTCCAGGGGAAAAAAATGAAAGCCATAATAAACCTAAACAATAAAGATTACAAAAAGAAACAACGCTGCTAAGTGGCAATCTTTTGAGGTGAATGCATAGCTGAATGTTATTTTAAACAGCACATAACCCAGGGAATTATGATGTTGTTTACACAGGCCTGTCTCTTGGAATCTGTATATGTTTAGAGTTCAGTTTGTTATATGTCGTGGTTAAGCTCTCCAATATGTCTGTCTTCAGAAAAGAATCCTATGCTACACTGAAAGTTAGCCCCAGCAAGTTACAATACAGAGGAAGTACCTTAAGTAATGTCCCTCTCTCCAGAGATGCCCTTGGTAGCAGTCACTAATGCAATCAGATATCTAGGGTTATTTCAATTGCCTGCCAAAACATCACTCATGTCTATTAAAGCATCCTGAAAAACACCATTACATCAATTCCAGCAATGGCATAATTATTCTTCTTTCTGGAATGTCTTCTGATGTGAGTCACCCTGCCGGCGTGGGATTTCACTGGATAGCGGCTGCGGGAATGTCCCAGAGGCCATGGGGTGGGGTGGGGGTAGCTGGAGGCATTATGCAGGGACACCCTCTCGCTGTCCACCCCTCCCGTGGCCGAGGCCCTTCCCCAAAACTGTGGAGGCCAAAGGTGCAATTCTTCCACACCACTGTGTTGAATTGGTGAGCAATTCATTTTCATAACGCTGAACCAAAGTAAAGCATCGACAACCATATCTTTGCTGAAAAACTTGGGTTTTTCCTTAAAACTGTCAGCAGCAAGTACTAGGAAGTACAAGGTGTAGTTGCAATAGTTTATGTATTAATGAGCTCATCTGTGCACTGTAAGTCATTGGGATTGTAGTTACCTGAGGACTTTCACGTAGTCAATCCAAACTGCCTCTGCATAGCCCACTATAATGTGACTGCCATTGGGACTGTAGTTGGTGCATCATTAGGGACAGAAGGATTACTGCAGTCCTACATTTTGAGAATTAACAAAAATATATAGAAAATCTGCATGAGAAATTCTGGTTTTGATTAGGCTAGTGTAAACCCCAATTTCTTTGATGTCAATGGATCGTCTAGCTCAACACTCACACAACAGAGGAGAATTTGGCCTTCTGCCTTCTCCTTTAATCTTTCAAATAGAAAAGTTTTAACTTGATGAAATTCTGCTTCCTTGAAGGAATAATACTGTCTAGAATAAGGCAGTATTAATTTTGTACTTTAGAAGAATAAAGAGCAATTTACATTATCACTAAATAACTGAATAGATCAAAAGTCATCCCTAACAGAAGTGCACGTAGTTGATCTTTACCAGGAATGGACATGTGCCATTGCTTTAAAAATAAAAGAGAGAGAGAGAAACTTTAGCTCTATGAACACTCAAACCGTTTCTATCCAGCTCTATGAAGATGTGACAATGCTAACAGGCTTCTGATGAAGAACTGCTTTCTTTTAAATCAGTCAAATTCCCAACAACTTCAAATTCTGTGTCTTTTAAGCTAAGTTCTGCTTGCTAAACATTTACTGAGCCCACACTGACGATAAAATAAGCCTGCATTAGCCTACTTGGCTATCAGATATCTCCTAATGTCACAGTGAAAATGACAGTATGGGACAGACTCTTGAAACAGACCCTTTGAGCATCCATACACAGGGGAAATTGAAACGGGTAATTGAAATGCTGAATAGTCATTTGCATCACCACCCTAGACATGAGGACAAATGTGACAATCCTCTTCATCTGTTGTGGGGATGTCTGTTTGATGCTGGTTATTAGGAAAAAAAAACCTTCTAAAATTTCACTCCTGACTTCAAAGAAAATTTGTTAGCAAATTGACAAAATAATTTTGGGGGTAAAAATGTGTTTCCTTTGCAACTTTAATATTAACACAATATCTTAATTAGCAAGCTAATCAAGCTGGAGTGTCACCAGTTTGCATGTGAAGGCAGTTGGCCATTTCACAGAGAGTAAGTAAACTTAAAAGGGGTCTGGGGGCTCCTTCTGCTCCAGAAAGCAGAGAAAATGCTATTAGAGTATATTGCGGAGGTCTTACCTTATGAAAGGTGCCATCATCCTGAATCTGTATGGTGTCTTGAAGGCTATACTTCAGAGAGCCACAAAAATTCATCTTAGAGCATCTGGAGGAGGAAGTTGACAAGGGTGGTGATGGGAAAAATGAATGTATCTTCTGCTGGAAAAAATAACTCCTTTTGCATCCTCCCATATTCATTCTGCTGCTTCTGCTCTCCCTAAAAGCATTCTGCCAGGATGAGATATGTGAAACTTAACCATTACCCCTGTCCCATCTACAAGGAATGAACTGTCCCTGCGAACAGAGCTGGATGAACATCACCTCATCCCAGCAAAGCGGACTCATCATCTCCCTGCAAGAAGAAAGGTAATGAACAGGCCATCAGAAGGCCCACACGTGGCCTGCTGAATTCATAGAATGAATTCATTTTATTAATGAATAAAATGGAGGTAGGGAAGCATGAAAAATTGTTGTATTTTTCAGTAAGATATTCTCATGCATTTAGCATTTATCACAACTGAATCTATTTTATGTTTTCTAGATAGTTTAGTGTAAAATCACATAGATACTTTGAACAAGGCTAGTAGACAAGTCAATATCCAGCAGCAACAAATATTTAGAGAGAAGGGATTTGTAATAATTAGATGGAGACAAGAGATGATGAATCGGTAAATCTGAAAGTCTTTACAAACTCTGAAAATCTCAGATGATCATTTAATCCATCAACTATCTTCTTAAGAAATACAATCACGGAATCTCCTGCCAAAAAAAATCCTTACTGTAATCCTACCTTTATCTCATCCACAAATATACATTTTCTATATAAAGACATGATCCCTCTTAAGAGGTCAGTATTTATAGCTGGCTACCAAACACACCAATATGCCTACCCAACCACTCAAGCTCTTTATCGTACCTATTTTATAACCTACAGTCACTTCTACAGCAAACATGGGAAAATATCCCATTTCTACATGGCAGACAGATGTTTCTTCACGTACCAACTTCCACTTCTGTTTCTCACAGGTTACACACAGTTTAGATCCCCTTTTAGCTCAACATATAGTGAACTTATTAAAGATGAAGTGAACAGGCATTTCCTCATAGTACTACCTCACACATGGGACAGCTTAATGGCTTTGCAATTAATATATGCATAAGTACAACCTGCATTATCAGTGGTAAAAGGCAAGTTGGCTACTTGATCACATGCAATTAAACAATACCAAAGTTCTCGTGCTCAGTGAAAGCATGCAGTATACCTGTTCTCAGGCAGTGTGTGTGTGTATGGCATGAATCTATATGTAGTTTCACTCAAAGATGTGGCTACATTTGATATTAAATGTTTTTTATTCTTCCCCAGTCTATGGAAAGCACCTGGTCTCAGTTCTTCTGGGGATAATTAGCAGCTTTAAAATGATGATGCACCAAATCCCACTAACAGCAACACAAAACATGGCCAAGGAGCTGGCTGAGAATTACCCAACCCCCTCAAAGAAAAAGATATCTTATCTGGACACATTACGAAGAACTGCTACACGATGGAAATGGGGCCCAGAAAGGGAGATCTGCTTTATGGAAATCATAGATAGATATCCGTACATTAGAGGGATGAATATAGGTTAAACAATACTGAGGAGGACTGGGTAGAGAGTATAGCAATTTTTGAGCAGAGCCTTAATATAAATTCTAACTCTGCAGTTAAATGGAAATGCTTAAGCCTGTAAAACTAGAAGGAGATGAGAAGGGGGGAACGCATGTATGTGAAAGTAGCAGATACAGAGCCATTTTATACAGTTCAGTAGGCAGGCTAACATGAACTTAATAGTGACAATTGTTTTAAATTGATTCAAATAACAAATACACATTTCAGAGATTATGAAGTTTTGCACCGCATTTTTCTTTTTATCTTTCAAAGAAAACAATGCTAATAGTTTCCTTTTTCCTACGCTCAATGACTATTTACTACTTTCTTGATGTGGACTTTCAAAATACAAAGAAGGTTTGGCAAGTTTTCAAAGTCTTTCTTCAAAGTCAGCTCTTAAGTACTTTTTATAAAAACATGAAGAATACTTCTTACTACGGAGAATTGATAATGTACTGCTTTCGTTATTTGTATATGAAATGCTGTCAGATAAATGCACATGGATTCATTTGTTTGGACCTTCTCTGTTAACCTTCTGTATGAAATTGATTTCCATTGATCACAAGAGTCAGTAACGTTAACAATTGCTTTCAACCAAAAGCAGCTCCAGACATTATAGACCCGAGTTTCAAAGGGAAAAGTTACTGTACTTGCAAGTTTAGAGCCAAACTTGGCAGTTCTTCCAAACAGAGTGGTCAGAAGAAGAAAAATAAAAACAAACATCCTTCCAAGATTTTTTTTTCAATTGCCATGCAAAATAATGGTACAAGTATGTCACAACCCTTTCAGAAAGTTATTCAAGAGACTGTAAGTGAAGTGTCTTGAATACTTTGCTGTAGATAGTTAACATTTGTATAACATTTTGAGAACCCAAGGAACTTTGCAAAGTTGTCAGCTCTTTTCTGCTGCGCTGAGCTGAACTTACAAAGGGGTGGGAATCAAAGCAGCACACTGCACACAGCGAACCTGAATGGTTGATCATTTGTAGCCAATCACATAGATCTGTTTACCTCACTTGCAAGCTGTGGGCCAAATTCAGAGGTGATTTGTAAGGTGGTGTAAGTAGGTGCAAGTAGATGTGAGTGAGTGTGAGAGGCTGTGCTGGTGGTGCTTGCATGCCACGGGGCCTGCAGGAGGTGAATCAGCAGGGTAAAATGGCCCAGGTTGCCTTGTTGGAAATGGGTAAGGGGCAGGTACACAGCATCTTCCTTGCAGAGCCCTGGGTGGTGGACATCAGCAGGACCATCTCAGCTGGTACTGGAGGTTTCAAAAGGAGTGCATCCATGCATTTAGCCCAGTTTGGGGTCTTTCCTCTGTAATCTCAAAAAATTACACTGTGGTCTTCACTGCTCTTTCTATTCCCACTGTTCCTGCTCTCTCACACTGTGGTCTTCATTTCTCTATTCCTAATGCCCCTGCTCTCTCAATTTCCTGTCTCCGGCACTGACACCTCTTTGTTCATCTCCCATCTTTTCTCTGTCTTGTCTATTTAGACTGCAAATTGTTTGATAAAGGGACCATGACTTAATAGGTGTTTGCACTACATCTGGCACCATTTGGTCTTAATCTCAGCTGGGACACGAAGTCTCTACTATTAAGCGAATAATTAATAATGATTAGGTCCTAAAGCAGCAATGCTGCGAGCATGTGATACTCCACTAACCTTATCCACTGCTCCTATCACTCTTCTCTTTCTTCTAATGTCTGCTAGATTCAGCAGGGATTACTTCAGAGCCACGGCTACCGAGGGGCAGCCAGCACGGCTGTTTGGTTGCCCAGTGGATGCTTTCCCCCCTTCTGAAAAAAGGAAAGTTAAAGTGGAAATTAAACTAAGTGTGAGTGCGAGGTCTTGTGAAAACTTAGAATGCATTCATGTGGCAGAACGATGTTATGCCTAATATAAACAGTTGTATGTAAGGTAGATCACTGCTCTGTTTCAGGAAGTAATAGCTAAAGAAGCATTTATTTATTTCTGACAATTAATGGACATAAAAGCTTATGTATTATCTAAAGAGGAGAAGATTAAAGGAGGGAAGTAGCTTACACTATTGGATTGGCTGCACCAAAACAAATAACCTCACAACTTCATTTTGTACAGAGCCTTCCATAATGTCTGGATAATAAAATGCTTTACAGCGAGAGAAGAGGGAGGGAGGAAGCAGAAAGCAGAACAGATATGTTCTGAGCTGAGATTGGAGACGAAGCAGCGACTCTGTGCCAAGCAGCAGGAGCTGCAGGAGAGAAGCTCTCACCCCAGCAGCGGCAGGAGCCTGGGACAAGCTGAGCTGTGGGCTGGGGTTAGGCTGAGAAGCCCAGAAATTAAGGTGGGGGGGTGGGGGGGGAGTCTGGATAAAAAGACGAGGAGCCAAATTCTTCTCCTGATTCCACCAACGCAACCCCACTGACATCAATGGGTGTAACTGAGAACGGAGCCAACCCAGCACAGCCCGGCGGACACTCGGGGAGAGTTTGAAAACAAACAGGATGGTCCTGGGGGGGTGACCAAAGGTGTACAGAAGCATGGGGGGTTCTGTGCTAAGGACACCCCATCCCAGACCCCTGTGGCAGCAGCTTCACACACCGCAGGGCCTTTGTTGGGTGTCCCCAGCATTGCCCCAGGGGCACGGCTGACAGTGTGGGGCAAGGACTGCGCAGGTGAAGGCTCCCCATCCCCACAGAGTTGTGCATCCCACCTGGGATGCATTGGGCTGATCCTTGAAACTTCATCTGCAGGGAAAAGACGGATCCCAGGGAGATCGCTGCAAGAGATGTTGACGTGCCAAATTACAGGACCACTGCAATTAATTCTGGATCCTAAACAGCCACTCCAGCTGTTGTAACATGTAAAAGACATGTATTCAATAAAACATGTATTCAATAAAACATGTATTCAATAAAAAAACTGCCTTCCAGCTCCCCAAGCAGAGAGATCTGTGCAAGACTTAACATAAAACTCGATTTCTCCAGGCTTGCACAGTCTTGTGCTGAGTTTGGTGGCGTGCAAAGCAGACACATTTTTATAGAATCTCACCCTAGATTACTTTCAAAAGTAGTTTCTTTTTTTTTCACAACGTGTTTGTTTGGAAGATTTTGCTGTTTCTTCCTCTTTTTCTATTTTCAGACAGCTTTGCTTAGTGGGAAATAAATAAATGCAGATCTTTTTACAGTTACTCAACATTTTAAAACTGATTGGGAGTGTGTGGGACATGCACACATCCTCCTTAGTTCTCTAATCCTTGTTAGAAAAACGTCCAAATAGTCGTTCTGAAAAGTTGCTCCGAGTACACAGACAGCTGTTCCTCATACATACTGCAAATGTTTCCTTTAAATTCCTACGGACGCAAGAGTTTGATACAACGCCAGTACCTCTAGAAACTGAGAAAACTAAACACACCCCATACTGATGCTTTTACTGTCCCAACAAACTTTCTCCCACAACTAAAATGTTAAAACTTTTACCCCACATCCCACATCGTGAGATTAGTCCAATAACTAACGCTCTGTCCAAGTAAAATACATTTTGTCATTGCTTGAAAATGTTACCTTTCACAGAAGTATAGTATTTCTGACCAGCAGGGAACATATGTCAACATTATCTATTATTACACAATGTCAGGACCAGAAAGGGAAGGTGGGTGGTGGATGTTAATAACAACTTAAGCGATTTTCTAAAAGAGGCATTTGAGAAGTACAAAGCCAGAAGTTTTAAATGTTTTGTCTGATTGTCGCTGTGTCAGCAACCTGCCCCCACCACTAGAGCAAACCTAATTCTGCCTGTGACCCAGTGCCTAGTTCTCTTTTCAATTTGAGCCAACGCATTGCTAAACTGGAAAGTTTGAAAAATACCTTAGAAAACTTCTCCACCAAAAGGGAAAAGAAGAAAGAAAAGCTTGCAATCAGCCCTAGTGAAAGTGTCAGGGCTGAGATCCTAAGGCAGAGATTTTTCACTTTTTTTGTTTTCTTTCTTAACACTATGTTAAACTCTGTGTTCTGCCACGGATTTCTGGGGTGCTCCTGGCCATGTCACCATGTCCCCCCACGCCGCTGTACCTCACGTTGCTCCTACCTCTCCCAGGTGCTTCAGGTTGCCTGTGCCAAAGACCTACAGTTACAGCAAAAGGGCCTTTGAAACAGCAAAGATAAGCAGATAGCAAACTGCAGTGTTTGCTTACTGCCTGCCTGTGAGATTTAACTCTGATAGGCAAACCCAAACTGCTGAAGCAGCACGCTTGGGGCCCAGGAGTCGCATGGAAGCATCTTTAGGATGGGCATCACCAGCTCTTTTGGGTGCCCTGCGGGGAGGGCTCAGCCTCTCTGTGCACCAGCCAAGACAAGGGGCTGTTTTGGTAGTTTTTGGACAAACATTTTTTGCATGAGCCTCCACATAAAATCCCATCATAGGAAAGTCTGGGAGGCTCCCACTTCCCACTAGAAAGCCTGCAAACTGAAAGAAAGCAGGCAAAGCTGCTCTAAATAAATCAAAGGGAGATGAACGGCAACGCTGTTATTTAGCCATGTTTCTAGCAATAATTCTGTTATTGGAAATGTGAAATTAGTGCCTCAGTAACTCTCTCCCATGATCTAGTCCTAAATCAGAGGAGAATAAAGCTGGAGGAATGAAGTTCTCCAGCACGGAGAGACCCACACACAGTCTGCAGCTGTGTCCCCACCCAGGGATGGCTCCAGCAGCAGGACAGCACCCCAAAGGGCGAGCACAAGGTTCCCAAGGGCTGAGAACATGAAAATGGCATTTAACTTAAAACAGCTGAGATGCATAAAGTATGTTTTGTGTGTGTATTTCTAAGCAGCACGTAGTTGCTATACGAAGGTATTGGTCCTAATCCTTTGCCTCTCTATGAAGAGTATCCAACTCCTGGGTATCACTCTGGTATTTGGGTAGAGTTGCCAGTAAGCCCCAGTAACCATGTAAAATATGCTAGGGGCCTCACATTCACTTTTTCTGTGTGTACTTCCTAAGAAATATTACTTTCCTCACCACAAAACCAGGAGTGTCAAAGTTGCTGGGCCCAAAATATTTCCTCACCTTATTTTTTGGCTTCATATCTGTTTACAAAACCTATGTAATTTCTTTGCAGTATGTTATTTCCCCAAAAGCAAATCCTTCAGGGTATTTATTCCCCTCCAAATACAAATTATTCTGTTCCCTGGTAATTATCTGTTTTGCATACAGTTACACAGCTGAATCAGAAACAGCAAGATATGAATAAATATATAAATAATGGACACACTGAGGTGTAGTTTCTCATGTTTAACATAACACGGGGGAATACATTTTTATAGCAAGCCAGTAAATGTTGTAAACTGATGTTTTCAATTCCAGTGACTTAGAATTAACTTCTAACTGTGAGATCTAAACTAGCTGCAGTCTTTTATAATCTCATGCTTTAAAGCTATAATCGTCTTTTTTCATCTGCTGTTAAAGAAGAAATTATATTTTACTAGGAGATGGTAAAGGTAAACCATAGAAAAAGTATACTTCAAACTGCTTAAATATGATTATTTTTGTTCCATGTGATTTCACTCGGTGATATAAAGGAGAGAGCCCAGCTAGGTTATTGGAATGAGAATATGCCGGTGAGTACAGAAAAATACATGTTGTTTGCCAAAGCTTTAAGGAGTTTACATTAAAAAAAAAAAAAAAGGAGAAATATATCAAAAACTGTAGGAAAAATACTTTTTTCTTTTTTTTTTTCCCATGAGCAGCAGTTCAAACATCTACCGAAAGCAATACTTTGTGCTGTGAATTTTTTATAAGGCACCTTTAGGAGCAATAAGCACTCACTCAGAAAACTCTAATAGTCTTTGGAAGTGCAACCTCTTCCAAGCTATGCCAAGGGGCCATGACCTCCTCAGAAGTCACTTGGTCCAGCAGAGCCCCACATCTGCGTTGTGCTGGTTCAGACCAAACCAAAGCTAGCCTCAAGATACCTTCAACAAAAAAATATTTGTATTATTATTGCTGCCCCACAGCTCTTCTGATCTGTTACAACCCCGTGTTGACCTCATCATCTCACCTGGGTCTTCAGGCTGGAGGCATCCAGAGCCTTAGGGCCAGCACCATTTGCACCGCTCCACCAGGCAGCAGTAATTCCTGGACCTGGGCTTTGAAATGCAAACGCGAAGTGTGCTGGGGCTCACGGGCATGATGCCATGTCTTCAGGAATGAGGTTAGAGCTGTGAACTCAGTTCTGAACCTGGACCTTGGGTTTAGATCCAAGGGCTTGGTTTGGGCCCCATCTCTCGTAAAAATGGATAAAAAGAGATGAAAAGATAATTGTAGAAACTTAAAAGCCAGTGCTGCATTCTTTTAAAATTACAAATTAAGCTATAAGTGATTCCAAACTATGCTGTTTTTATTAAAAATGACTTAATAATCTAATCTTCCTTTCCTTTCTTTTCTTTTGGAATTTATCGTATATCCTAGTAATCGCACATAGAAATTACACAACACTACGCTGGATACTCCTGATAATATAAACACAATTGTTTATCCAGAAGCATTATAGGTTCATGCAAAAATATGGCATTTAAAGCTTGTGGTCAGATCAAGAAACCACAAGTATAATTGTTTGTTTATCCAGCCAAGCATTACTCTGTCGTGTAAGTTTATGGGGGTTTGGTCTTTATTTATTTATTTCTCAATCGTTTTAAAATTAAAGTTACGGAGTGAAAATAAATGATTAAAGGCAAACAGCTGAAGCCTGTGCATGAGGAGGGACATTTTTAGTACTAAAATCATGCATTTGCCATAGCTTGCGCTACTCGGTTTCGTGCTTCCATAGAAGCTGGGTGATAACAGGGCCCTTTGGTGGAATTTCTACATATTTTCTCCTCGTCTCAGGGCAGCTGGTTTCTTTCCTCTTGGAGGAGAGAGCCGAAGTATATTTATCACTTCAGCAGTGACTCAAAACAAACAGGAAGTCTTCATCAGCAGACTCCTGGGCAAGGCAGATACTAAGGTACTGGCAGAAAGGAAACAGAGGCTTTCGGCCGTGGGAGTCAGACACACAGCTCACACTGCAGCTACAGCAGATAACCAGATTAGAGATCCACCAAAATTATTTTTAAAGTAAATAAATAAATAAATAAAGGGCATCCCGCAATGGCGGCGCATGAGGCCAGAGCAGGAGGGCTGCAGGAGGCTGTGCTTGGGCCTGTGGATAGCTGCTCCTGCATGAATTACAGTCCTGTTAAAATGCTACCATCCACTTCCCAAGAGCAGAGATCACAGCACAAGATTCACATTGGCAGCAATCACCCGGCCCTCAGCCATGCATGGAGATGTATCTGCAGCTCCATAACTTGGGTTTCCCCACAGCAAACATGGGCGCCGAGAAGCCCTGCCCTGAAGGATGCGTGGGGTCTGACAGACAAGCGCCGTGGTTTTGGTCATGCTCATGGCCTCGGCTGATCTGTCAGATAGAGGACGCTTGCTAAAAACGGAGAATGTTGAGAAGAGTCACTATCTGCTTCCCCTGCCCTCGTGCTGCTCCGCTGTTTGCCACGGCCTGAGACAGGGCACGGTGATACCTTTGCTCTGACCCGCTGTGGGCTTATCTCCAGAGCCGGCAGGAAACGGCGGGGCTGGCAAGGCCTCGCTGTTTGGTGCTCAGAAAGAGGCTTCTGCACCTTAAAATGAATAGCAGCTCTTGGCCTAGCCCAGAAAGCTGCAGTGCTAGGGGCCTACCACAGGCTGCCCCATTCAGACTGATGAGCCCTCCAGCCCTAGAGCGGCCTTCAAGGGCGAGTCCCACAGGGGTGGGTTCGCATGTCCAGGCTGGACTTGCCTGGAGCTGTCACTACCAGACCCCCAGAGTGGCAGACATCATGTCCTTATCATGCAGCTGCACCCTGTGACACCTAACCTCAACGTCTCACCACAGAAATCCAGCCCGCTATTAATAAGGATGGCTGGCTTGGCTGTGAACCTAAGGTGCATAGGGCTGATATAGGGAATGCGAGACACTCACATCCTCACAGTTAGAGGGACAGTGCACGTGGGTTCAAACAGTTGCTTGCCATGGAAATGGCAACATGACATCACTAAGGCTCAAGACACCCCAGACTGAAGCATTAGTAGTGAAAGGACAGGTTTAAAATAACTGAGTGCTTCATACTGGCTCCTATGCAATCTCTACAGGACTGCCCTACAGAAAGCTGGCTAAGGACTGTGTCACACAGATGACTACCAAAACTGCTGGGTCGGGCCAATGCTTTTTGGAAGCATCTAGCAAAATGCATCACCACCCTATTGACTCACAGATGTGTCAAGGCATAAAGTCAAGTTTGGTGGGTAATTCTGGTAATCTCAGAGAATTTCTCTAGGGATTGGATGTCTGCATGCTCCTAAGGAACAATATGGTCTAGCCAGCATCTTGGCCAGTCTCAGGGAAGGCTAACTTGCTGAAGGTCTGCTAGTGTGCACTGCCTAACCCTGCTGCTGAGGAACATGACACAGCAGAAGACTTCCTCCCTCCTCCTAGAAGAATTGGCTAGAAAGTAAGTCAGAGCTAGACCCTCAGCTGTAACCATAGCATAGCTCCAGAAGGCGATATCCTTCTGTGTTGGTATCAAAATTGTGAAGCCTTTGTTTGGAAACAGCAATGTTGCTTACAGGTCCTTTGGCTACCTGCACTCTGAAAAGCAACATCAGCGACACACTCCATTTTATATTTTGCCAGCTAAAGATCTGAAAGTATGAGAGATTTAGCATTAGAGAGGTGATTTGCAGCCACAGGGAGCAAGTAGCAGCGCTGAGAACCAAGCAGAGATCTGTAACTCCTGCTCAGTGCTACACCTACCTCCTCGGACCTCAGAAATATTCAAGCAAATTAGCCATCTCATGGCAAATGCTGACTGCTGTGCCAAAATGCTAGCTTTGGAAGTATATTGGAGAAGTCTTTGGGCTTCTCTGGCTATCTTGTACTGATCTTGAATTTGCCATTTGCAAGCCAAGGAAATCTACAGTGCAACATATTTCCACCACGTGTCTTTCCATCTCTTTCTTGCCTCTGGCACATGCTTTATGACC
Organism: Pavo muticus; assembly: GCA_016647715.1. Lineage (NCBI taxonomy): Eukaryota > Metazoa > Chordata > Aves > Galliformes > Phasianidae > Pavo > Pavo muticus. Next base: position 4,637,537 of record JACDJE010000036.1, on the reverse strand, counting down.
AGGGCAGAGGAGAGCAGTCAATGTGCAATGCTGGGAGAATGCTGAGCCAGGGGTACGACCCTCTGCACCACACTAGAGAAACCCAGCAAGGCAGGGATCCCACTCCTGAAGTGAAAGAAAGGCACTGTCATCTCAGTATTTGATCTTCAACCAGCTGCATTCAAAATGTTGGATAGCACAGGCCTTTTGAAGCTGCTCTCCAAGTGATAGAGGATTACTGGCTTTGGTAATGAAATGAACGAGTCAGGATTGGTTGACTGAAGGATTTTTTTTTTTTTCCTTGGCATTGCTCTGTGCCATCTTGTTTGATTACATTATTTCTTCCTCTCAAATGTGTTTCTTGCTTCTCCTAATCTTTGAACAGCTTTGTGCTGTAACCCCAAGGTCTACATGTCAGCATTTTACACCCTGACCAGGGTTCAGATTGCAGGCATTTGCCCATGTGCCACGCTGTACCACAACCAACCCAACATGCCATCCTGCCTGCAGACCTGACAGCTGGCCAGGACGAGGGCTACAGCTCAGATGTCCCCAGAGCAATGAATGTAACACACACACACTCTCCCGTGGGACGTGGCACTCGAACAATGTACTTGAAAAGACACATGTAGCTGATTTTTATCACCGTTCATTTTAAAAATCAAAAGCCATATTTTCCCACCTGATATTCACGAGTAATATATAAATCCTAATTTGTAAGGGGGGTCAGAAAACAAGTTCGAAGAATTGAGGGGAATTTCTGTGGAATCAAAGAGAAGAAGATGAAAGCAGAGAAAAGTATTGTGCATTCAACTGCTTATGTCCTGCTCAACTCCGCGATGACAAACAAACAAACAAAACCCTGTCTCTTTTTCTCAGCTCAGTGATTACAGCAAACCCACAGTGCCAGCTTCAGACTGGCAAGGCAACTAGCACTGCTCACAAAAACAAATTCAATGGATGATTTTTTTTCTTTTTTGGTATCAGCTGATCTAATTATAAGGTCTTCTAAAATCTCACCTTTTTCCTTACCATCAGTCAAGGGATATTTCTGTTTATACTGCTATTGTTTTAAGCTTACAAAATAGCAAAAAATAAGAAATAAGGGGAAAAAAAACCATGAGGGTGTACTTTATGCACAGGAGAACTGTGAAATTAACTCCTTTAAAGTCACCAATTCAAAGCATATGCTAAAAAGAAACTCAGGAAACCTATGTTGCCACAGTAATTCTGATCTGCCTCAGAGCTTCCACCCAGGAAAGGTGTCTCTGATGTTACCTAGGAGTTATCCAAACAAAATATTTCCAAGAGAGGTAGTTGCCACCCTTTTTTCTCCTTTGTAGTTCTTTGTTTCAGCTGGCAGTAGAAATAAATGGAAATCAGAACTGTGTTACTTATTAGGAGAGAGATGAACTCCCAAGATACATTAACGCCCGGGACCCTAACCTGGCTGCACTGCTATTCTGAGCTCATCGGCACATCAAGAATACTAATTTAGGCTTAGGGCATTAGGGAAAAGCTCTCCTGTTTTAAGCACGGAAAACTGTCCTTTAGTTATTTCTTGAACAAACACACTTCAAACAATGTGAAGGAAATGGCACTTCCCATTTCTATGAGTTTACCAACATTCACGATGAAAAAGACAAAGACCGTTCCAGATTTATAACTGCTGTCCATACAACACGCTGTCCCTTACAGCAGGGTGTGTAGACCTCACAAGGTCTGAGAAACTTCTTAACATTCTCAGAAATCTTCAGTGAGGACCCCTGCCTATTGGCATTACAAATGCAGTAGGAGATCCTCTTTTGGATGAAGCATTCATTGGGGTGGCTCTGCCTTTGAGATGCTCTAGTTAAGAAGTAGTTGAGCTTACAAAGGTAGGTTCTGAGCTCATTTATGCTAGTGCAATGAAAAATATCTGTCCTTAGAAGTAACAGGTTACTCTGTTCTGGGATAGATATTAAGAAGAGCAGAAACTTCACTAGAAAGTATAACAAGCAGTTCTACTCTTTGCTAAACCTGTGCAAATCAGGAACAGAAGTAATGATACTACAGCGTCGTGATGGCGGAGCTGATCAGCAGAGCTTGGTGGGGGTAACAACAACTGTAGGGAGGTAAGACTTGATTTAGAGCCAAGTGAGATTGTTCTCCCACCCTCTCCTAGGAAACAAAAATTGATCCTTTGAGCTTCACCCTGAGGTTGGAAAATAATCGTTAACTTCACATTATAAAGATACATAAAATAATCGTCTCCCTGAGATGGAGACATGCCTAAACCAAGTAAAAATATGCACTCATGGCAGTAATTTGTAGCTACTGTGAGATAACCTACCTTTCCTATTATCCTCTCCCATTAACTCATTTCTAAAAATTAGCTCTTGGTGAACCAGGACAGTGATTTTCTGTTGATTTGCACAGCCCCTATTTTTGGCACGATCAAAACAAGACACAACTTGGCTGTGCAGTTTGCTCTTTGAATTTGTAGGTTAAACAAAACTTTAACTGTTTCAGATAAAGGCAGGCAGAAGGTGTTTTTTCAAACATCCCAAGCGAAGGAGTGCATTTCCTGCTTCCCGAATTCAACCTACGGCATCAGACATCTGCAACTCTGTTTACATTCCAGCCCTTCACAACTTAATACTGCTTGAAGCATCAATAATATAGGGCACATTTCTGACTGTTCTTTAGATATTTTTTATCTCCATGGGACTTCCTGGTTTGGGATTTTGTGGTTTACAGTTTCTCACTAATAGTAACTAGCTGTAGCATTTGGCCTTAAGAGTTTACATATTATTTAACTAGATATAGGCAGCCTATTTTAATTACAGCAAAAAAAGCCCTGTAGAGGGCTGGTCTGGTTTTCCCCCTCCAACTATATCAGTTGGCTTAATAAAGATATTACCACTCCCTATAAACCCAGCTCTAATCAAGTCCTCAGATACGCTAGTATTTATTAAAGCACTTTTGCAGCTTTAAAAACAAATATCCTTTCATAGATCTTCAAGTAAATAGACGAACATTGCCTTAGTGAAAATGATATGAGCTTCTGTAGTGCACACACATTTTATTTGGAGTGTGTTTGTCTGTGTATGTGCATGAATGCACATTCCAGCACACTTAAGCAAACTGCTTACCCTCCCCAAACCAAGGCTCATCTGATCTTTTCGCTGTACTAGAGCATCACATTCAACTGTGTGGGCTCCGTTTTTAGCACAAGCTCCCATTTCCTGGGGAATGTCCAGCACAGGCTTTCCTATCCCCTACCTACAGAGCCAACAAAGGTTGCAATTTTTTACAGGCAAATTCAACATTCAACATAATCCTACTATGTCACATCTACATCTCTGGTGTCTCTTGTTCTCATCTTCAATTTTCTTCAGATTTCTAATGTCCTCTTGCTATATGCACTCTCTTACCACCATTTACTCACATATATCTTTCCACAGTTTATTTCATTTCTATGGATAGTAAAATTCTTGCCCAGAGTTGGCACTGTGTGCATTTAAATACAATTTAGCAGCCAGGCTGTTGCTGTTGTCAGTGTTTCTTCGAAACCTCCATTCAAAGACAAGGTGAGATGCCAAGACTTCTGTTTTCTTACTGTACAGGGCTTCTTTCTTCTACAGCATATCAAATTATTACCTGAACATCACCTACCAAATCGACTGTGCGTATTCACGTCTCTGCTAACATTTGCAAGTAGCATTACTACAGAGGAAAGCTGGAGACAGCTTGATTAAGCAACTTGCCCACGGTCATACAGGAAGTTGTAGAAGAGTTGAAAACAAAAGCCAGATCTTCTTTGCTCCTGTCCAACCCTCTCTGGAATGAAAAGGCCAAACTGCTCTGTGGAAATATTAGCCGAGTCATAGATCTCATCATATAAATTTCATAATGAATTCACGACTTAGCAAAGAAAATACGCAGTGCTTCCAGCGCTGCTTTCCAAGGAAAAGCTGCAACTGTGCTGCGGCAGCTGGGAAGCGTTCCCCGGGCTGGGAGCAGCAGAATCACGCGGGAGCTGGTATGAGATTGTTTGGGATGGCAAAAGGAGCATCCCAAGTGTAACAAAGGCAGTGTTTGTGTCTGCCCTCCTCCCTGTCTCGGTGATAGCCACAGGAATAAACAATGGTCCTGGCCCCTTGACTGCAGACAGTTTGCTGCAGAGGCCCAATTAAGTTGCCTAAAGCCTAAACACGGGCACAGGAATCTGCTAATGCGATTGGACGTGCACAATAAGGTCTCATCCTGGCTCCATCACAGAGCACCATCTTGCTGCGAGAAGAGCCTCTGTTACCACCAAGGCTCTTCCTACCAGGATGTCCTCCTTCAGTGGGGAGGAATTCTGGCTTTGTGTGAGCATTGTGTGGAAGTGAGTTGGGTGGTCTTGGGCTCACTAGAAAAAGAAGAAAAGCACTCTCAGTGCACATCAATGCCATCATTGCTGTTAATTGCTATGGCTTGCCTCATGTCAGCAGGAGTGTGGACTGTAGGGCCTATGAGGAGTGACACTGCACCAGTGCTGTGACCACACCTCACTTACAGATGAGCTGGAGATGCCTACAAGGTTATCTTCTATGGGCACAGCATACAGCATGGAAATGTGTGTATGGACACGTATTTGCCCCTACACAGAGAAATGGTTATTCAAGAGCAATCCCCCTGCCCAAACCTCTGCCAGGCTCAAGCCTCCCTAACGTAAACAATTCCAGCAGAAAACACAGCTTCAATAGCAATGCCAAGAGCAGATAGAGGCTTCCACATTGTCTCAGTACACAGGATGCCGGCTTGACATCATTTAGCGAAGACAATGCTCGCCCTCTTTCTTTTGGAATCGCGTAAAAAACTTGGCCAAGTATAAAACAACTTCAAAGACACATTTCTGTGCCAGCCAGGATGCATCAAAGTTGGGAAAGCAGCGACCCAATTCACCTGATCAGGATAGCTGATAGAGGAGCGCGGGGAAGCTGCTTTTATGGCTGCACCTTCCCCGTGCTTCCTTCCTGCCCCGCTGCTATTTCAGCCCCGCGCCCACCTCCGCAGACCTGCCAGCCCCCCCAGCAGCAGGACATGAGAGGAAAAAGCAAAGGGAAGCCCTAAAAAAAGGAGGCCCGTGAGTTTCTGTGCAGTTACCGGGCAGTCATATCCTTCTGCTTTCCTCTGAAAAATCAAGAATCACCTTATCGTTTCCTCACCAAGATTAACTCCTGCTTCCTGAGGAGTATTTCTGAGGTAGAAAGCAGAGGTGGCGAATAAAAAAAAGAGAGAGGGGGGAGCTGAAAAGCCCAATCTGTCAAGCTCCGTTTTAGAAGAAAGGAAAACTGAAAAGTGAACGTATTTAACATGAGCTATTTCCTGCACTCAGGAGGGAAGAAAGCATGCTCCTAACTGTGTGCATGAGGAGATCTGCACTCGTGTTATCTCTGACCTGCAGCTTAGCCCTTGTGTCTCAGCTGCCAAAAAGCTCCCATTCAACGTTATGCTGAGTTCATCAATGCTCCACGTGTCAGGATCCTAACAGGAAAAAGCAGGACAGACAGTCACTCTATTCAACTGCCTGGGGACCCCATGACAACTAAAATCCCCTTGCAGGCCGTCCATATCAACCTACGGCAGGTCAGAGCGCGTAACCCCTCCAGAACCGCAAGCCCAGGCCCACACCCTTTCCCCTTGTCAACATTGTCACTTTAAACAGAACATCTAGCCTTATCGCCCAACCTGGAGTAAGTATGACAATTAAGATGGATTGCAAAGCCTGCTTGCGCTTTACAATTAACAATAACTTGGCAGCGTGTCCCACGCAACTGTTGGGTGGTATGGCAAGAACTTTATCCCTGCTTAGTATTGCATTAGCATATTTAGTAGGCTGCAAGACATAATTCCTCAGATATGAACATATTTTGTCTTTTCAAAAAATCTGCAATTAAGCCATAACATGCAGGCAGCGTGCAGCCGGCAGTAAACTTTGCAAACCCGCTGTTATTGGGGGGGAATGTGCTAAAATGGCCCTTTTTGACCTTATGTCAATTATCTATTCAAGAAAAAAATATATTCAGTTTAAAAAAATAATAATGTCTTAGCGTGGTCTTTGTTAGGAAGCAGCAGTGTTCCAGAAGCTGACGGTCGCTCAGCCCCGCAGTCACTTTGTTGCCAGCACAGTGCTTTAACAGGCTACGGTTGCTAAAGAGCAAGGGCTGGGGCATTTGGTAGGTAGTGGTGGTGTTTTTTGGTTTTTGGCTAGAAAAGGCAAATGCTTCCTTCTGTTCATTTAAAAACTTTGTGTTTAAAGAATCGTCAGTGCGGGAGAAACCAACGCCAGTGAGCAGCATCTGTGCGGCTCATCTCCTCTGGTTTACAGGTAAATTAACAGTCCTTCTAAATTAATTAAGCACATTGGAGGAGCAGCTATTTAGCATGGCCTGACTCAATCGATTTCCTAACACAGCACAAAACACTCTCTCCCCCCCCCCAA
>JACDJE010000036.1:4595373-4619489 GCA_016647715.1 Pavo muticus | reverse complement strand
GGGGGGGGCACAAAAAGGCTTTGCTCTTTAAATCTTAGGTCTCAGGGACACCTGTAAGGAGGAAAAGCATCCACCAGCACCTTGGAGCCACACATGGCATTTGCCATGCAGGAAAATAATTCCAGGCCTGCTCTACGCACAGGTGGCTGCAGAAAATAATCCCCCCTGTTGGTTTTTGGTCATTTTCATTAAAAAAAAAAAGCAAGCAAAATATACTCTCAATTATTTCCCAAAGCGAGGGCAGCTCCTGCAGCAGGGAGATGTGCATGAAGGCAGCCAGCCCCCCTGAGGCCCTGGTTCCCCCGGCACGGTGCCTGCAGCCCTGCTGTGGAAAGGATGATGTCCCCAGCCTGGGACCCCTCCTCAGGGATCTGTAATCCCTGGTGCAAGAAGGGGCTGACCCTCGAGAGCCCTGCCTCCGGAAGACCTGAAATAAAAAGCTCACCTAACGTGTTTTTAGAGGTGCTAAACCTCTGTCTTCTCTAGCCCAGCAGTGAGCTAGAGCTGCAGCCTAGCGCCTGAGCTGGGCAGGCCTCAGTGGAGGTGGCAATGCTGCTCCTCACCCCCTGTCTTTTCCTCCTCCCCCAGGATGTGACAGCACAAGTGAGAAAACGTGCTCCTCACTGTGTGTCCTTGTGCTTTGCTGGGGAAGAAGGGAACAAATCCAAATAAATAAGGCCGCAGGTTGTCCCCTCACCCAGCCCCCAGGGCCTTACAGGCTTTGATAGCCGCAATAGGCCTAAGCCACACATCCGCCTTTGGAGGCTTCCCCTCACCCTGTGCTTGGGGTCTCTCCCCCTGCTCAACACTTTGTCACATCAGGTGCCCTATACAGGCAAAGGGGTCACCTACATGTGCAATGGTGACGTGTGCAAAGAAAAGCTCATGAGGATGAGGTGGGAGCATCACCCATCTTGGCGTGGTTGGGACATGCTCTCCTCTCTTCAGGAAAACATGAGGAAAAAAGGAAAAACTCACTCCCAGGGAATTGCCCTTAAAACTGTCCCTTTGCCACAGCACTGGGTGTCTTACACAGAGAGACAGCTGTAGGTTGTGTGGATATATTGAGGTTTTTGTTTTTAAATGGATGGACTTGGAGAGGGTCACATCTTTTAAGCTGGAAATGGAGTGAGGCAGAAGCTGTGAAGGGGAATGCTGAACACACCGAGAATGGGAAGAGGCTGGGAGCCGGGCTGCCAGCACCACCCCAATCGAGGCAGAGCTATAGGTTGTCATTATTTCCATATCCTCAAGGAGCTGCACTCCCATTATTAGTTCAGTGCAGGGCAGGAAATCATCGCCTGGATTAAGGTTAAATTCCATCTCAGAAGGGCTTAGCTAATTGCTAAATGTTTGTGTCCAGTGTCCAAAAATTAAAATAAAATAACACTCCCATAGACCACGTTAAAATAGCATAGATAAGGCTAGGTGTTGTGCCCCCCCTTCCCCCCCACCCCTGCAAAGCTTGGGCGGTTTGTCACTCAGATGCAGCCCTGCTGGGATGTACGGGAGCTGGAGGAGCTGTGAGATTGAGGGCTGGAGAACAGGCTGCAAAAATTACAAATAGGGATTATCTGCCAATGCCAACATGTTCCTTAAAGCCCTTGAGCATCATCTCATGGGCTGAGGGTTGCTTTTTCGGTGTAGCTGCAGATATACGTTTTAATGACGATACGCCGATGGCACTCCCTCTCATTGCAGGTTAGGCTACAGCTTCTCTTAATCTGCCGCTCATCCTCCCATTTTGTAATCTGGAAATGTATGAATAATACGTAAAGCATTTGTAATGGGATTAATTTATTTTGAGAGCTTGCTTTTTTTGTGTGTGTGTGTTTGTTTTTCTTTTTTTTTTTCCTTATATAAAACATGGTTAAGAGGAAATTGGGCGAGCCAGTAATTAGCATTCACTTTTTTCTTTTTCTTTCTTTTTATCATACTCATCTAAATTCAGTTTAGCTCTTTAAGGAATTGCCAGACTGCCCTTGATTTATAGGCAGTGTCTTCTGGATCTGAGAGGACCTAATTCAAATTAATAATACTTGAATCTGATTTCAGGATATTTGCACTGTGCTATATATTTCATTAAGATATCACTTTGTGTGTGTGTGTGTGTGCATATATCTACAGGTACATTTGGGCATGGACAAGTGATGAAACCTGCAAGAGAATAACGGTGCCGTTTACTGAATACGGCAACAAAACTTTTAATAAAGCTAAAATAACTCAAACCGGGGGGGGGGAAACACGTTGATAATGATAACAATAAAGTAAAAACCCTTTTCCCACCCCTGCACAGCTGCGGGGCTCGGAGGCAGGAGCCGGGCTGGCTCCGAGCAGCTTCTTCCCGCACCCTCATCCCACAGCGCGGGGCCGGCGGGGGCTGCCCGCGCAAATCGGGCGCAAATCGGGCGCAGGCAGAGAGCAAGCTCCGCGCTCCCCCGCCTGCCGCGCACGGACCTGCGCCCGGGGGGACGCGCTGAGCGGGATTTGGTGGCTGTTTCCCTAAAAAGCCCCTGCGGCTGTGGGCTCTCGGTGCCTGCAGGGTCCCCTCCAGCCCCTCCCCGGTGCGCTGCCTCTCCCCTTTCCCCCAGATCCTCACCCTTTTCCCCCAGATCTGGAGCACAAGGGAGGCACCGGCTCCTGCCTGCAGCTCTCAGGGCAGATTTTATTAACAGATGAAAAATAGCCATCACGTTTTTGTGGGAGCGATGAGCTGTAAAGACACGTTGGGGGGCTCGGGGGGTCCCTTCCTTCCCTCGCAGTATTTAGTCATCAGAAAGGTGTTCTCTGATCGGGACCATTTTTGAGTGCAATTGCAAGTGACTATTGCTCGCGTTGCAGCTCTTGCTGTAGGCACACATTCAATGCACAGTTCAAGAGCAGTTTATCTTAGCTTAATGTAAGTAAAAGAATAGTGTCGGATCAGCGTACCATTTGTTTCAGTTTTCTCGAGGAGGGGAATTAAAAAAGAAAAAGAAAAAAAAAAAAAAAGAAGAAGTGCTGTAATAGATTTAACTCTGTCACAGCAGGGAATTGTTCCGCAGCTCCCTAATGCAGCCCTTTGGGCAGCTGCACGGTTACCTTCAGAAAGGATCACACGGGTGCGCGAGATGCGAAGTTTATCTTCGCACCGAGATGGTTTCGAGCTCCTTTGGAGGCAGGAAGGGCCGTGGGTTGCGCTGGGAGCCGGGCAGCGCGGCTCGAGCTGCGCCGTATCAGCCCCAATGCAGATAAGCGCTCAGCATCCCAGCTCGGCTGCCTTGACTTACTTCTGTATTAGTTCTCAATTACGTGCAGTGTAAACCAGCTTTTTGATTAACAAAACAGCAGAGCATTGGTTAAGAACACTTAAACTTCAAAAAAAAAAGAGAAAAAAAATCCCCCTGGGAAGCGGGCTCTGAATTGGTTAATAATGTGCAGTACTTGCTAAATTGCTGACTTCCAGATGTGGAAAATATCTTTCTTGTTTAGGACCTACGTAACCTGATTGGATTACGACAGAAGCGTCACATTGGAAGGCTTTTGAGTGATGATTTAATTAACCATACAGTAGAAAGCTGTATTTGCCAGGAAACCCCTTCCATATTTGCATAACCAATCCCTTCAGTGCAAAGGTGGAGTCTGGGCTTTTTCTTTTTTTTTCTCTCTTTTTTCTTTCTTTTTTNAATCAAGTTTTACTTAATAGTATCTCCAGACAGGCTTCCAAATTGAAAACTTCAGGATTTGATGGACAGGGGTATAAAAGGCACTTCTTCCTCTTCATCTGGAAAACATCAGAGCTACATGCTTTCTGACACCGTGGGTTTTTTCTTTATATCGTTCTGTAAGAAGACATTCATTATGCCAATGCTATGATTTTCTTTGCATCCATTTGCTTACTAGCCTAAGGAGCATAAAATACTATGTGGATACTTGACAAGTATTAGCAGAAATGTCAATGTACTGGGTGCATTTTGGAGTGGAAGGAAGAGTGCAAGATGGAGAGTAAGTCTGTCAGCTTGAGGCAGAAGAAGCTGATTTGTAAATAACAAAATTGTAGGATTTATTCTTTTTGATGCACTGCACTTTTATTAAAAGAAAATCCCCTGGAAACCTCTGTAAATGGCATGAAACGTATAATTAGACTTAGCTTTTCTCACTCTCTGCTTATTTAAATGCTCAATAACTTCAACAGTGATTCAGTAACAACTGATTTTATAGAAACATCTGACAATGAGAACAAATATTTGCAGTGGTTTCAGTCTCTGCTCTGTTTCTGCCTCCTCACCACCAGGCACGAGGGAGAGCTTGCCTTCCCTGTGTGCGAACTAGCGCTGCTTTTCCAATGCTCCCACCTCCAAACGCAGCTGCTTTCCAGAGTGAAATATCAGGGGTGACTTTTCACACTTGGACTCATGCTTCTTAAATGCTGCTGCCCAAATTCTGGACATGGACCTTACTGATAGCTACTCTCCTCTCAAAAATGAGTGCCATAAGCTTTGGCATAAGCAAAGACACTGCTGCCATGTACAGCTGGAGGGTGGGTGGTATGGATGAGCTATGAAACCATCCAGGCTTGGCTGCCCTGAACCTCCCTGTGAGCTCCCAAAGCCATCAAAGCAAGCTGCACATCAAATCCTGGGACGCCTCTCTGAATTTGCTCTTACCCTTTGGACACTAGTGTCCAAACCTGCTTACGTTCCTGAAAAGCCTAAGATGACTAGTGATAGAAGGAGGATACACCATCATGATGAGTGCCACCAAGGCCATCCTTTCCAGGTAGCATGGTGCCCAGTTATTACAATCCCCTGTTTCTTCCTCTGTTATCTCAGCATCTTCTGGAGCATGCGACGTGCCTGTTCCTGTCTCTGCTGCCTTCAGTATAACCAGTTGGCCATATCATATGCAAAATTTAAGGTCAAATAATGAATAACACTGAATAGGAACCATGTTGGATCCATAAAAGTATCTTTACTTAGTGGGATATGGCTCACTCAAATTATGGCACAAAGACCACCGTTGCAATTCCTCACAGGAGCCATGGATGTTAGCGCTCACAGCAACCCAACCGAGCTGCTGAAATCATTCTGGAGGTCATTTTGCTTTCTCCCTCACACAAAATCTGGGAAACAGCCGCCCATAAACTCCTTGTGGTAGGTGGACCCACTGGGCAAGCACCAAATGCTATTGCCATATTCTGCATTGCTCATTTCTGCACACATTTCCAACCTGTCAGAACTGGGCAAAGAAATACAGTCAATAAAGTCAATTTTGATTTTTATATATCTATCTATATATACACATGCATTTTTAGAGGATTTCAGGTTGAAAGTTGCTTGTCAGAATTTGAGAAGGGAGCAGCAGTTGTTCTGACGCTGCGGTTTTCACATCCTTGTCAGAGATTTGAAGCAGGATAGCTGATGTCTGTTAAAAAAGGATGGTGAGGTTTTAAAATAGTTTGGTTGCTGCATGGAGGAAATTTTAAGCAGTGTAGTAAGAAGTGTTGGTAGGAGTGTATGTGCACCTAACACTCATTTGAGGGGAAATGACTCATTCAGATATAGGTATCTCTAATGGAACACCGACCTGGGGAACCAGAAAGCAAATGACCCCAAGGACAATCAGGACATTTCCCGAGAACAAAAAAATTCAAATGCAAACTGGAGAGGAAGGGAAGACCGACAGAAAACTTCTGTGGCAGTAAAAATAAGCCCTCCTGTTTTTGACAGCTCTAATAATCCAAAGCTTAAGATTTGGGCTTGGAAGAGGGCCAGTTGGCCAAGCTTCCATCCGTAGATGAGCTGGAGGTGATGCTGATGGTCGGGGAGTAGCAAGCAGAAGAGCTGGCAAGTCCAGTGCCAGCCCTGACAGAGGGCATGTCTGCTGGGTCATGTGTACAGCTGCGGGTCAGGTGAGTAGTGTCACTGGAACACACAGCGACATCCCCAGTATCAAGCAATTCTCTAAACATTGATCTTCCTTGGAAGGATCCAATCGTTTCAAATCATTTGGGATTTTCTCAACATTTTTGTCACCCTTGTGTTTGTGTAGATTTTAAATAAACAGATGACCTCCTGAAGTCGCGGAGAGAAGGAGATACTTTCCCCAGAGCGGTGATAAGAGCTGTTTGGGCAGCCAAGCTGACGTGGAAACTTTTAGATGGCCAACAAAATGTCAGCTTTGCACATGGATTCCCTGCGAGTTTATTCACCTCATCTCATCTAGCTAAGTCAGTAGGAAAAAGAGAGAAACGATGGGGAGAAATAAGTTTGGTCTGGTTGCAAAATAGGTAGAACAGGGGCTACTTCATATTCACCATTTAGCCCACATAAAATAAAATAAATAAAATCTGCATTTCCAATATAAATATCTGCCAAAGATGTCCATCATCTTCACTAAGGCAAAATCCAAGGGTTTTTGGCCAACTCAGCGCTGGGTGCTTTCACTCCAGTACTGCTGATGACGATGCCCGAGGGAAGGAGAACACAGGAGGACCCCACGGGAACCCCACATCTCGGGAATGTTTGCTTTTCTTGTGCTTGTAGATGCAAAATCTGTAAGTTAAACCCTAATTCCCACCTCATCGCTTGGCAGAGGACTCTCTGCAGGTCCTGGCACTGGCCTCAGAGCTGAGCCCTCCATGCTGCAAGGCACTTACCGTTCTGCTTTTACAAACTCAAACCCCTCAGCAAAAAAAAAACCTAAAAAAATCTGTTATCACCCAGCATATGCAACTGTTAAACATCCTATTCATCCAACTTCAGCCTGTTCCGAGAACTACATTTCACAGTTTCTTTATACAGCCTCTGTCTGTCAGATATTGCCCACTAGATTACCATAGTGTATATAATATACTTTCACCATAAAAAAAATATATATATACATATTTCTTGGTCAAATTTTTTTACTACCCACTGTGAGTGAGAAAAGGGACTTGAAGTTTTTATTTTGATTTTTCATTTCACATGTGCTATCTTCCCAATATAAATGGCACTAAACAAATTTCAACACTATTATGCATTGCTTTCCAGTACTTCTGCCTCTATTTCAGTGTAATTTCTTTAATCTCCTTTTCTTTAATCTTTAATAGTGCTGCATCCATTTAAGGTGTTTCCAGAGCATCTATTGCTGCGGTTCTTAAGTATGACAACAAGAGCCAATAGTCCATGCGCAGAATATCTGGGATCCCTGTATGCTTAAATGTGCCACTAAATATAAGTCCTTAAAAGATTTCATTTCTTAATAAATCTAATTCAAAGCTGACATAAGTGAAGGCAGTTCCTAGCGAAACCCTGTGGGTGCCAGGCTGGCAGTAGGGCTTCAGTAATTAACCAGGGCTCTAAGGCAGAGGAGCAGAGGCTACTCCTTTAATTTCTTGTTTTTCTATCTTTCTTTGATATACCTTTCTGGTTACAGTTTTGTCCAGCTGCCCCTTCCTCCTTTCTGTTCCCCATGTGGCTGAGCTGTGCTTGCACCAACTGAACTGAGTGGGTTGCACAACGGGCACCGCCTCTTGCACCTATCTGCTGACCAGCTTGCAACTGCTGTGCCACTTGTGTTCTTGCTCTGTGAGCTGGGGGTTGAGGATTACTATTTTGACATATTGAAACACAGCAAGCAAATGCTGGGAGGACACTCGAAACAGCAAAAGGGAATATAAAAAGTTCTTGATATTTTAAGCACCTCAAAATGAAACAACTTTTGGTCTTCTCACTTTGCGTCATGTAAGCGAGAGAGGCATGCTGCTTGTCTGAGATATTCTTTATGGTTTCCTAGGTTAACCCTGCACGATTGTAAGCAATGTATGGGGTATTTCTGGAGGTTTTACCACTGTATTTAAGAAAATGGGGCCTAAATGTACTTACATCCGAAAGATATGCAGTCTTATTAATGCATATATGCCATGCATGGATTATTAATAGCTTCATATCTAGACACAAAGTTACGTTCCAATAAACATACTTTTACAACTGCGAAGAAAAAAAGAAGTTTTACATTAGGATGTTACTTACTTCGTGTCTTTGTCCTGGGAGAATGCAACTAAAGAAACCACATTTAAAATCAGACATTAGATATGCAAATATGTGTTCAGATCAGAGATAGGAAAATTATTCAAATGATTAATTATTCATCATAAAAATGTCAATTAATAATTCTGAAGCATAATAGGCATCTTTCTAATGCATCTTTATTTTTCAAGCTTAAATACTCTTGAATCTGTGTTCAATTGCATTCTAACAAGTTTTTAAAAATTCAACAAAGTAAATAACCAACTGTAAACAAAAGTGAGCAGCGAATTTTAATAACTGCCAACTGAGCCAAGTAATGTGCCCAAAGTTCAGCATCGATCCAGGAGGGGAAAGGGTGAGCAGGGTGAGCATCCTCACCCCCCCACCCGCTCCGTCCTCACTGCCCAATGTGAGAAGCAGGTCGGATCCCACACGTGCTGTTCCCCCAGCCCAGAAGCAGAGACGTGTGTTGTAGACAGGAGCTGAGCAGCTCCAGGCCGTCAGGAGTGACTTTATAAACGACAAAATTAACAAAAACATATGAGAGAGATTCACTTTTAACATGCAGGGNCTCAAAATCTGCCCAGGGAAAATGATTTGCTGTAATTCTGAAAGAAGATTCACCTCTTATTGTATTCCGGGCCGCTTTAGATCAGCACAACACTGCGCTGCTTACATTTCTGTGCTGGCTGGCTGTGTTTGATGATATGAGCTTGCTCACTCCACAATACACTTTCAGACCCTCGGTTCTCAAAGTAAGCCTTGTTGAAGTTGTGTTTCTGGGGAGCAGCAGTAAGGCGGAGCTATTCTGAGTCAGATTTTTACTGCTAAACTTTTACGTATTTGCTAACACAGCAGTAACTCCCAGAGAGGGTCCCAAATCCTCAGCCACACAGCTGCTGCAGGAGCGGGAGAAAGCCTGCAGGATACCAGGGAAACAAACCAGAATGTGCCAATCCACAGAGTGAGGCGGTTTCCAGACACATAACCTGAGCTCATGGATCCTTTGCGGCTCTCCAATGACCTTCCTGCGGAACAGAAAGGATGCGACAGACTCCACGTGTTTCCCCTGGAGCTTCTGTAATCTCCTACTCCTGCAAGAGGGAGTTTCTATGAGAGAGCCTAAAGGCCCAAAGACAAAAAACAATGAGGATTTGGAGGTGAAAACCTATTTGTTCCTTCATCAGAAACTAACTCACCTCTTAGAGCTATTTTCAGGAAGTCTCCATTTGCCATGTCTTCTTCCTCATTGCTGCTCAGTCCCGCTTTCTTTGCTCAAATGGAGGGTCTCTGTGTGTCACATGAGCTGAGACACATCCATAGGCCTGCAGAAAGCCACATGTTTGTATGGCTTTGAGGTAGATCTCTCTAAACCATCGCTTACATCTAGCTCCCCAGACAGCTAAATTCTGAGGTGGCTCAAGATTTACAGGAAAGTTTCCTTGATATTCAGCATTACAAGGCAAACCCCGTTATTTTCTAGGCAGGTTATTCCAAGACACTAGGACACCTTCCAGATAATGTCTTCCCAATAGTAGCAGAATGATCTGTTGCTATTTAATTCGTGGAATTAGTTTGGCATATAAAGATATTTTCACCTCCTCATTCACTCACAAGAGTGCCACGTGCCAAGAAAGAGCTGCACAATCACCTGAAACGAGATTAACCTTTTTCTTCTTCTTCTTCTTTTTCTCTTAAATAACAATCCATTCTTATTTAAAGAACAAAAGTGTTTCCAAACAGGAAGAAATTAGGTAGCACAGCCTGCACCATTTTCTCACCTCACCAGAAAACACATCCAAACACTTCTTACGTGTAACTTCATTCTCAGCTTTGTCTACGGAGTTGTTGCTGATATTCTGCAGGCAGATGAGTAGCACAGTAGTCTTGGATATTTTCCTTGTTTCCAGCTGCTAAATCATAATAAAGAAGGTTAAAATAATACTCTGTTCCTATCAGAACTTTTCCATGGAGATAAAATTGCTGCAATGTTTGCAAACCGTGGATTTCATTACCAGAAAGTAGTAGATGGGCCACATGACCACGAATGGGAGGAGATAAGTTCTCTGAGATGATTTTTCTTTAAAAGAAGACATATGCTATGGAAAAAGTTGGAATAGTCCTGCCCTCCCAAAGAATACATACTTTTTTCCTACACAAGAATTGCACACTACTAGAGACTTAGATGGACTGAGATATTTGTTGCACGTCACCGTTTCATGACCCCAAATGAACAACTGCCTTGTGTGACTGCAACTAGGGGTAAGGTGCCAAAATATTGCTTATACAATGAAGCAACAGGCAAGAGAGTAACTGCTCCAGCCATGCTACATGGCAAAGCACTAAGCCCAGCACTGCCTCTCATGCAGAGCAGAAAGTCCTGGAGCTGC
This sequence comes from Pavo muticus, assembly GCA_016647715.1. Lineage (NCBI taxonomy): Eukaryota > Metazoa > Chordata > Aves > Galliformes > Phasianidae > Pavo > Pavo muticus. The sequence continues at coordinate 4,609,111 of JACDJE010000036.1, read as the reverse complement.
CCAGGAGCTCCTCTGGAAGTGTCAAACCAAAAACAGAGCTCTGAATGCTGATCAGAAGCATCACTTAGTGATAGGATGCTGGTGCCCTTTACTAAGGACTATAACAGAACCCCCCAGTCCGGTTGTAAAGGAGCAGAATAATAGTGTCCATTGTGTCACTGACATTTCTCTCAGAGGGGGTGGCTTTTCAGTAAGCAGTTTTTTCCTTATTTAGTTCTTAACCACAGTCATGGATTTTTGTGGCCCTTATTTTTGTTTCTGAAAAGCAAAAGGATGAAAGGTTACACTGGGGGAGTCTAGAAGTGACAGCCAAAGCACGTGCCCTGGTGTGATGCAACATGGCCACACAACCGCTTCAGGACAATTGCAAGAGTGCTGGGATGGCTCCTAAATAACCAGTGATTAACCACTGTGTTCTGGTCATTAAATCCCTGTTCAGTTAGGTCTTTCTGGCATTGAAGTAAGGCTATTTCTCTCCGGGATGCTTTGCAGGTATCTGTGCTGAGCTCACATATCGAGCCATTACTTTTACAGAGACTAAAGTTTTGCTAAGGCTCAGTTTGGGATTTGTTTTATGCAATTCACACTCTGTTTTATAAGCGATTATTTCTAGAAGATACCCAGAGGCAGAGAGGGAGAGGTGGTGACCCCAGCTCCTTCTGTGCAAAGGCAGAGGTTCAAGCCACTGAAAGCTCACAGCAGCAATTGCAGGACTTGTGTGCTGCAACCAAATCTCATGCTTCTGCTTGCTCTGGGGAGAGAAGGAGCTCTTTTGGGTGCCTTCATAGCTCATTAGCACGGTTCCTACAGCTAGCTCAACCACACAGCTCTCACTCCAGCCCCATCCTTCTAAGCCCAGGAAAAACACCGCAATCCCATTTTTCAGAGGAGGACACAGAGGTCGTTCCAACAGTGGGATCCAAGTCTATTAAAAGCTAACGAGAAGATACGTTGTCCAGTGAATCCACCAAAGTCATAAAACATCCATCTCAGAGCCAGGGTCACAGCCCATCTCCCAGTCTGTACTCAGGCAGCTTCGTATCACAAAGACCTTCCTGCTCTTATCTTTGCCCAAGCAACTAAATGTATGCAGAGAGACATCCCTCGCTTCCAGACTCGAGTCCAGCATACAGAACAAGGGTACTGACATTAGAACTCGGTTGTAAAGAAAACTTTAACCAATAACCAGGGAGTTGCACAGAGCACATTTAACCACACGACTGTTAAGAGGAATACTATTCAGTACGTATCAGCTCAGACAGGATCTTTCTTCAGAAAAGTAGTTCCAATATAGGATTTTATGTATATAGCAACGGATGTAGTGAACACAAGTATTATTTTATAATAGGAGAATTCCTATGACTAAGCTGTAATTTTAATTGACATTAAGCAAGAAGAACCACAAGAATACAAGTGCCCATTTCTCACAGCCTATCTTTCATGTAGCTACTTAGGGTTTGTATACCACCAGTTTAGAAACATGCCTAATTGCTTACGGTCAACATCGCATCACTGCCAGATCACACATTAAACAGATAACCACTATTATTATAAAAGAAACTTCCTTGACCTCATATTTTGGTTTGGCTCTGAATTCCTGTACTTTACTAGTTTGGTTTGTTGCATTATGCCAACCTTCTGCCTGTGCATGTCATTTTCTACTCCTGTAAGTGACCGGTGCAATGGAAAGCTTACTATAAAATGCATATTTAAGCACACGAATAGAATAAATTCAAGAAATATGATCACAGTTGCTCCTGCAATGTTTTTATAAACACAGTCTCTGCTTTTTTATTATAGTTAAGGTACAGTGTGTTATTTGGCAAGGGAATCTGACTCGAAAATGTGAAAGGTTCAGGCAACCACACATTTGGAAGTAGAAATCTTTCTTTAAAACACGGCTCTGGTTTTGAAACATAGCAAAATTTCTGGAAACTTCAGTTTCTCAAAGTCTGCCAGAACTGCAGTCACATGTACCGTATTCTTGGGGCTTACATATAACGTTTCAAGTAATAAACAACATCTCATTTGGTGCCACATGGAAAAAAAAGGGGGAAAGCACTCATTAGGAGTCAAGGCTCTACATCGGTACTAAGACAAAACGTGCTTCTTACAATGAAAACTCAGAATAACTTTCATATTTTATTAATAATAAATTCAAGTGCTCTAATAATTGCAGTTAAAATCATAGCTTGTTTTTTTTTTTTTTACAGCAATTAGGTAAATTATGTTACAAAAGGAAGAAAACTTTACATTCACTGAAGTGCATTCAGGTGCTCAGTAACAGAACAAAGAGACATTAGTCCTAATTCAGTAACAGAATGAGCTATGTACCGTACAGAACTGTACATTGCCAGCAGCCCTTCAGTGCTTTCTGCATAACTCATTTATCACACACTTTTTATTCAGGAACAAGGCAGTATGAAGAAAAACAAAGATTTTTTTTTCTCTTTTTTTTTTTTTGCACATACGAAGTCTCATCATGCAAAATATTCACAGCTTAAATATATGCACAGTCATCTCTACTAGTCAGACGCCATTTCAGTCGGCGCATCAGAATACATATTAACAAAATGATATTGAGACACAGAAATAGCACACCTCAGCCAGCATTGAAGTATGGGCCGTAATGCCTACCTCGCTAGGATCTGGTAGGGTTTAATTAATTAATGCTTCTGAAGCACTATGAGCTCCTCAGATCATCACTTCAATTCATTATCACCAACATTTGTTTTGCAGCCCGCTTTCCCCCCTTAATTCAGCAGCAAATTTCCTTCAGAAAGTGTTGCATTCGTAGAGTAATGAACAGCTGAAGCTGGTTGGAGTGATTTGGCTGAGCTGTATTTGCAGGGCTATGAAAAGGAACAGGACTCCTTCTTCCTTTCTGCTCCTTTGGTATCAGTTCTAAGGAGAGAGTGAAGCTTCATGATATAGAACCCTTCCCCTGAGAAGCTGCTCTGGACCAAAGCTATGTCAAAATACAGCGGAAAAGTTCCAGGTAAGCATATAACATCAAAGAATTAGATATTAATCTAGGAAACACCATTGCTTGTATTCATGTTAATTAAAGATGGGTATGAGCTACAAAGTCCAGAGGGGGGTATGGATACAGGCCTCTAGATCTTTCCTCCTCTCTAATAATTAGATACATTGCCTGGAAATAGCCTGGAAAGAAAATAAGTGAATGAATCAAGAAAATTAATGGCTACTTCGAATACACGCACAGGATTTCATTCAGGGGTGAGACGAGATAAAATTAGTAGTCTGCATTAGAGATATATATGTGTATCTTGCTCAGACTTCCTTTCAGTGGCATCTTCCTTACAGGACTTCAAAATTGGAAGGCTAGAGAACTTAACAGAGAGGAAAGGAAAGATTATCTGGTGTAACTATACAGTTGTTATAGACCTCTGGAGAAGAAACCAGATTAAGACAACAAAATTACTGGTGGAAGAAAAGTTGATAAAGAAAACTAGAATTTGATAATGGAGAAATTTAATTATTTGGGTATTGATTAGTGCGATAGCTCTGTGGAAGCTAAAAGAGTTTGTTTGTAGTGGCAATGCTATTAGCCCACTGAGCAACTAGCAGCTGTGCTGAGTCCCATACTTGGAGATAAGGATGTGTACTGCTGTAAGATTAATTTTAATTATAAAATTTAACTTTAATTACATTTAATTTTAATATAATTTTGGAGTTAATGATAGAGAGTTCAAACTTCACTATGATAAAGATAGATCTTAAGGGATAAATCTATAGAAAACATTCTTATTAAGAAAAGCTTGGGAGAGTTACAAAGTAAATACTTGAGTCAAAAGAACAATTAAGGAAAGCTAATGATAGTAAGATTTCTGTTTTGAATTCATGTTAACAATAAAAGAGTTTACACAGCCAGTGAGGAAAAAAAAATGGCCAATAACACACAATAGTGGAAATCTGGTAGTAGTGAACTGAAGAAAAGCAGATAAGCTTTGTGTTTTGTAGGTAATCTGGTTGGGAAGTTCTTCAAAGATGGGACCTCATCTTTCAGACTTACAAGTAATAACTTCTCGTTCAGATATTTTTGTTCCTGGCGTACCAAAGCATGGGCTTAGCAGTTTATAAATGGAATCGACCTCGTGCAGTCCCATGACCAGAAGACTCATCTCCAGTTCCATATATGATATATTTAATCACTGTAATATAACCAGCGTACCTGAGAGCAGGTACTTAAAATCCAGATCTTTCACAAGGAGCTCCAGCATGAGCAGTGGGCAGCCACTGCCAAAGCCTGGTGAAGCTGAGGTCTTCACGTTTCCTTTTGACCGATGTTAAAACTGTTTTTCCCCATTGGCTCGATGCATGCTTTCATCACCAACCTACTGCATCAAAGCAAGCACCAGCAGTTGATGCTGGGCTTTGCACAGTGCTGGGGACTTCGCTTCTGCCATGGAAAGAATGTCTAACCTTGGTGGAGGGGAAGCTAGGGGACATCCACAGAGTTTTGAGCAGTGCAATAAGAGCTTGTGTTGTCCCCATAAAGCTTCCTGGATCAAATGAATGTTGTTTTGGCATGCTCTTCCCTTGGCTAGTACTGAAGGCTTATCTCCTTTAGATCTGATTGCCATTTCATGGTTCCACCATAGATGAGAAGGGAAGAGCCTACTTCCTCTAAGAAATATTGGATTTCCAATGAAAATAGGCAACAATCTAATATTAATGAAGTTTTAATTATATTTACCAGAAACTGCCAGATTCCCTACTGCAATGGGAAAAGCTACAGATCAACAAGTTAATTGATTAATTAACTAATTTATTAATTAACAGAACTGGGAAGAGTGTTAAACTTTGCAAAATAATGGAAAATTAAAGTGTAAGTAATTACTAATCTGAAACAAAATAGTGTATAGTGCGTATAATAAAATTTAGTGAGACATTAAGAATGATTTTATCAACAGATACAAATAAATTTCTTGAGCCAGAGTGATCCAAAAGAGATGTGGATTGATATCTGTGGTAAATCAGGAACGCTAAGAAGCATCTCAACAGTAATTCTGATCTCCTGGCACTTAAGTAAAGAAATTACGTTGCATAAGGGTTAACTCCCCAGCTCACATAAATCAAGTTAACACCATTTAAGTTAGCAAAATGTATTCAAAGTCAAATTCATTTACTCTAGCCAAAGATCTGTCCCTAACTTTATCCTTTGCATTTTATACTGCATTAACTATTTTAACGTATTCAGCTTTAAAGCCCAATATACTTCAATATAAACTCAATTTCATATACATATATGCACTTTTGTGTACATAGGCACATGCAGAGGAATACATACATATAAAATATTTTAAAATCATAATATAAACAAATGAACATAACACAATTCATGGCTACAAAGAATAGAACAGGAATAGTTTTACAGGATTTAATAAGGAAACATGCCGAAAATCCTAATTTGAGCAGAGTCAAACAATGTGGATTTAGAGCAGGAAATCATGCTCAAATAATTTGCTGGAGTTCTTCAAAGGTGTTGCTGCCAAGGTAGACAATGAAAATACTATAGGTGGTATACAGTAAGTCTATACAGCATGCTCAGACTTACTTGAGAGTGTTTGATAAGATCTACACTGAAGATTACCAGCAAGGTACAGAGCCACTGCCTAAATGATAAACTTTAATGAACTGATAACAGTCTGGAAACAGTATTCACCGAATGACTTAGAGATTGGCAGTCAATACAGGATAGTGCTTTGGTTGGGTTAGGAGCTTGTCTCGTCTCTAATCTATGCAAAAGAATTAAACCAGAATATCAAAGGTAACATAGCAAATTATGCTGGGGACATGAGGTACAAGGGAGTAGCGACAACTGTCTAAATGCAAGATCCAGATCACCAACAAATGCAGCATCAGCAGCACCAGGAACACGCTGCTGGGCTGTCGCACAGAGCTGATAGAGCAAAGTAAACAGGCTTTTCTGATGCAGTGGGAAATGTGAAAACATGCGCCAGATGGGGAGATGGTTGACAGAAGTGGTGGAGGTATGCTATGCAAAGGGATGAGGGAGAGAGCAGGGAGGAATTCCAGAGAAGGGGAAGAGATAGAATAGAAGGTTTCAGACTTCTTTTTTTTTTTTTTTAATTATCCCTTGAATTAGGAAATTGAAAATTTAGAGATTAAAAAAAACCAACAACAACAAAAAACAGTTAAAATAACTTCTGAAATTAAGAAAAACAACCAAACCAACAACAAAACCTGCTTCTCTGTCTCAATTTAATGGATAAGTACTTGTGCAAGGTAGGACTTTTATCCCAGGGATGGTGTTATCACAAGGGACAGATAACAAAGGTAATTCTGTCTTCCTTGCTCCTGAGACCCATGTGAGTTTGAAGTACTTCCAGTCCCTTTCTGCCCCCAGGGTGATACAGACCTGTCCTGAATAGCTCAGCCCTGCCAGGAGAATGGGGACAGGAGGAAAGCCTCAGGGCACCATGGCTCAGGTCTGTGCTGGGTGACCTTACCAGCCCTCCTTTCACAAGTACTAAAGGCTGTGTCTCCTAAATCCCACGTACAGGAGTCTCCTCAACTCACATTTCAGCGTGCACCTTGGAAATGGGGCTGCACCTCCTAATTCAGAACTGTATGAGGAAGAAAACTTAATATTTTTGTTATAGATTTTTTTAAATCAAATAATCTATCTATGATAATGTGTACTGTTTTTTCTCCATTTCCCCTCTCAGAACTGTTTCTTCACCTGCATGAAACCAGTAACTGTTTTTCTTCTGTTTCCAAGTTTCTCGGAGTTCCTTCTCCACCCAGTGCTGCCATCTTAGTTCCTGAATGAAACCTCAGTGTTTCTCAACAGGGCACAGAGTTTCTTCCACTAAACAATCTCTGCTAGCAATGCTGTTTTTTTTTCCAAGCCAAACCTTAAAGCAAACAAAAAATCTCCAGTTCGTCATATAATCAAGTTGCTTTTTTGAACAACAGAGTGTAGGTTTTAGTTTTATGGGATTTCAACACTTAGCAACAAACTTGAGTCCTTTCTTATCTCACACCCCAATAACCTCCTTTCCCTGTTTCCTCCACTTACACTGCACCTGGAGTATTTTTGTTTCACCGACGTCTTGGTCTTTGATATTTCCAAATCAGGGGGTTTGCTTGTGACTCTTCTCTTTCCCCGTCTTTGTGTTCATCCCTAATGACATTCTCCTTCGAGTTGCCTTAGAGGAAGGGAAAAACCCAGTTTTTTTTTCTCGAATGTTGGCATTCTGAGGAAGCATCTGTATGCTAATTTGCTCTCAACTTTGCTAGTGGAATATTTAAAGGGAGATAGTTTTGAATAAATGAAGACCAGTTAGCAGTCAGAAGCCTTTGTAATGATACTGATTTCTTGGGAGCTTTTTTCCTCCTATCAGCCTGCAAAGCTCTTTCTTGACTTCGGGAGATAGCTAAGTTAATACTTGGCTACCAAAATTCCTGCTCCACCTTAAGAATTGTTTGACAGATTGAGTACATCAATTTTGAATCAATGCCAATTCGGTATAAATAAAGTGTGATATGGACACTCCAGCTAAGGATAGCCTGAAAAATCAAAAGAGCTGTTATTGCACAGGGAACATGATAGATTTTCTCCAATAATTCCAATTTTGATCACCTTTTCCTGAGAAAAACTTCAGCGACTCAAATAGGGATAAGATATGAAGCAAAGGTTGTTTCTGATTGTTAAAGATAGTTGATATAAATTAAGGCTGAACCTAATCCTTTCTAAAAAGACCTGAACACTAACGTTGTCATAATTAGGATGGAGAGTGAAGTAGAGGCTGTATCTGGTGGGTTTAAAAAAAATAAAAGCCAATTAAAAATGAAGGGTCTGGGAATAAACAGTAAATTCATGTAGAGCTATCCAGTTCACAATGCGGTGGGCATTTAGTTAAATAAAAGCACCAAGTGAACTAGAATATTAATTAGCAGAAGAGATAGCCAGACATGTTTATATAGGCAAACAGGGCTGGAGGATGTATCGACAAGGCAGGGAGGTGTGTTGTAATAAACTTGATGGGGGACACACTTGTTGGGCCAAGTGTCCCTTTCCCATCCAGGAATTCCTCATGTCCTCATTACCCTTTCACCTCTGGACAGCTGCAATATTAAAATCTGGCTCACGTCTTAAGGAAATTGAGTTTAATGTCCTTAATTTAGTCCCCAGTCCACATATATCCATATCACAAAACAATCATTGAATTTGGCTCAACTGACGGCGTCTGCTCAGGAAAGAGGCCCATCTTGCAATGGCAGGGCTGTTGCAAGGCAAGTCTAAGACCTTGGAAAGCATGCAGAACTCGTGTCTCTGTAGTGTCTGTGTGGTATGTTCATACTTAAGAGAACCCCTTTAATTTTCATTCCTTTGTTTTTCTGGTACCCTTTGCATGTAACATTTAAATTGCTGAAGCAATCAGTGTTCTATATCTGTGCCAGCTGCCAACTTGGACAAACAAGCATGAGGCCTCGCAGTGTTCTCTATTTCAATTCACCTCCAACACAGAGAGTAGCCTCAGAGAGGTGATGAGCGAGTTATCTGCCAGATTCAGTATGGCTGCACCTCCCCAAAGCATGGATGTAGGCTGCAGGGTTGGGTGCTGCATCCATTGATCTTAGAGGTGAGAAGATCTTAGTAGTGTGTTTTGGTCCTGGGCATTGAGGTGCACACTCCAACAGCTACGCAATTGGGAGGCAGGTGCAGAGTAGTTTTGGTGGCAAAAAGAANGCGGGAGGAGGTGGAATTGCATTTCTGCCGCTAAAGCGTTCGCGGAGACTTCAAGGTATAATCTATCCCAGATCCTTTCCCAGAGAGAAACTTGGCGATCACGTTTCCACATGATGCTCACGTTTGGTGCTCTTCAATTATCCCTCCCCACAAAGATAGGTGGCGTGTGTTTCAGGGTCTCTCCTCTCGCTCCTACAGAAAAGAAAAAGAAAAAAATGTCATTAGAAGAGGCGTAACACGTCAGTCCGTCCCCAGGTTTGTGTTTCCTGGAGTGGCAGAAAGAGATCAGTCCTAACCTGCCCAGCAGGAATAACGGTCCTTCCGACAACTCTTTGCGAGGCTTTTACAATATCTCCAGGAGCTGCATCTCCCTTCACCTTTTCTCCTCCACTTCGCGGCTTCTTCATGCTTTTTCTTCTCACCATTTCTGGCCAAAACTACAAACAAGACTTCGCAGGTAGGTTCGGAATTTAATTCCATTTTCCTTCCTTTTTAATTTTTTTTTTTCCTCTCCCCTTCTTTTTTTCCCCACACCGCCTCGAGCTCCAGCGGGCTCATTTAATTTCGATATAATTTTTATTTTTATTTTTTATTTTTTTTTTCCAGCCTTTTTGCTTTCTTTCTGGCTTCTTCCTATTTGGGGCGAAATTCTCCCTTTTTCCACCCAAACCCGAAGGCGTTCGGGTGCCGCTCCAAAGCAGGACGAGCGGGTTGGGGGTCCGAGGCTGAGCCCCCCACCCCATTACCTGTCAGCCAGGTACAGGAGCTGCCTTTTGCACATCGGCTCCAAAAGTTTGAGTGCCAGGAAGGAGCATCGCCCTCCTGCATTCAAATATCTCCATTTCTCTGCCTCCCCTTGGGCAGCCTTTGCTCTTTTATTCGTGGCTTCGCCCCAAAGTTGCTGTATACCTGTTCGTGCTGCAGCCCGGCCGGCCGAGGATGTGTTTCCCCAAACAGAAAGTTTGCTGTTTTGTCTGCTTGCTCGCTTTCATTTCTTTCTTTTATTTCGCGGAGCTGGGTGAAGTAGCACCTTAGTTTCTGGGATCCTAAAGCAAGAAGTGAAAGTAGTGACTGGAACTTAAAAGTCGTTTACCAAAAAGCGAAAATAAATAAATAAATAAACAAACAGACAGAAATAAAATGCAAGGCACTCCTCTGGGAAGGAAAGTGTTGTCGAGATGTGCGGGTTTCAAATTGTAGACAACTTTTGGGGGCAGGCTGAGGAGCAGGAGAGGCAGTGAAATGCATTTAAAACAATTCAGCCCTGCTCGTTTTGCATGCAAGCGCCAATTGCCGAGGCAGGCTCGGAGCCCGCTCGGTCCCTGTCCTCGCACTGCTGCAGCTCTGCGCGGGGATGCCAGCATTGCCCCTCCAGCAGCGGGGTTAGCAGCAAACGCTAAAGTTTGGAGCACATTTCTCAGCCCCATCCATTCTCAGGGCGATTTCTCCTTGCCCTGGCCGGAATCCTTCGCGTAGATCGGTGAGGAGCCACGCTGACCCAGCACAGGCGCTCTGTGGAGATCGCCATCCCTTTACCTGCTCGGGACACGCGGGTTTGGGGACCGCAGAGGGCTGGGAAGAGTTGAGGCAAGGAGGAAGGAGCAGCAGCAGCACGCTGCTCAGCTCAGCCCTGCTGGGAAGCGCCAGCAGAGTGAAAAGACAAGAGGGAGGGGAAAAGAATTAAAAATAAAAATTATAANGCCGTGTAACCCCAACACACCAGCATTCTACTTAAAGGGTCCTAATGCTGTACGTAAATGCTCAGTTAAGGATATGGTCAAGGCTGGTGTAACAATGTCTCCTTTGCTTGCAGTTCCAAAAAGAAAAACAACAACAACAACAACCCCAAAACAAAGACAAGAGAATGTTGATTAGAAACAAACGATCCTTCCCCCCCTCCCCTCGCCTTCCCTTCCCTCTCTCGAGGTTGCGAGTGTGTGCGTGTGTGTGTGTGTGTGTGTCTTTTTCTTGTTGTGGTGGAGGCGTCGAGCCATATGGGGGAGTGATAGAGGAATTTTAGTCAGAAACTGTTCGCTGTGTTACACTGGCTTTTCCCTTTGTGTTGTCTTTGATCTATTTGCTTGGCTTAGTATTACAAAAAGAAAAAAAGAGAAGCCAACTAAAATAATATATTCCGAGCGGCTTCCCAAGGATCCGCTCCCTGTTATCTTTTTTTAAAGTCTCCCCCCTCCGCCGCCACCCTTTCCTCTCGTGTCTGTCATTATTTAAGGTGGTCCTCGCAGAGGAGACCTCCCCTTCCCCTCATCTCTGGGTAATTTAAGAGACATTAAAATTACACGTAATGTTTCCCTCTCCTCTCTTGTGTTTCCTCTGTTCTTTTTATTAAATGTTGGTTATTGATTTTCTGAAATCAATGTCTGTTGTGGGGCTTTTTTCCCCTTACAAGTAGCTAAAGCACGTTGCTGATCAACTGGATAACAAAAGCTTTGTGTCAAGTAGCCTTTTTTCTTATGTTAAACAGTCATTTTTTGGAGAGAAAAAGAGAGCGAGATTTCAAGCGACGCATCCAGAAGTGCTCTTTCGCACTAAAGAATATTCTGAGTGTTTGAGGGGGGTTTATTCCGCTTCCTTCCCCTCCTCGCTTTTTAACACGAGATTATTACTTTAGCGCGTTAAACCCATCACATGCTCAGCGCAGAGGGATGCGCCCGTGCCTTCCCCGCTTCCCCAACGGGAGCCGAGACGCGAAACAGACGCGGAGGAGCGGACGGCCCCGTTGGGTCCCCGCACCCCCATTGGGGACACGGCCCGGGGCACCACGGCCCGGCGCTCCGTCCGAGGGCTTCTCTCTTCTCCCCAGACCTCTCCAAAGTCTTGAGCCCAAACTTTCCTCTCTCTTTGGAAGGCTGAAAGCTCCCGCCAACTTCAGCCCAAGCGCCGGGCACAGCGAAGGCTGAGCTGCTCCTGCAGTGTGCCCGGCCCAGGCAGGGCAAAGCTCCCCTCTTTGTCTGTCCCCTCTGTCCTCTTTGTGCTCCGTCCTTCGGTCCTTCCATTTATTTCTGAGTGGGAAATGCCCCAGGTCTGGGAAGCAGGTAGGCGAGCCAGGCTGCGTTGGTTTCTTCCCTTTTTTTTCTTTATTTTCCCCCCCTTTTTTTTCCCTAGCTCTACAAAATCTTTCATGTCCTGTAATGGCTTAAGGAACAAGTCTATTTGGACACTAAACTATATGGTGTAACACAAGTAATAAATAGGCTGCCCATGCTTCTTTCAATGAAAGATCAAAATTACATTTCTAATCCCTTTCCCATGGGGACCAATTTTAAACTCATCAGGTGCACATTATATGACATTTTACTGCTATTCTAGTTTCTTCCTCTCAGGGAGGCACAGCCTATACTTCAATTTAAACAAATCTTAGACACATTCTAACTCAGAGTTCCTTACAAGGAAACATCAATCAGCTGAATGATTTCTGGTTACAACTTTGTTTAAAACCAATTCTCTCACTCACTCACAGTCAGTGTTACGGTACGGAAAAGNGGGGGGAGGACACATCAGAATAAGGCAACTAATGGCTCAGCGCGGCGTGCGCCCGGTGCGCGTGTGTGTGCGGGGCTGGGGAAGGGGTGCGGAGCGGTGCGGCGGAGCTGCGGCTCGGGGCAGCGGGGGAGCGGCAGCGGCTTGGGAAGTGGGGTCCTGCGGGAGGAGAGGAGCCCAAAGCGGGGCGGGGGTGCGCGGAGCGGAGAGCCCAGGAATGCGGCGGGGCTGCGGGAAGTTCGGTCAGATGATTGCCGGCGCCTGACTCACTTCGTAGCACTTTCACTCGGGAGAAGTAGTGGCACGGGATGAGGAGGAGGAGGAGGAGGGGGCACGGGTGGAGATAGTGGAGGAGGAGGAAGGCAGAGAGCCCCTTTCTGCCCCGCACCGCACGGGCGCCCCGTAGAGGTGGGGCTGCGCGGGGCTGCGCGGAGCGGTGCGGAGCGGTGCGGAGCGGCCCCCGCTGTCCGCGGGCCCCTAGCGCTGAGCGGGTCCGCTCCCTCCTCCTTAGCGGGGCTGTTTTGTTCCACCCCCCCGCCCCGGCTAAAATAAAATAAAATAAAATAAAACCCCGAGGAAAATGGGGGTGGGGGAAAGGGAAAAGTTGGCCCTAATTTCCTCCAAACTTTCAGCAAACAGCTCTCTTTGATTCCATTGCCATCTCGCTTCCAGTTGTAAAGAAAAGAGAGAAAGTTCAATTCTTTCAGGGCGTCTGATCCGAGGGGGAGCGCAGCCCAAACACGATCACACTCGCTCAGAGCCCTCACCAAAAAGACTCCCACCCACCCTTCCTCTCTGCTGGGAAAGGGGGGAAAACCTTCGCTTCCCACTCGAACGGGAGCAGAAAGCAGCCCGCGGTGGTGGGAAGTGAGGCTCTGCCCTGCGTGGGGAAGTTTGGGGGCACCCGATAGGGCTGGGGGGCGAGCAAGGGGCTGTGATGGGTGACATGCAGGTGGCACACGCTGGGGTGGGCATCTGGGAGCGCTCCCGTACCCGGGCACCTCTGCAGCGCTGCGAATCCGTTGTGAGCAGATTGCTGCCAGAGTGGCTGCTCGGGTGGGAGAATAAAACGTGCAACCTGGAGAAAAGCACCTGGAAATAGGTATTAAAAATGGATGCGGTCCATGCGAGCGGCTGGGGTGCGAGGGGTGTGTGGTTGGGTTCCTCTGTGCGGATCCATGGGAGCGAGCTGTGGCAGGGCTGTGTGCGGTGCCAGGGCTCAGCTGTCTGTTTGATGGTGAATTTGGAGGAAAGCGGTGGATTTGGAGATGAGTGTCTGATTTTTGCCATTGGCGACCATTCCGTGCTTGCTGGGCTGCGTGCACACGATTCAGGAGGAAAGTTTGGGGTGAATTTCTGGTTGCTGCAAGAAAATACATTTGGTGCCGAGGAAAAGATGTATCTGAAAATTAAGAAAGGGAAGGGGGAAAAAAAAAAAAAGGAAACAATTACAAGTTAATTATTGATAACTATATAGCCAGCTGCCCAAGGGGGGGG
>JACDJE010000036.1:4545635-4584475 GCA_016647715.1 Pavo muticus | reverse complement strand
GGGGGGGGGGGGAGGAAGTGGAATGATGCGCAAATTAATTTTTAATAGATTATTGGACGAATCGGGATCGTTCCTCCCCTCCTTCCCCAACAGAATCTGCAGTAATTCCGGGTCCATTCAGCACTCACTGCAGCACAGCGAGGAGCAGGCGATGCTCTCAGACCCGTTCCCTCTTTAAAGGTGAACAAGAGCAAAGCTGCACCACTTTCCCGGGGAAGAGAGCCAGCGGCATTTCTTCCCCCCTAACCATATACGTGTAGTCTTTACCAGATGATTAAAAATCCCTCTCACTTTCCCTACCAGCCTTGTGCTAAAGTAAGCCTTGCTTTCAAACAGTTTTTCAGCTGTGTGTGTGACAGGCATTGGCTGATCTGCTGATGCCCATTCGACAGGCACTGTTGAGCTAAAGTGGTGTGACGGCACAGTTTTGTTAAGCTGTGAACAAAGGGCTGGAGATGCCTCGCTGGCATCATCCATGTGCATATTGGCCTTGTCACAGTTTTGCTTGATTTAATGCTCTGTTTATTCCTAGATATTAGAACTTAAATTCCAAACAATATGTTTTCGTATACTACACACAAACTTTATTTTAAAAGCTTTTGCTCCCGAGGACTGCAGATCCGTTTGTCCGTCCAATATCCGTGCAGCAAACATTTAAAACGGAGCTCCCAGATAAAGAGGTGGCCGGTAGCCTCTTAACCGTGAGCCACTTAAAAATGGGATTTCAGTTTTAAAAAGTCTTAGAAGGGTAACAGATTTATTTTTTCTTTGATCATTTGTTGGGAGTTGTTATTTATTTCAACAGTGGATTTTCCCATAAGCTCCTAAGGAAAGGTGGCCCCTTGAGCGGATGGATGGGCTCTGCAAGAGGCACTGGGATGAAGGGCGATCCCCAAATACCTGTGAGCACAGCTGGGCAGGCAGGAGGAAAGGAGGCTTAGGTTGGCAGAAGGGAGCAGGGAATGGGATTAGGATTAAGACGTGTATTGGTCGGGTGGCCACGACTTTGTGTCTCAGCGGTTCATCGAGAGAAAACTTGAGCACACGGAGCTATATTTAGGTTCTGATTGTTGTCTTTTAGAGATGCCATAGGCTCTGCCTGGAGGAAGTTGATTGTTTTTTCCCCTTCCTCGTTGGCTTTGTAACCTCTCCCCAGGTTTGCTCGGGGGTTAGTTAGCGAGGGAGCCCTGGGCTGGAGGAGCACTGCAGGTCGGGGTGCAAGGATAGATGGAGCCCATGGGCTGGGGGCAGGTATGGTCCTCTTTGTTCCACGTAGAGACAAAGTGCTTACGGAAAGGTTTGTGATGAGGCATCAAATCTCAGCAGAAGCACAGATGTTCCCACTTTTATGGGCTTACCAGTGAACATTTCAGCTTAAACAAGTTTATGAAAGAAAAAGATTTATTTATTTTGTCTTAGTAGATGCAGCATCTCTGTTTGATTGTGTAAAGATTGTATCGCTCGGCCACTCGGGGTTGTTCTGGCCAAGGCACGGGGCTTCACTCGAGGGCTCTGAGTGGGGATGGAAGAGAGAGCAGGAGGAGGGGGGGAAGGAGCGCCCAGCAAAATGAAAGTATTCCTTCTCCAAACAGTGCCGTCGCGAGCCTAAATCTGAAATTGAATCTGCTGGGCAAAACCTGTACAATTTTTCTACCTGCCCTCAGTCTGCTTCCTTTCAACTATGACAGTTTTACTAACTGATATGAATGGGCTTGCTTTCCCCCGTACCTTTTCTCAGCGTGCGTTTACATCGAGCACTTCAAACAGAGCTGGGTGATATATGTTGGGGGACAGCTTGCACCGGTGAAGCTTTAATGGTTAATTTTTGTATAGCTTTATAAATGAAAGGGACTTAAACCTACTTGCAGTATAGATCACAAGACCTTATGTGGTCTATTCTTCTCTAGATGCACGAGAGATTTACATGCCTAAGTCCCATAAGAGTTAATGGGAGTTACGCATGTAAATCTCTTCCGCGGTGAGATAATAGACTCTTTTATGTATGGATAGCTGGATCCTTGCAGAAATCACCTACCAAACAGTAGACTTTATGTCCTACTCTCTCAACAACTATTCATAAAGCAAGCAGGCCAGCGGACGTGACCGAGGAACCCCAAAGGTGTCCTCAGACGTCATCCCTGTGTCCTCCCCGTCCTATTGGTGCAATGGGGACATGGCATGTGGGGTGGTGATGGGATGTGACATGGGCTGATGGCACTAGACAATCTTAGTAGCTTTTTCCAACCTAATTGACTCTATGACCCTATGACTTCTCATGCCTTGGCAAACTGTAGTGGCTTGAGAGCTGTAGTGCTGATTGCAGAGGGGACTGCGATGGGCAGAGCTGCCGCTGTCCCCATCGCTCTCTGCCCCATCCCACCCATGGTGGCACCTCCCCTCAGCTCTGTCCCCTCCCCTCCAGCCAGCAGCATCTCAGAGCCCTGATGTATATATAGATCCAACTTGGAAGATCTGAGCCATGACTCACAACAAGATCTTATTCCCCTAAACTAGAGACGGCGTGTGCCCAGCACGCACGTGCCCTGCGCTGTGCCCACAGCCATTGTTCCTCCCCACCCCTTGCGTGCCCCTGCCGATAGGGATCTGAGCGAGCTGGGCAGGCGGCTGCCCCGCCAGCCCTCGGCTCCCAGCCTGGCACAGTGCAATCCGAGAAACTTACGCCACGAGGCTATCAGATTAAATCCAAGGGTTTCTCCGAGCGGCGGAATGGGAAAAGCCCATTGTTTGCTGATTATCGTATCATCAGCCCCAGCTGATACGTGGATGCTCAAGGAAAACACACTTCAGTTACAGTTGATTTTCAGATTCCAAAATGGTGCTGCAAAGTCTGTGCATGCCTAATTATATTTTATGCTAGGCTGTGCAATACAAAATGTATGCTGCAGCAATCAGTGAGTTAACAGTATCAATCAATTTGTAAACAGATGAAGTCACTCATTCCCAAACTGGTTTTCCAAAAACAATTACTAAATTACAATAGAAAAAAATTGTACAGTTACTGTATTTGTGTGCTGTGTTACAATCAACATACCAGGGAAACAAAACAATTTAATGCAGAAAAATCATCATTCATCTACATTATAATTGCTTCTTTTTCACATCTACAGGGCGGTTAATTAAAATTGTGATTAAATGCGGTCGCGCTGCCTAAGATGTCTTGCCCAAAACAGGTGGTACAGAATTTAAAAGTAAAAAAAATGTAATTAGCATTGGAAATTGAGAAATTGCCTGTAAGAATCAGTGTTAATTTCAGTCAGTGATGAGGTAATTTATAAATGAATGCAGTGGAGGCTGTGCAAATGCACAATTGCCTTCCTGCCTATTCTTAGCATTCTCAGCATGCAGGTGAAAATGTTTTCAAAATATTGAGGTAATTTGAAAATCAATCCGTGCATTACGCATCTTTTTTCCCCCCCGTGTGCAGCAAACGCTGCACCAGCACTGCCATGGGTGGCACGGGGCTCCGGCTCTGCACTTTGGGGAGCAATGCGCTTACGTGCGCGGTGGCATCAGCTGGAGTTGGAGGAAACAAATGCTTGGCTCGCAGCCTTTGCAGAGGCCAAAAATGTGGATCGGAGTCCCCGGTAACCCTGCCTGTCTGCAGACACAGAACGATGTGGTATCCGAAAAAGTAACAGCAACCTGCAGCGAGTTGAAACAGCGGAGCGCAGATAGCGCGAAATAAAAGAGATGCTAATACGGCACAGAAATCCTAATGATTTCTTGTTTAAAATTAGTACAGAGGAGCCTCAGCGGTGCTGATGAGTTCTGTGGAAGCTCTCGCTTTAAACGTGCCTTTCAGATTTCATCCCGCAACCATGCAGGAATTAACTGGGTTATGCATGCAGAGATTTTCCCTGCGATGAACTTTGTTTATCGGTATTTCGGTGCTTTCTCTAAACTTTGAGGCAGCAAATGAGAAATGCTAATTCCGAACAAGAAATACAGATAGGGAGAGCTGGCGGCGAACCTGACAACAAGCAGATATTAAAGATTTAAAATCTTCTTGACAGTCAGCAAGACGCCGGGCGTGCGCTGCTGCGTTGCCATCGCTCAGGCGGTCCTGGCGCTCCGCGGAGCCCTCACTGCATTACCCGCATCTCAGTGCAGAAGGAGAGCAGTTGGGCAGTGTTGGTAGAGTGGCTGGGAGCTGCCCGAGTGCTGGAGCAGGGACATGTAGGTGTTGGGATCAGGCTGCTGTAATGGGGGCTTTTGGGCAGGATGTGCTTTAATTAAAGCAAGCTCGTCTTGTGCAGAACGACCGCGTTAGCCATGTAATTTAACTGTTGCGGCCCTTTCTATTAATTTCCCTCTGACACGCAATAATGAACTTTTCTTCCATCTGACACTTGCGTTTCTTCTCTCTGCTTTGGAAGTGAGCTCAGTGCTGCTCCATGAGCCCCGTGCCCACCTCTTCCTGCTTCTTCCTGCACCAAGCGCTCGCAGCGCAGCAGTGGGGTGCCAAGGAATTTGGTCGAGGAAAATGGGAGAGTCTCACAGCCCAACTCTCTGAGTTTATCATACAACGGATTACTCTGATTTACAATGCAATATTGCTTTTAACCTTCCCCCCCCCCCCAACCCAGCTTTCTGTGACTGAGTGTAAAGAAGCCAGCAGTAATCACTGAAGCAATGATGATTATTGACTGAAAGGTATTTTAAAATGTGGAGCTTAGCAAGCAGCTGCACCAAGGCGTTGGAAGTTCTTTCCGTGTAAGGGCTGTACAAATAGATCTAAATATTTGGGGACCCGCAGAGGGGCGCATCCCAACCCAGCCCAGAGGGATGGAGAGACAGCAGTCAGGGACCAGCAGAGCTTTGGTGCCCGTGGGGTTAGCGGCAAACTGCAGGGTTGGGCCAGGGTGGGAATTCAGCCTCATCAGAGTGAATCCAAGTTTTGGCTTTTTCCTTTCCATCTCCCATGGGCATCAGGTGCTGCTCCCACACCTCGCTCCTCACCCATGCTGCACCTCCCGGGTCCATGCAGACCCAATAGCACGAGGAGCACAACAGGAGCTGGTCCCAGGCAGGCAGTGCTTGCTGCCCGGTGCCTCCTCCATGGCCGTTGTTGTGGTATGGAAGTGCAGCAGTGGGAAAGTGGCTTCGTGTCCTCCCAAAATAGAAAGTAGTAGCCATAAATATTTCTACATCTCATGTCAGATGTCAATCACCTCTCAGAACAACTGAGCTTCTTGATTTAATTAATTACGGGCTTTCTTTTTTTTTTTTCTTTTTTTTTTTTTCTTTTTTGGTTCTTCGGAAAGAGCAAAATGAAAATATCCTCTTTGTTTCCCCACTGCAACTACTGGAGCTTCCCTCGACTTTAACTCCTCCGCCGCCCCGATGTGCTTTCTCTCCTCACTTCTCACCGTCGCCGTCCCATGGCAAGCCCCAGAGCCCGAACCATTTTGTACCGCTGATGTGACAAATTGTCGTGCTTTTATTCACGTCGGACATCTTTGCCAGGATTGCTTGTTGTTTTTTCTGTTTGGCTGTGTCATGGGACCAAAGGTGGCCGCTTTTGTGCAGCATGTCAAATCTGGTTAACACGCAGCCATTTATCTTTAAACCCACTCCTGAACAATGGCAGTGGTGTGTTGGGCCACTTGTGCAGGCTCCCAGTGTGAGCGTGGGGTTTTTCCCAGTGCCATCCTCATGGTATGCCCGCCTGCTCCTCGGGTGGTGAGCAGGTTGTGCAGCAGGCAGGATGTTTCTTACATTTTGGAGCCTTTTAGAGACAAATTGTACAGTGCAATTGCGGTGTAACTGAACTGCTGGTTGCCCAGCGAAGTGTAGAAAATCAGATACAGTATGGCCTGAAAGAATGAAAGGAGAATTCGTATCTGTGTATATACACAGTATTTTATAAAGAATTCACATACGGAGAAAAACACGTTTATTCCCTTTTTCTCTGCTTATATTGGAGGATTGCATGTGTGTCTGTGTGTAGAAATGTGTTTATGTGCACGGTATGTATTCATACAAATGATATGCCACGGGATGTGGGGATCGCCGTGCGTGTGATGCATTTATATGCAGAAGAGGTGGGTTTTCAGGTTAATGCCTGCTTGGCTCTGTGTGTGTGAGAGTGGTGGAAAGGTGCTCGCCGCGACAAAAAGATGAATTATTCCCTAAGTAAAACCCCAAAGCCCCAAACTTCCACAGCAAAGTTTGCAGCTTTGGGTGCTTCTCAGGTAGTGAAGTCATGCAGAAGCATTGCTGATAAGAACGATTTCCTTGCGGATACGGTGATAATCATGAAATAAGCCAAAAAAGCTGGTCGAGAAATTGAAAAGTTGGATTCAATAGAAAAAATGAGGGCTGCCTGCAAAGGGTCGGTGCCTTTCTGCAGCTGAAGCATTTAAGATAGCGGGGCTCTATGTTTTTTTAATGATTTGCTGTGTCGTGTAATAATTATACATATAGTGCAGCGAGGTTACTTCTGAGGAACACCACACTATGTATGTTTTTTGAGCAAAGGACCCAGGAGACTGCTTTTCACTTTGAAAACAATCCCTAATATCAGGAAAATGCTCTGTTTGTTTATGCGTACATAATGCAAGTTTGTCCGCCTGGGAACTGCAGCAAATGGGAGAAGTATGCATGGATTTCACAGGTAACAGGATTACGTGGGCACATAATTGATCCATTTGGAGAAAAAAATGACAGTGCTCTAAAGATGCCTAGGCTTTGGAGATGGAGTTTATGAAACAGGCATTTGTAAATTCAAAGGAATCAATATGTCAATTTTATTACATCTCAGGACCAGCTGGGCATTAAAGGAACAGTCGCCTTTTTAAAATTGCAGCTGCGTATTCCTGCATTGTGTACCTTTCTTAAAAGGCTTTGAATTTTAGAAAACGTTCTTTACCAGCGCTTTGCACCTTTTCAGGGGCCAGTTTACACGGACAAAAAAGACACAAAACATTACATTGTGTCAGTCTTCCTCTTAAGCCGCAGTTGGTAAAAACTGCCCGGTGTCGATTATACCATGCAAAAATGGTGCTAATAAGTACGTTCATGGAAGGATACCAATGCCTCTTTGCATCCCAGGTGCTGAAAGAAAATATTTGAGACCTTTTAAAACCTGTACCTGCATTTCCAGCTGAGAACTCAGCATGTGTTGCAGAGCCATTATCTTACTGTGAGGGATTGGCAAGATTGTATTGAAGGTCCCGTGTGAAACATGGTCTGAATCATTGTAAAACACAATCTTCTCCTTTCTTTCTCATTGGAATTGTAAAACCCAGGTGATTGAACTCAATGCAAAGCTTGGTTTTTCCAAGGGACAGCAGTCTTCCACTGGCCAGATTTCAAAATAAACCTTTTCATGCAGACTCACAATGTGCAGCATGGAGGGTGACGTTGGATGGAATTTGGGGTGCGTGGCAGCCCTTGCCCTCCACTGAGGCGGCCCAGAACAGGCTGTAAATCCCAAAGATGCCTTTTTGAGGGATTACTGATGGTCAGTGAAGTTTTCCCCTTGATAGGAGGGAGGTTAGCCAAGGAGAAACTGTAGATTTCCTGAGTAAGTTGTGCACTCCTCTACCTGGAAGGCACTTGGCTGGGGAATGTGTTCTTGAGAGCTGAGTATTCCTGCTGTCTGAAGTAGATATCACGTTGTCTTTTCTCCTCTGCTCACTGGTGATTTTGCTACGGACCTGATGGCTACAGCCTGCAGTGCAACTCCAGTTTTATAATGAATACTGCCAAAGTAGTTACTGATTCAGCAGTACTGTCCATAATTCACTAATTACGGACAGTAGCAACAACTCTAATGCTCAACACATCTGGAAGCCCATCTGAAAATATTAAATCTGTGTTCTCAAGAAGGAGATACTTAGGGTCAATAGCTGCTACTCCCTGAGTCTTCTTCACCTCCTCTTTTGCTTTGAGCTCATACACTTCAGGCCAGCCCGGCTATACACAGGGTCTCTGCCTCAACCTGACCAGTAACTCTTGCTTTTCTTGCCTGAAGATCTCTACTTTCCATAGGGTGTGGCTGAAATATTTCCGAAGTGGTATGCTACCCCTGAACCATCCTTCCAGCCTTGGTGGATGTATGTTCAGACCTTAAATTGACTTATTGTATTAGCCAGCCCAGAAAATAGGTAGAGTACACAGTGTATATGTGTATGTTCTATATTCTACACATTTCCCCTAACACATGTATGAACTGAATGTGAAAGAACAAAAAGCCCAGTTTCCCCTGCAAGAATAGGGAAGAACTGATCAAACAGTATGACCTAGTTAGGTCTTGTTCTATGGTCACAGACTCAGAATGAACTAAAACTTTATTCTGCAATGATACACTTTCAAGGCATTCTAGAAAATCTTCTTTGCTAAGTAAGACATGGCAAAAAGGAGTTCAGAGTGTTTTCACAGAAATCTATGGCAGTGTGGAGAACACAGATGACCTTTGCCAAGCAGTTGTGTTCAGAACTGAGGTAAATATGCAGAAGTGAAGTAGAGGAAAACTATGTGAATTCAGCAGATTAAAGCTTAGAGGACAGCAGGAGGTTGAGGGGCAAGACTTCCTTCCATCATAGCTTTGCCTGCACACTGGAGTGTGAAAGGTGTGACCAGCAGTGATGTGATGGTGGACAAGCCTCAGTTCCGAATACTCTAAATTAACATCTCTCAAGCCCCATTGCCATTTCTGCTCAAGGACCTCATCCCCTTCCCTGCTCTCTGGAGGAGCAATGTATGGATGTGAGCAAACAGAGGTAAAGAGGGGCTGGCTAAGGCCTCCCAGCACGTCAACTGGAACTAAACACCTAGAACTAATCAAAGCAGAGGTCATATTCTGATCCTGGCTACCTCCTCTGTGGGCAGCCTTTCTATTTTGTCTGTCCTTTGAATTTAACTGTAAAAGTGAAAGCTTCCCAACGATAAGGTGGAAAAATGGAAAAACGAAACACCGTCATCGCCCTGATGGATGGTTCTTCCACTGAGATCATAACCGCTTCTTCAGAGACTTTTACAATCTCTGCAGAAGTGCAGGAGGCACTGCCAATATCCGCAGATCATTGGCATGATAGACCGTAACGGCTTCTTCAGAGCCGTTCCGGTCTATCGTGTCAATGCGTACTTAGGGAGTCCTCAGCGCACGGATCATTGACACGGTACTATATAACGGCTCCTTAGAAGCCATTACTGGGTATCAAGTCAATGCATACTTAGGGAGTCCTTAATGCACGGACCCACGCAAGTTGACTTGCTCTGAATACTAACAATCCTGTGGAAAAGTAGTTACTGCATGTATCATGGAGGGACTATTGATGCTCGCCTGTAAAGTTGGACACACAGCATCGGGAGGGGAGGCTGGAACCCTCTGGCCTCACTCCTCCACTAACCTCATTCTATTCTCTAAAAGCCTAAAAAAAAAACAAAAAAAACCCACTCTCGATTTGAGATAGGAAAGCCAAGACACAGTCTGGAATGAGTATTTTAGAGGTAGACTATAATGTCAGTGGTTGCGATAGGAGTGCTGCTAACCCTTGTGCTCGGGGCACTGTGCCGCGCTCACCTGCCTCTCTGCAGTTATCAAAACTACCACCTATTTCTGATGATCTCTGCAAGTTGGTCAGTGAAATTTCCACACAAAGAATCTTTTTGGGCAAGAAAGCCTCTGTGTTTTTCGACCTGCTCCTGAGGGATGCAGGCTGAGACTTCCCAAATTGCCGCCATGTCTCTGCTCCGCTCACCCCATCACTGTGCTTCCCACCAACGAGATTTCCCAGCGACTGAGTTGCAAAAGGCTCCTAGTTTGCTGTTGTTGATATTTTTCTTTTGTGTTCTGCTTGCTGACTGACATCTGCTATCATGCTAAGCAGGTGTTCCTGTGTAAACGAACGTGCCCTGTTTGTGTTTCGCCATCCTCGCTACTGCGCACCCAAATGAGCAGCATGATTAAGAATCCTGTAAATTTTTGAAAGGAAACGGATGGCTGCCCTACTAGAACATAATTACACCGTTCCAACATCCGCAGCTCACTGCTGCAGCCGAGTTGGAGAACAGCAGAAATTAATAATATATA
The DNA here is from genome assembly GCA_016647715.1 of Pavo muticus. Classification (NCBI taxonomy): domain Eukaryota; kingdom Metazoa; phylum Chordata; class Aves; order Galliformes; family Phasianidae; genus Pavo; species Pavo muticus. The sequence continues at coordinate 4,574,415 of JACDJE010000036.1, read as the reverse complement.
ATAGCATCATTCTCGTAATTTATAAATGAAATAAAGTAGAGAGGAGATTCTGCTGATATGCATTTTCTTCTTAATTCTAAAAGACAAAGTATAGATTAGAATTTTACTGGGGTGAAACCTGGCCAGCAATATCACACTAGTTGCAAGCGAAGGGCCTGATTCATGAGAGGGGTTCTGCTTGGGGAAAAGAGCTAATATCTTTTATTGGACTAGAGGAAAAAAATGAGTATACAAAGACCTCCAAAGGCAGCCCCCACAAAGGGAGGACGGAAACCTCTGCAGATTGTGTGCCTACTTTTTAGCTTAATTCAGTCCTAGGTATTGCAGGAAGACTTTGCTGCATGCTGCAGTTTTTTCTCTCCGACTAAAATAAGACGCTAGCACAGGTCAGCCCCTCAGAGAGGAGAGGGCATTAATCAGTTAAAGATGTTGTCCAATATCCCATTTTTGTTGAACAACAGCAATGCTTTCAAAAACAATATTTTGAGCTCTGTAGAGGTGCCAAAAGGAGCTGTGCCGCAAATCACCGCTCCAGTCGTTCCTTGGAGTTAGTGCTCTAATTATGCCTCTCAGCCCCGCTGAAAAAATGGCACAACTTTCTGAAGAGGAAAACATGTTATTCCTGAAGTCTAAGCAGTCTGACTTATTTTTTTTCCCCTGTTGCATAGTCAAGTTAGTTAAATGGTTTTTGTCTCCTCTGGCTGCCCAGATACACCAGTCTGGGCGATGGCCTGCATGATTTATATTTTTTTCTGGGATAAACGCAAATGGGAGAGCTACCAAAGAGCCACAATAGTGTTTACTTGCAGGTTAATTAGGGATGTTTTTATAAATCGTGACGCTGCTAGACTCTAAAGAATGATAACTGCTGTGGTGAAAAAAGGTCAGCGCAGATTCCCTAAGTTTAACTCCACGAGCACAGCCAGCCCCAGGAGCGCTGCTCCATGGAACGAGTGGGTTTGTGTGAGCTGCACTCTTCTGAAGGGCCCCTTAATCTTTTGTTCCTGAGAAAATACGTGCATATACAGATTTATTTCATTAACAGGTATTTATTTAAGTGGGCAGCACTGTATTTAAATCTCTGAATAGTTTCCATTACTTCCTCAGCTCACTTACTTCAAGTTGACTAATTTTAATAAGGCTAAGGTGCCTAGGGTCTTATTGAGTGTTCAGTTTGATCAATATGGTTAAATTAAAATAGTGCAAAATATAAGCAAATGTACTCTAACAACTCAGTGAAAAATGCAGAGTGCGCCCAACATTGATTAGTGGGCCGCATACATTAATTTGCTGTTTTAAGGACATGAATGCTGCCTCCACCGCTGGCCTACCCATGCAATCCAGGCACTGCTGTGATGCAGGACCGAGCTCAGGACACCTCGCTCCCTGCCAGGAGGAATGGGGTCGGGGTGATGAGCCTGGATCATATCTCTGGGAAGCAGAGGGAGGTCAGCGTGGTTACATGCACGACTGAGGGCTATTTATATAATCATATTCATTATGAATTTGAGGCTATACATCAATTCTATCCACGTATTTTTGAGACAGGCACAGATTCTTTGGGAAGCATTTATGTGTACAAGGAGATATTCATTTTGGTCCTACTGTAACACCACAATATTATTGTCATAAAAGATTAATGTCAACCCCCACCTGGTATTAAATTGCTTTTGGTAGCCCTTGCATTTGTGTATTTCTACACAAGACAAAAACACTTTCAAAGTAACAGAATGCATCTTTGACTCGAATTGCTGCTATTACTTGGTTACATTTTATTTTTCAAAACCCTTAGTTGTCCTAGTGGGTATTTCTTCCCTATGGACAGGATGTTCTGAATAAGAATATGGCATTAAGGGAGTTAATGTTAAGGGAGCAAAAAAGCATACTTGAGAAAGCAGGGTCTTATGGCCTTGTTGATGGATGTTGCATGTGTTAACGACGTCATTTTTCTTCTCATCTAAAGAAAAGTTGCATTTTCCATATATTAAAAATAATTTCCTTTTCCCTTTCTCCTTCTTGGTCAGCAAAAGCAATGAGACTACCATGCTTTGGCATCCAGTGCATGCAGACAGTTCTTAATGGTTTCTAAAAATGCTACGGTAACTCCTCAGCAATCACACTTTTACATCATTTCAAAGGGTTTCTGATATCATTTTTGGTTTTTCAGCAGTTTTTTCCCCTCTACCTGTAGTGTGATCTTTCTGCTTATCTGTAATCTCCTTGGTAAGTGATATTCACTGTAACAGCTCTGTCTTTCCTTGATACCATCTTTTCCTACGTGGCCAAAAAATAATAATTTCACATAAGCAGAAGCTAGTTTATCAAAGGTAAATCAGCAGTGTGGGTCTGGATGTCTGTGTGATTGTGTGCATGAGAAAGAGAGAAAAAAAATAGAAAAGGAAAAGAGAAAGAGACAGGAGGGAGCTGATATGCAAAAAAAGAAAAAAGAAAAAGCAACTTGAAAGCAAATGCAGTCGCGTTTAGGAGAAGTAAATTCTGTGAAGATGAAGTCAAATATGAAAAGCATTTCTCTAGTTTAAACTGACCAAATAGAGTTATAAACAGCAGAAACATTTGAAGTTCCCCTTTTTAAATTAAAGCCGGAGCTTTAACTTCTTAACCTTCAACACAACAAGTACAGCACACTGTGCAAAAACAATTTCTAAGTCTTCTTAGCAAACATCTCAAGCGAGCAGGGCCAGCACAAGTTCAGAAGACTGGACTTCTTTTCATTTGTAGCTATGCCAAAACAAATGCTTTGGGTTTTTCTTGTTGTTGTTGTTTAGCTTTGGTGCATGACAATCTTGATTTTTTCCAGCTTTTTACATGTTTAGAGTTTTTAATATCAAAGGTATTGCTCTCTGTAAACAAGTGTAAGTTTACCGAGGCAGCTTCACTTACGCTCTTCCCTTGTAATCAGATGTGAAAATTACACCCTCCCTTTTGGATACACGATAATTACACACTTCAACATACAAAGAATTGTCTCCGTTTCAGTTGCTGGAAGTGGCACAGCTCAGGCATTCAGGAAAATATATTATTATATTAAAGATCAGTGCCGTAGCTGTTTTTAGCAAAAGTGAAGTTTGTAATCACAACTTCGATCGAGATACTTTGGGATTTGCATGTACACATGTATAAGAAAGTCAGCGCAGTTAAAAATAAAATGAAAGCAAGGTACCAAAGCACGGAGGGCAAAACTCAGCCCCTGTACCAAGGCCTGCATGCGACCTGCTGCTCGCTGCTCAGATCCCCAAATCCTTTTCTGGGGGTGAACTTCACCCTGAAAGCATAATTTAGGGGACATTTTAACCAAGCTTCCCAGGCTTTGTCTTATTTCTGTCCTCCTTCTTTCTCCTTGCAGTTCCACCTCCCTTACCTATGATCTCTGCCCAAACTTCTCATGCAGCTATTGATTCCCTAGCAAGAGCTGGGTGCAGAAGGAATTTGGAATTAAGCATTGCTCTGAGAGAGCTGTGGGAAAAAAATTACATATGCAGCAAAACATGTTAGAGTTGTGTTTTGACAGTTTCATGACCAAGCCAAAAAATATACATTTTTTTGTACCTGGCGCGGTTTCACAAAAATGTCCCTTCAGGGAATAGTCATTTTTTTGTCAGAATCAACTGTTTATTTACTTTAAAATCAAAAAGTTTTGCCTGACATTGGAAGCAGAGTTTCTGAAGGTTAAAGTTCAACGTCAGCTCGTTACGTTACTTTAACCGTAAAAGCATGGTTTGTGTTGCAAGAGAGGGAGAAAAGCATTAGCACGATCACTGGACAAAATAACAATTCCACACATTTTAACAACAGAGCAGGAGAGGCTGGAGGGGGCTCTCCTGCATTTGCAGCATGTTCATGAGCAATGGGTGACAACCTTGGACCCATTGGCCACCACCGCGGCGATGGTTGGGGCAGAAAAGGTTGGGGTTGTCCCACAGAGTGATGGAGCTATCCCACAAAATGATGGGGTTATACCACAAAGTCAGGCCCCAGCGGGGTTTTTACAGTGGCTATGGTATCTTACCCTTGTCATGGCCCAAATGCCCATGGAGATTCTTATGGTAGTAGGGCCTTGAGCACTCTTCCTCCCTTGAGCATACTTATCACATATGGAAAGCAATAGGAGAGCTGGATGGGAGACCCAAAGGGACATAGGTGACTTCTCACCACCATGAGAAGAACCAACCCAAGGCTCATGAGTCATGTCCTACTCTGTTTCCCTGTCAAAATGACATCTAGCAGCATGGAGAGTAAGGAATAAATTTGCTGTAGACTTGGAGAGCTTGGGAGCCCATGATGCCTTGGGATGGCAGGGATGGCACTGCAGGCTGAGGGGTATTTCCCACCTTGGTCAAATTAATTCTGAAAATATACAGGCTCTAATATAAGAAGATTGAATAACTTTTCAACCAGTACAATTGAATGGTATGAGAAGAATTAGCCTGTCACCCTGCAATAAAGGATAAAACTTGGTGCTGCTGTTCTCAGCAGAGAGGTGATTTTTTGATTTGCTCTTACCTATTTTTTTTTCCTATAGTTAGTCTATAAGATTGCACAGTTAACAGAAAGGAACTGTTTCAGATGCTCTTTTGTGTATATATTTACCTTGACCATAGCTCAAAGCTGCTGGAGCTGGCAGGCTGACCTTTTGCACTGGCTACTGGCCATGTTCAGTGAATAATTTTGAAGCACACTTTTACTAGGGTTTTTTAACATAACTATTTATTTGAGAAAGCAATTTGCATCGGGTAAAGAAAAAACAAATGTAAATATATATTTCCCCAGGAGATTAAAAGTAGTCCAAAACTAATAGCCTGATCTAATACACATAATAATCATTTTGCAACACGTTCAATGGGCCTGATCCTGCCCTCACACAGCCTTTCTAAAATCAGTGATTCTTCATACCTGTCCAAATTTAAGTTTGCCCTTCACAGGGCTGCAACGTTTTCCCTGGTAGTGAACGATATTGGACCTCATTTAAAAGCAGAAATCTGGAGCCTGTCCTGACTCACGTTCACGGGGCACTGGTCACAGGTCCGACAGGAAAGAGCTGAGTGCCATACAAAAAAGAACACAAAAACGGTGACTCAAAGGGATGAAATCAGAGTTCATCAGAGATAAAAGCAGCACTGTCATTAGCATGATGGCCCTGGCCTGGTGGAAGGTACTTCTCCATCATCTTTAACTTTGCATTTGTTGCATTTTATTCATTATTTGCTCTTTTTTTGCCCACCTCTGAGGCTGTGTGTGTCCTCTGATTGATGTCGATTGTCTGGTCAATACCCAAGCATATTCTGGGCCAACTTCTATGGGGTTACCTCCCAGCTAAAGCAGGAAGTGCTGCAGTTTGATGTCCCCTGCAAAGGGCTCCTGCACTGCAGCCACCCTGCTCCTTTCCGGGCTCCCAGACCTGCAAGAAATGTGGTGCCACAACTCTGGTGGCTTCTGCTGCTTTTTAAACTGAGCAGAGACTACTGGGAGCCAGCTAATGTGCATATTGATGTGCCCTGTAGCTGTGGAGATGACGGAGGAGCATATTGCTTACTTCCAAAACAACCGGCTGGGAAATGTTCACAGCCACCCCGCTCCTCTACCTGGGGGATTTCTCCCCAGGTGACAGAGTGAGGAAATGCCAATTTTTTTTTTCCCCAGAGTGAATTAAAAAGTAAACCAAAAAAACCCAACGTAGCCAAGCTGTTTGCTGGGGCAGCAGCACCTCTTCCACCAACGTGCAGATATGATATAGCTTAAATCTGTATTCATCTTGCCCACCGGGGCTAGGAGATGGAGGTGCTATTATGAAAGCTTTTTTTGAATTTGCTTTATTCACTGTTTACTATGCCGGGCTGACATGATATGATTTGTGCATTGCGGGGTCACAACAAGCTACTTGCAGGACAATTTGCTGAATCAAGAGGGTGATTGTGTCTGGTGCCAGTCAGTCGCAATTAGGGCCAGGATCAGGGAGGCCCAGAGCTTGTGTATCGTCTTGGGCAAACCTCATAGAAATCAGCTCACCTGAAACTAATTGTCACAACAGAGACCTTATGCAAATGAGCCCTAGGGTTAGCGTGGGAAAAGAAAAACTGTCGCAAAGATAGGTGACCTGCTGAGCAGGGGGTCTGTTGCTGGGGAAATCTTTGTTCAGCGAGTTAAAAAAATGTTCTCATTGTTCAAAATCCAAGAAAACATAGCAGATACTCTCACTAAGAAAGCGTGGCTAGCACACTCATCTGAAAGTCCAATAAAGTGGCAGCCAGCTTTCGAGCCTGCAATAAATTGGAAGTCCTTATTCTTTATAAGGGCTGCAGCAGGAAAATGATTTTCCTTTGCAAAGGGGCCTTTAAAGTTGAGCGGCTCGCAGGCAGCCAGCACTGAAAACTTTAACTCTCTGTTAGAACCCAACCTGGTGGATCCCAGCACGTTCCCTGACCCGCCTGAGGGAAAACATCCCTCGTGCTCCTCCGCTGCTTCCCCAAAGGTCCCTTGCATGGAGGGAGCCAAGCTGTGGGATGGGAGCTTCCCTCTGGAAACATGTGACTGTTCCCAATGGGCTTCCCCTCACTCCTTCCCTCTCCCATGCTCCCAGCGCGGGCAGAGCAAGGCAGAATTTTCAGTGAGCGCATTACAAAACATTTGTTTTGTTCACTCCTTCCTCTTTAACAATTTTTTTGGGGGTTGCTCAACACTTTCTAAAATAGAAATGGAGATGATATAATAAAGTGCCGAGCTGATGATGCACACAGCAGTTTATGCTGTCAATGGTAAATTCAGAAGAAAGGGATGCAATGCGCTCCAAGTGAGCCCGTGTCCTATAAGCACGCAGAGTGAGAGGCAGTGAGAGCCTTTCTGCATGTAAGGCTTTTCCAAGGAAGCTGACAGTGTCAGAGGAGATATTAATTGCTCTAAGAGATACTGGACAGATTTCAGAGCCATGAGCTGCTTTGCGCTATCGTGGAATGCGAAAGAATAGTTATTTTGTTTGGCTAATAATTAGGTCCGTGCCTTCGACGCCACAGCTTTAAAGAGATGAGATGTGGATGGTATCAGAGCAGCGAGTCCCAAAATTGACTTCCTACTCACCAAACATCGTTTAATAAGGATGGCTTAAAAGTAATGCAGATTAATCACCAACTTTTTTTGATCTCTTTTGTCCCTTTACCACTGTCTGAAATAATTTCCACAAATAGGAGACGTTTCACAGTGGGTATGAAGTGCTCAGCTTTCACTCATCAAACTTTAATCGGAACTGCATTTTAGTTTTTGAATAAAGAACACTTAAAATATTTAGATGCAAATTATTTTGCATTATTCATGCTCTAAGTGTCCTTGTAGATTTAAACACTTCTGAGGCCACCTTGATTCAAGTAATTACCTAGGCCCTCACTGCTCCATCATGAATAAGGTATTTTGTACAAGTAAAGTATGCACCCGATGAGCTTTTAAAGTGGCTTTACACTGAACTTGTGTATTGCTTCTCGTGCATGAGTGATTCGAACACGCGTCGCAATCTGTCTCAGGTGGGAAATCCTGGCAGAGCATCCATGAGTGACGGAACGAAGCCTGTGAGCCTCAGCACACACTATTTCTTTGTCTTCGCATAAGACTCTCAAAGTGATTCTCTCGCTCGAGTCTTGTGGCTCGTCTGAAAAGTCCGAGGACGCAACCGCTGCTTGCAGGGAGAGCAATGACAGTCATTTTTCGCTTAACTCTTTGCTCCCCACCCTCTGCCCATTCCTCTGCCGCCTGAGCTCCGTCACTTAAGGCATTCAAATAAGATAAGTCTCTCTACTTTTATGTAGCATTGTACATCTGCCTCCCCATCTGTCTGCTGAGCCTCTCTCACACGCCCGCGCTAGGTACCACCTGAGCGGTATTTTTCACGCAGTGGAACGAGGCTGCTCGCAGTGGGAGCCGCTCGCAGGGAAGGCTAAATGTATATCTGTACATATATCGTCAGCAGAACGAGCCTGCAAGAGTTAAATTTAATTGGCTGAATCTCGTAGTTGGCGTTTGTTGCAAAGTGCCCGTGTTTTTTCTTTTCCAGCTACATTGCTTTGAAGAATTATAGGAATTTTATGATGTGCTATTGGAGTTCCACTGGCAGAGATTACAGTAAAGGGGTTAAAGTTGGTTTATGTTAAAAAAAAATTATGCAGAAACCAATAAAAATAAACACACTCCAGTAGACTAAACTTGCTGGGCTTTTAGTTTTTAGCTTAACAATAGAAGTTTAGATGAAATCCAACATTGCAGCTTTTAGAAAATTAGTTGACACTCACAGTTGATCATCTTTACTACACAGTGGTATAATTAATATTTAAACATTCTAATAATGCAGCTTGCTTTGCATGCACTTTTCAGCCCCACCACAGTATATTTTATCAGGAATAGCACCAGCTTTTTCTTAGGTAATGTCATTTTTTAAAGTTATATTCAAAATAGGATATTGACTGCTTGCTCACTGCAAAAGAAATATCAATAGGCCAACAGGCAGGTTTTGTGTGTCAGCTTATGAGTAAAGCGTATCTCTACTGAAGACAATAGAAAATATATAAAGGGCTTCTTCATTGTCATCATCATAAAATAAATATACCCAGAGATGGTTGGTTTGGAGAACGGTCTGTAGCTGCTCACTTTTCTGTGTGCTGTCTGAAACAAGAGGAACTTTTAATATCTAGATGTTGTGCAAAATCAGGCAGTGACCCACTGATCTGTGAAATACTGCACCTCTGACACCCACTCATTTAGAACCAGAGAGCATTTAATAAAGAAGTCAAACAAGGGAAGAACAAACAACGACAACAACCAAATCCTGGTGTTTTCACATGAATATTGTCAGGGTTAAGGCTTCTGTGAGCCTGGCAACTTAGTAAAATAGCAAGAAATGATCAAAATGGAAAAGGGCTGCGTGGGTTTGTTTACTTGTGAGAGCCCTCTTTCTCTACCAGGGCTGGAGGTGGGAGGTGGAAGCAAAGTTGTTTCAGGTGCTGTGCTCATCAGCTTAATCCCCTTGATTAGTGCAAGGTGCCCTTTATTGCTGCTCACATAACTTCCAGAGGGACAGGGTGTCCCTCTTTTGGCAGATCTGGCCTTGCTTTTAGGGATTCTGTGTGTGTGTGTGTGGGTTTCCTGACACAACCACCACCACCACCACCACCATCATCATCAACTACTGTTGATGTGTGGGCACCACTGCTGAACGTTGTTCCCATGGCTGATCCTGGGGAGCAGAAAGCACTCCTAAAACAAATGGAAAACCAACCTTGAGACACACGTAGGTGCACCTTATACACCCATCTTGTCTGACCTGTGATGTAGAGATCATCTTCTCCACTTGAGGTAGGACCTGAATCTCACCCAGCTTCTGCCCTGGGGGTGCTTGTGGTGTGCTGGGAGCTATTTTGTTTCCAGGAGATGGGTTCTGGGGGCATGGCGGCCATCCCGCTGGGTGGTGTCTGAAGTAGAGCTGAGAATCTGGCCCCAGGCTTTGTCACGTTTCATTGCGAGTTTGAAAGCGGGCCCGTTTCTATTAATACTGTTAATAAAACGCATATGTTTTGTCAAGCAAAGCCGCCTTTTCATTAAAATGGAGCGTAATTTCATAGAGTTTTTTTTTTAATGTTAGTGTAAAAATAGCCATTTCCCTGATATGTCACCAAAAGCGAAGTTGGGGAGTGTGTGTGCATGTGTGCGAGATTTCACCAAGCCACAAATATGTTCATGCCAAATACCACTTGGTGTCTTGCTGCTCCAAGCTAGTCTTCGGGCCTCATCCCGATTTGCCTGGGAGGCTATGGGAGTATTTAATTTACTTAAAGAGTAGCAGAAAAGGGGCTTTTAGAATTTTGTACGTGTAACAACCGTAGGACTGACGCCATAAGATCCAGAGCATGTGTGAAAATAGATGGCGTGCCACTGAGAGCTCTCTGAGAGCCCAGCCATATATTGTTGTGCATCATGTGTGCCCGCGAAGAATTCGGAGATGCAGTTTTATGGGCAGGATTGGCAGAGTGCAGAACAAAGTGGCATTGTACCGGCAGAGGCGCGTGGGAGCTGCCGTGCCACATGCATGCCGTCCGTGCGCGGGGCAGGGTTGGCAGTGGGAGTTTTAAGGAAACAGATAAACAGCAAACAGAAAGTGCCCGACGGCAGCGTAAAAACAAGGCTCCCAGCCCTGCTGCACTGACACATGTCGCGAATTACGTGCAAGAGCTGCTCTGGCTCTTGCGTTTCAAGTGAGGGGAAGTATTCCATGAGATGTTGCATGGGAAAAGCTCGTGTTGGAGATGGGAGCAAGCTGCCTCTGGCTTGCTTCTGCTTTATTGGGTTTTGCTCGGCATGGCAGTTACACACACCTTGGCTGCACACAGCTAAAGGAGTGTGATCTATTTTAAACCTGCTGCTGAGGTGGTAAAGTAGAGATAAGTTGAAACCTAGCTGCTATCTCACTTGTGTGTGTGACAGATATGTCCAGAAATGGGTAAAATTAAAAGCTGTTTTCATAGGCTAGTAACAACCTGGATGAGGAAACAAACACAGGGAACGGTGCAGCAAAGTCAAGAGGTTTCTCTCATGAGTGTATTTCTTTCATTACCTAAATTATAGGACTTCTTTCTCAAAACTGATACATTTATTTTTACTGTATCTAAAAGAAAATTCCACAGTAGAGTTTGATTTCAGCATCACCCTTATAGCAGTCATGTGGGAGTGAGATTATGGGACATGTGGAACAAAAGTCTTCCAGCCAGAGGAGGCCTTCTGAGCATAATGATTCTTATTTAAATTAGTCTATGTTTTATTACTCAGTTGGGGAGGGGAGAAGGAAACCAAGGGAAGGAATATTTCTTCAAAACCGTGGTCACCTGAATTGTAGATTAAGAGAATTTCAGTAGTTTTCAGCCTGCAGAATGGACATTTTCGTATCATAACGATCATTTCAAGCAATCCTCATTTTTTTATATATATTTTTTAATTTCACATTTAAACTTGTTTTTCTTATTGGCATGCCTGCCGATTCATTTGTAAATGTGCTTTAAATTCCTTTGTATATTACAATGAATGCCACTTCTTTAAACGCTCTTAGTAATTTAGCGAACTTCTTTGCCAGTGGGTGAAAGTACAGTATTGTACGCGCATAAGAAAAGGTACATTCATTATGCTTCACGTATGAAAAGGTATATTAGGAACGGTTTTGCTTAAAGTGGAGGGTGAATGGCGGAGCCCCTGATCCATCACAGGCCTTTTGCATGTGTGAGAGTGCCCAGAAAGGCAGTCGGAGCCCACCGGCCAGCGCTTGCCTGTGAAACCTGAGAGGATTTCTAACAAGTAGGTAATCGGTGCAGGCCTGGCTGAGGGGAGCAGAGCTGCAGGCTCACTGTGGGGCAGAACAGAACTTTCTGGGAGGAAGAGCGGGCCTGGCGGTCTTGTTTCTTCTGCCTTTTGCCTTGGTTGTCATGGGGTTGGAGAAGGATTGTGCAAAGGGTAGGCTTGAGATCATCCTTGGGATTCGAAGCTCCTTCTGCGGTCAGGGCTGAGCCTCGGCGGCTGGCTGTGCAACCCGGTCATGGCAAGGAGTGGGTAGAGGAGAGAAAGTGGTGTAAAGAGGCCTATGCTATGCTCCTCCCCACCTCCTCTGCTCGTCTGGGGGTGCTGCTGGCTCTCAGTGTGAGAGGGGGGTTCACTTAGCGGTGCCGATGTGACACATGCCTCATATCCCATGGCAGAAAACACTTGGAGGGAAAGCGCAGGAGATGCAGGCCATGCAGGTATGGTAGGAAGGGCTGAGGAGGTGCAGCACCCTGCTCACCCCCGTACACCAGCACCACTGGCTGCAAAAAGGTGGCTGTGACTTTCACGAGGAACAACCACAGCATTAAGGAGAGGGCCGGTCAGTTTGTGGCCAATAAACACTGAAGCTGAGAGGGTTTCGATGAGACATTCCTCTCCAAACCAGAGGTCACTCGTTTTGCACTTATTCCTTTATGTGGTTTCTGAAGGTTTAATTTTAAGGAGAGGATGTGGGTATGGTATGTTTGTTTTTTCTTTCTCTTTCCTTTCTTTCCGAGCTCTTTACTTCGAATTAATTTCATGGAAACGCGTGCGATTCCTTTCTAGTGGCGTGCCAGCTGTCACTTTTCGATCGGGGGAACCCAGGGTTTATTTTCAAGATGCAATTTTAAACTTGATTCATTGCAATAAGCGTCACTGTAAGGCTGGCGAAGGAGAGTTAGCTTTCATTAACATTCTTCAGTTCTGGAGCCCATCGGGAGGTAGATAAGGTACCACCGGGTCCATCCACCTCCCGACCACAGGAGGACAATGCCAGGAATGTTTGCAATGCGTTTCTATTTTTGTCACACCTATGTGTGGCCATCCATCTGGTCTTAATCAATCAGTCTCATCCCCGAGCTTTGCTGTTCTCCCAGCTGAAATAATACACTTCTCCATCAGAGCTCTGCCTCAAGGAGGGTCACTGCTCGCCATTCCCCAGACAAGGCATATTAACAAGGCTTACATATTTGTAAACATAGGTAAACCCAGGAGGGGCGATTGGGAAGGAACATTTTGAAATATGAATATTTTATGAATAAACCGCTGTGTTGTTTACTTAGTGATATTACACGGGAAAACTTGATGAAGTACTGGAGGTAAATTTGTTTTAGTAAAAAAAAAAGAAAAAAGAAAACCTCAGGAGCACAGAGACAAAGATAAATGATGAAAGAGCGGATGATCCACCACCCTATTTAAGCAGAGGTAGCGTGTAGAAAATATCTTTCTGAAAAAGCAGAGAAGTGGGTGGTGAATGCTGTAAAATGTGCCATTTATTTATTTAGATTGCACATCAGGAGATAAAACAAATGAAAAGTCTGACTTGTTAATAATTTACATTTAAGTGGAAAATTCTTACACGCTGTTAAGATACCTCCAAGACCTGACACCGCAAACACAAATAATTTACATTCTTTGTGCACGCACAACTTAGCTTGTCTGGAGGAAAAAAAAGTCAAATATGTGTTCAGGGGGGCGGTGAAAACCAGGATACATTTACACTCTCATAATTACTTCTATTAATTTTGGGTGCCTCTTTTGAAATATTCGTGGAGCTGACCTTCCCATTCATCAGGTGTTCTTTGCTGAGAATCTGCTGGGCATACCTCACAACCTAGGAGGTAGGAGATGCAGGGGAAAAAAAAAAGGAGGGGGGAGATTTCTTTTCAATAAGCAGCACTATTACTTTTCCCCTAACAGCTTATGCAAAAAGTTTTGTGGGGGAGAAAAAAGCCCAAGCAAAAAAGAGGAGTGTGCATAACAATAACTACCTCTGTCCCTTCTGTTTTTGTTCTTTTCATGTCAGGGCACTTTTTAGCCGTGCTGCCCGGGTAACTGCTCTGGAAGGTTGGAATATCTCTTGTTGAAGGAGGTTTGTGATTGAGGGCCCTCTGACACAACCTTTTGTTGCTCTGAGGTGTTTGATCCTCTTTCCCTTTCTTCTAAAACCAATCCCATCCCTTTAAAAAATGGATAACCAGCACTTCTTTTACTTATTGTCAGCTTTTGGAAAGTTGCTGTGGGGGGTGGTAGAAGTTTAACTAGTTAACCCCTTGTGTGCTGTTACCAGCCAGCCATCAGGACTCCTTTTTCACCCCTTGTTGGACAGGGAATATTTCCATAGCTGCGTCAGGTATGCAAATCCTCTTTTATACCCAGCCATGTGACTCGCCGGCTTTGGCCTGCAGACAGTTTGCTGGCGGATCCCTCTTGTGCTCCGCTCCGTTTGGAGGGGGAAGGCGCAGGGGCAGGAGCTGGGAGCCGTCCCCAAATCGGGATGGCTGCTGCTCAAGCGTGCTGAAATTTCAGAATGACTCAGAGTTTGTAGCTGCAGATCTTCTTATCGCTCCTTAAATTGAAACTTGTGCAAGTTACCGCCGGCGCGGGCTGCTGCGACGCTCTTGGTTTTCGTGCTCTTTCAGAGCGGCGCTGAATGGCGAGAATTCACAGCCTCACTCTTCAAAAGTGTGCGGCGAAATCTGAAAGTAACAAAGGAAGAACACCTTAAAATGCGATGTGTAATAAGTGTGCTCGCTCAGATTAAAACAGGACTGCTTTTTTTTTCTCAAAAGCAAGGGACACAACCCAAGCTATAGGGAAGAAAAGCAGCTTAAATGGATTATTTAACAAAAAACCAACTTATAGCTCCTAGATAGTGACCTACATTCTGCACACAATGATGATGTTTTACGGTGGTGATAGGGTTAATAACCTAACATCATTCATGTAGTGTTTTTTGAAAATTGAATTTTACTGCTACAAAGTAAATGTAACAGCCCTCTGGAGACAATATTACAGGCACTTTATTGTTTGCTAAGCTGATGTCATCTTTCTACGGACTGACTTTAAAACAAAGGCAGAACATTTATTACAAATATCACTGTGTGAAAGGAAATCTACTGAAATATTGTTTAGAAGGTGGACTGATAAAAATGTATTAATACTTGGCTTTGATTATCTGCAAAGTTATGCCTGTGGAATGCTTTCTCGCGTGATCTCTGCTCAACATAAGTGTTCCTGTTGGATATTGCATGTGCTTCCTTTAAAAGACGTTTTCCATTGCTGAGCATGTGTTACTTTTAAAATGTGTTTTATAATATACGCTACAGCTCATTTATAACTCTTCACGGTTTCTTTGTAAGAATGTAAATGAGGTTTTGATCAGAACCTAAAATATTTCCCTTCAAAGTGCTTTGACGTAAACAGGGCCAAGTCTTCCCCATCAACACAAGTCCAAAAGCTCACGTGAGTGAGGTCATCAAGCCCTGGGCTGCTTCTGGGGACACAGCTCTACCCTGCCTCATACAGGCAGCCAGCAAGGCCAGGACTTGCAAACCTGTGTCCCCATTCAGGTGCCTACATCCAAATCTCCTGGTTCAGTGAAGGAGCTGGAGCCTGAAGATTCATGGCCTGTGAGTTGCGTGGGTCAAGCTGTGTGGTGCTCAGTCCTTTGAGAGCCTTACCACGTCCTTTCATACCCAGTCTTAATGAAATCACCAGGTTTGAAAAGTCTAAGCTGGTTGTATGTGACCCTGAGTTTTATGAGTTTTATCACTCCCAAGCAGTCTTTCTAAGTACCTTTCAAGTGAACAAAATACATTTGTCCCTTTTTAGAAGAGCAAATGATTCATTTGCAAATAATTTAATATCCATTAAAGTTTAAATTTCTTTTGTTTCTTCATTTGCAGAGTAAATCAATGAGCATTTCAAAGTAATAAGTACAATTTTCATGTATCACAGTATTGCTGTTGTGGTTTTTGCAGGTGAAGCATACAGAGATGCAAACTGCTTTATGAGGACGGGTGTCTAAGCAACTGATTAGCTCATCTGTATTGAAGGAAGACTGCAGGAGAAGCGTAGGAAAGAGAAATTCAGAAAGTGAGTAGTGCAGTTAGCACTAGAACCAGCAACTTGGTAGGAGTCTATGGTGTTAGTATCACTTCTGAGGTTTCCATGCATGTAACACACTTTGCAAAGGTGGGCATCTACCTACAGTGCCAAGCAGAAGTCTGTGTTCATGCCGTCTTGTTAAATGTCAGATGCTAACAGGTTATGGCAGTTCATATCAGCAGGATTAAAACTGGCAATTGGACGATAGCAGTTTACTTTTGATGTCCTCAGAGCAAAGTTTTCAGATTGCCAACGATTATCAAAGGGTGTCCTGCCTGTTTCATTAATGCTAATATTCTCAGATGTTTGAATATGATTTTGCATGTCAAGCCAATCTATGTGGCATAGTGCTGGACATCCTTTGACTGGTGTTGTGTGGCATTTTTTGCTTAATCTTTGGTGTTGCTCAGATCAATTTAGTCCTGACATAAGCAATACTCGTTCTGACATCGGTAGGATATGTGCATAGGTAGAGCAGTGACAGCAGGCTCTGCTGGAAAGTTAGGAGAGTTCAACCTATTTAAAAAGGTAATCAAGAACAGACTATTAACCTTTGGCTCAGCTGAGAAGTGGAGGTTTGTCTGGACATGACCGAACACAAATGCTCTTGTGCTCCTCTATATAATATCTTTTAGAGCCTTTCAGGCATCTTCAGAAACACTGAATGGCCTCATGTTGACTTGTTGGAAAGGTAGAGCCTGTGGACCTGACCCAAATCCTGCAGAATTCACCCCAGTGTCTTCCAGGTTGGGTGTCCCAGGCAGCTTCTTCAGCTTTGAGCCCCAGAACTCAAAGGCTCTGCAAAATGAGAAGGGCACTGTGTGGGCCCTGAGACCGCAGCTTTCTCCAAAGGATTTTCTTATCTGTGGGAGTTACAGAGGGAAGGAGGCACCGAGGGTTCCTGGCTCGTGTTGTTGGGTGCTTCCTGAAGAAAATCAATTGACTTGTGGCCATGGATGGCAGCTTTGAGTTTGACTCACATTGGCCACTATTCCCTAGGTCTGTGAGAGGGCTATATATAACTACAATGTATAATGGTTGCTGTTAATGCATCACCCTTGCAAATGGATGCACTAGACATCTCTTTTCTGCCTCATGTACTACAATTGTTTCAATTGTTTGAAGTCAAGTGCTTTATGCCGCTTAGAAAGAAGTCTCTGTAATGTCTCCCACAGTAGATAAGGCCAGTTGTAATGAAAATAAAGGTGATTCTTCACTGAGCACAGGCAGGACCCTGTAATACCGAGGTACTGGGGTAGCACAGCCCTGACATCCCTTTGCAGGGCTCGGAGCAGTGGCCAGGAGCTGACAGTCCTGGAGGAGAGGACTGAAACCACATCAGAACAAGTGCATTCAGAAAGGAAATATAAGAACCTACCTCACAGAGGAAATGTTGAAACAGCATGCCAGGTTATACAATCAGCGTTTCTTCATTATTTCAGTTGTACTAGAATTTAGAAAAGGTTTGAGCTTTAAAAATAAATAAAAAAAATCCCAGCAGCAACAATGAGTATAATCACACATTTGAACATAAGAATTAGTTTTATGCAGCGTGCTAGAAAAACCAAAATCTTGAGGAGCACTTTTAAAATAACCAGAGAAAAATAAACTGTTCCTTATGTCAGTCTTGTTAGAGAGGGATTAAGAAACTGGCAATTATTTTGGCGACCTTAATTGTTGCTCTGCAGGAAAATATGTAATTAGAGCACGTTCGCAGGCCTGCACACCTGCAGCACATCCTACAGTATAATGTCAGCTTTCAGTGCTTGCTGGTGCCAGGTTCTATCACAACCAGGCACAGTGATGCTCTGAGAACATTTCGGACTCGTGTAATGTAGCTTCTGTGCATGAAAGAAGCAGGCATTTACACTGCCATACAATGGAGGGCATTACTGCAACACTGGTTTCATTATTTTCTGACGCCTACCTTCAGCACTGCTCTGGTTTACTCAGTTTGAGGTTTTATTGTTACGGTATAATAGTCCTGTACATTTCTGAAATTCCCTTATTATTCAGCTTATTAATACAGTACTGGCTTGATTATCAGGCCGCGGTTGTGAAGGGGAAGATTCAGTGTGCTTGCAAAGTCAGAAGCTGGGTAAATTCCTGGGATAATGGGAACAATTGTTCGTCGTGCTTCAGCTCGGCTCTGTGTGCATATAGGCGCCGATGCCAACGTACATATGTGCGTGCGTGGCGGCTGCGCCCAAAGAGTGTGAGAACTGTTGGAAGTGAGCTTCCATTTTTTCGAGAGAATGGGGGAAATTGGCCCTGTGACGCTCCTCGCCTTTCTCCTTTCCTCGCCGACAAACTCCTAGCTCCAGAAAGTGAGTTAAAATAATGGAGCGGCAGAGGGAATAACTGTCTTGCAGCTAAATTCTGTAATCTGGCAAGCTGATAGTTAACAGACTTCTCCCCCTAAGGGAGATACACTGTATTTTGCTATCTGACATGTTGTCATATATAAAGAAATCAATTGGTAATTAAATGATGCACCTTGTGAAGATGACAAAAGGCATTTGGTTGCGAGAAGAGAACTGGGTTGTGAGGGGTTTGTAATGAAGGCCTAATGACTATTCATAAGAGATTTTCAGTCCGTTGATCCACTTGACTGGAAAGTTCTGCCCTGGAGAGTTAGTGCTGTCAGATTCTCTCACCTCAGAAAGCCGCCGCGATCGACGGTGTGGAGTATGAGCGAGAAATTATCTAGTTGTTGCTCCAGGCCTGTCTTAGGTCACATGCAGAAGGCACACATCTGGCTTCCTGTAGGTGCAACCTCGGGACATAAACTTTGACTAATTTTTAAACTATAAATATGTAAGGCTGACACTGAATAAGCTACCTTTTATTCATGTTTTCATACATTTTCTAGCGCGTTAAAGCCTTTTGTGGAGCTTCCATTTTGGACTTCTGCTCTTTCCTGCGACAATGCTGTTCTCCTCCCCTCCAACAAGTTATGTTTTCAGACATTTCTGTGGCGCAGATGGTGCCCATGCTGCCTCCCATCTTCTGGCATGCAACCCATGGGCCAGCCGGGGCTGTTTCGGTAGGGTCACCTACAGAGAGGACCTGGTAGAGATGTCAGAAGGCATTATAGGGTCTCACAGCAGATTTAGCCCCCGGTGGAGTTTTTTCTTGGTATGCATTTCTCTGGTCACTAGTGCTCAGGATAACCAGGCCATTGGGATCTTCTTCCTCCAAGGTATTTCCTGGTTGTTTCCCTTTGTAGGAGGCTCCTCGGATGCCGATGTCTTGCAGTTGGCGCTCTAGGGGGTCCATACAAGCAGACCTTTAAATGTCCCAGTTAAAGGACTGGAGCTGCACCCTGATTGTTGACACGACAGAGATGAGCACCTTTTACACATCCACCTCCAGTGCTGCACCCTCCTGAGCAAGCAAACTTCTCTCTAGGGAGTGGTACTTCATAACTAAAGCTGAGAAGGAACAAATTGGGTTCAGAGAAATATTAGGAGGTAGGAGACTGTTGCCCTATGCAACGCAGCTCCTGGGTGAAAGCCCTCAGCTCCACACGTATTTGCATTTGAAAAGTGGCCATCCACCTTATCTTATCAGGCAGCTCACCTTATCAAAGGTAAACATATTTACCACCTCGTTAAAGGTTCTTTGCACCAGTACTCGAAAGCAGTATTTGTGGACAAAAACCTGTCAAAGTCACTGAGACAGACAGACAGGAGAAGGTGATGGCAAACTTCGGAGGTTTCTATCTATCGGTAGTGGAGCTGCAAAGAAATTCAATACGTTACGTGTGTTTGAGAAGGCCTCGTTGGTGTTTCCTTCTTGCTTCTTGTGGTTACTGAATTTTGCTGATGTGTTTGCCAGAGCTGACAAGGTAGACTAAATGAATGGACAAATGCCAAAAAAACAATTATGTTTATTAATGTACATTGATTGCTTGTTTAGGGTATAAAACAAATTAAAAAATACATTAGTATTTAAACCTTCTTTTTATAGCTGGCCTAATGACTGCGTGTAATATAGTGTCTAGTAAAGGACAATCTACAGTACCTATAACTCCTGGCTTTATCATCATATTATTTGACTTGGATTTAAAAGGATATTTCTCTTGTCATTTCTTTAAATGACAATCTGTATTGTTTTTGATTATATAGGTCTTAACTTAACTTGTTAAGCCTAGAATCAGCTATTCTGTTTACCTCAAACCCAACGTTGGCCTTAGCAGTGAGCTTCCACTGGTGCCCAGCGCCTGTGTACTTGGCCTGGCTGGAAATAATATATAACAGCGGGGAGAAATCCTGCCCCAAATCCAGCACCTGCCTGCCATGCTGCTTTCCCTGTGGAAGGACCAGGCAAGCCCAAAACTTTGCCAGTATTTACTTTTTATGTCCCTGTTTCCACCACCCATTGGGCAACAAGGAGACACAAACCCGACAACAGCAGCTTGAGGTCTACCCCCTGTTCACCCCATTCCCACTATGGATCCACCATCTATATACCACATTTAACTGAGGGCTGACTGATACACAGGAGAAGGGCCTGGGATTACATCCCAGCGTTGTTTAAGGCACAAGAAGTTGCTAAATAATTTTACAGTATCTCTTTTAAGTCTGGGCAAGGAAGTTATAGCACTTTGAGGGCAACATCATTCAGCACGGTCTTAGAAGTACTGCCAAATAGCAAAGTGAAAGCCATAAAGTAAACATGACTTAGCGACACCTGGACCTTTCAGGTTTTATAGCAATTGTTTATAATGTTGGACTGGCCTCTAAAATATGTCTGCAGAAACGGTACTGGAGCTTTATTTTACCTAACTCTGTCTTTCTTTATGTTCTACCCAGGTTCTAGCCTTCATTATTTGCACTCATTTTAGTACTTCTGTTTCCTTTCCTTGCTCTTTTACTTGGCTTTTTATTCACTAGCAGAGGCGGCGACGTAGATTTAGCAGCATGGTTTCCACATTTAACGGGTGTCTTTCAGAATTCCCCAGCATTATCAGTGTGTATGGCTCCAAACACGGCTAAAATAGCTCCAAAAGACATTTTTGCCATTTTTTGGGTTCTGTTCTGAAAAGAGAAGCAGAAATACTGTTGTCTCAAACAGCAGCTAAGATTTCTATTTTATTTTTTTTTAAAGAAGGGAATTAATTCCAAGTCCACAAAAGTTCCCATAAAATGTTTTTTTGTTTTCTTTTTTTTTTTTTTTTCTGCTCTGTTGGAAACTACTCTCATACAATGCCCCTATAAACCTATCTCGGTACTACCAGGCCCTATTGGAACTAATGGGGCTTGACAGTTCTTCAGTTAAAAATTATACATGAGGGTCACTTTCCCTTAAATTATCTATTGTATGCCAGCTGTTCACAACGACAATGGTCTTACTTTCTTCCCATTGCCTAAAATGGTTAGCTTCACTGCAAAGCTGTCGCGACTGTTGCTGTAGATAGCTTTTGAAGGCACTGCTTCACCCAAAGCAACACCTTGATGGCAACACTAATTTCAGCTAGATGTTTATCGGTTCCAGGGAATGTTTGGATGGGTCGTTTTGCTTGTTGCGTGTCGCAACACTTGAGTTATAGCATAATTTCTCATTTGCTGTACAACTTTATTCTATTTTTACGCGTCTGAGTGATGCTGCTTTAAGTGCCCATGAGTGGTACTTCCGGACCAGAAGCGCTATCAGAGGCAACCTCAGGCAGATAAAACTCCTTGTCTTTTTGTTGGAGAGGGGAGAAAGGGTCATCGTCAAGTGCTGGGTTTCTTTTTTTTTCCCCTCTTGCCTGTTAAAACTGAAGCTACTGTGGCTTTTTTTTCATAAAGGGAGACTACACTTGGGTCGTGCTTATTTCAGAATCAAAGCCTTCATCCTCAAATGCTTCTCATTACTTGCTAAAGTCTGCAGTGGTCATCTCTGGGCAGTAATTAGAAACCTTGACACTTTTAGAGGATGCCTGTAGAATGAAATATTCCTCAAAGTTTTTTTAGGTCTTGCTTTGAAAATGAAAAGCAACTAACTTTCCTGGACTGCTTGGTACTTAAATAAACCTGCCACCCTTATTTCCATAGATTAATGAATAGCGGAAAATACGTGGCAAAGGTTTACGCTCACTCTCTTTTCTGCTTTGTCAGGGGCATTCTTTTTAATTATAAGATAAGTGTGATTTAGTGGTTATTTTTGAGACCTGGCAGAGCTGCCACATCTGTAGCGGTGTTTGATTTCGACACGCACACGATGACCCATGCTTTCTATACCTCTGAGCAATTAAGCAAGTTGCAGCGGAATCCTGGCACGGCTGCGTATTGATGCTTAGCCTTAATTCTTTTAAAAAACTGATCACTGATCCGCAGGCTGCGGCAGCTGGACAAGATCACATATTGGTTGCAGTTACACGTTTCTCCCTCTCCATTATGTGATCTTTCAGGGGCTGGGGGCATTAATATGCAACTGTTCTGTTTTCTTTCAGCTGGCTGGTAAACTCTTTAACCAGTCGAACAGAGTTTGCAATTGTTGCTGCTCTGAGTGGGTGGGTAGGAGCCGGGGCCGCAGCCTTGTCCAGTTGTAGATAGAATAAAATTGACAATGATGCAATGGAGCTGGCATCTGGACAACACTGTGGGATGAATGGCACTGCTCTCACAGTCCCTCCGGTGGTTGTATGCCTTGTAATAGCTAGCGTAGGAAGGGTGGTGAAAATTGATATGCACTATTACTACACGTATAAAACTTAACACTGGGGCCATAGCACAGGTGGGGGGTTCCTGTTTATTGATTTTTATGACTTTGTTAGAACATACGGCTAATGCCTTTATACTCCAGGAGCTCTGGGAGTGCTCACCTCAGGTAATAAACCTTTCTGTACTTTGCAGGAGTTCACAATTTACACGGGAGCTGGTGTTAGGCTGAACAGAGCCATACCTCCCTCTTCCCTCTCCCTTCTGCAGCGTGCAGCTGGAAGGGAAAAGACAACTTACAGCAGCTGAATTCTGAAAACTGTCCTTTCCTGCTGTGGAAATGGTCCCTTATTCTAATTACTCATATTTCCAAGAAAATTAGTCACACAAACTTATGTTATGTGTTGTCTCCGAGTTTGAAAGCAAATTAGGTTTCCAATAAGACAGTACATCAAACAAAGTAGCATGTTCTTGTTGCAGATGACTTTTTTTTAGAATTATGGTTGGACACTTTTGGCAGACAGATTGTCTTTTACTCTATCAAAATGACAGTTTCTTTTGTAACTGTTACATTCATAATTAGAAGGAGAGAAGCAATCTGCCCGTTTTAATATACTATAAGAAGTTTAGTGTCTTGTGCTAGTAATTTCATTATTTTAAAATATGAATTAATTGTCTTAAAATAATATTGTTAGAAGTATAACTAGAGGATTATGGAGCTAATTCTCACATTTAAAAGAAAGAACCAAAGCTCCTATTAATGCACTTCAGGCAAGATTGGGATTTTCAGCTTCTATCAGGTGTGTGGGTTGGCGATTTGGGGGAAGAGGCCCAGGGAGAGTGAATCCTTAATGCGAAATTCCTCCGGACAAAACCCAGCTCTCTGTGGTTTACTGTAAGCTCGCGGAGCTTAACTCTGGGTAATGAATGAGCAGAAGTAGATGGCTGAGCAGAGCCGGAGCAGAAGAAAAGGCCTTTCACCCCGGGTTCACGCGCTCGCCGCGCGGAGCTGGGTGCCAAGCGAGCTGCCTTTTTGTGCGCCGGAGGAGTTTCACACACAGTCCCTGAGCTTGCTTTGTTCCCGGCGTTGATATAATGGTTATTTTATCACCCCAAATTGTGCTGCTTTGCAGAATGCAAGGTCTCCAGCCCCGATCTTGTGGTCAGGATTCATGGGTGGAAGATGTAAGTCAGCAAAAAAGGGGCCTCGAAAAACCCGGTGTAGACTTTGCTCAGAAGCAATATTAACCTTGAAAGTTTAACTTTCTCCCGTGAAATATGACCCTGACTTGAGTTGTACTTTGTACTGTGTGAAAAGAGCAAATAACTTTAAATTTCAAGTAGATTCTTTTTGTTAAAAGTTTGGTGCCTTTAGCTCGAGGTAGGTGCTGGCTGAATTTTCAGACCTGCTTCAGGAGGGAGCACATCTTTGGGGATGTATCTGTATGCGTTTAACTGGCATCTATTTGGGCACATTAATTAGGGGATGAGGCTGCTCTGGCCAGTCACTGGGAGCAGGGTGACCAAGGATAGGTGGTGTTGGTCACAGAGAGGGGACGGAGAACTCCCCGTCTCTGCTGGGGAGGCTGCTGCCAGTGCCGCATTTAGAAAAGGCAAAATACAGAAAATCAAAAGAAAGAGAAGATACTTGTAGGCTTGAGGTCTGAAGCCTCATTCCACATCCCTTATTTTACCCCTTAACCACATGCAATGCCTCTGAATCTTACACACTTAAAAATCATAACTAAGTGTGTTTCTAACAGATGCTTGCTTTGCAAGGAGGTCCGTGCTCTTGGTGCACTTCCCTTCTGCTTGGTATCAGCCGAGCCCCTGCCCTTTGCCGTCAGCTCCATAGGAAAACAGCTGCAGAAAGACTTATCCCAACCAGAATAAAATCATTATGACACAGCAAACCCAAACATGACGTGTGGTTTCAACAGCCTCTTACTGCCAGCCCTGCATTTCCTTTTGGCTGCGAGGATAAGGCTTTCGTGCTTGACGAGGACCAGCCTAATGCAAACACTTCGGCTGGCTGTGAGGCACAAGGAGATAGAGCAAATTCAGAGCCATTTTAAGCTCCCTGCTAGGTCTGAAGCAGGCTCTGTAGGTAGTGTCACTCCACAGGCAGTGAGCATCTTCTCATGGGCCACACAGCAACGAAAATCTGTCCTAAAATAACATGGGTTCTATCCTCAACTGGAGTATTTCTGGTGCCACCAAGGTTTAATTTTGACATCTTCTGCATAGATTAAGTGAGACACCTGGTAGAGGAAAAAAAAAAAACCTCTTATATACAGATTCAGACACAGAAGATGGGGTTTTCTGAGCCCATTTGCTTGACTTTGCTACCTTGAAGGCCAGCAGCATGCAGCTGCGCCAGCTTGGTGTCTGCTCAGCCCTGCACGTAGCTGCTGTTTTTGCTCCGGGTGCATCAGCTGCTCTTGTCCCCTCCTCTGTTGGGGACAGTGTGCTGCAGGCACCCTGCTCTTGAAGGGATGGAAGGGTGTTGGAGGAGCACATCTGGCTTTTCCCTGCATTTCCCAGGGATCTTGAAGAAGAGGAGGAAATTAGTGGTAAAGATGTTGTGGGGATGGCCAGGACCAAACTCCCCTGCTCCCCATTGCACCTTCCAACATGAGCACCTTCCTGGTGCAAACTCGGCTACAGGACATTTGTGCATGACTGTTAATTTGCTGTATTACTGATGAGGAAGGCGAGCGCACAGAACAAATAGCACGCATTAGGGTCTCTAGCTAGGAAAAGGTATGTAGAAGGCATGTTTTCAGACTCAGGACATCTTCTTGGCCATTGTTTGAGGGCTCTCATGGAAAAATGGAGGTCTCAGAGCCCTTTAGAAAGGACAGTCAGATGTTTTTCCTACTGGAAAATGCCAGCGGTTTAGATATATGGGTCACTGGTAGCTCTCCCACTAATATTTTCTGCTCAATACATACCAAAGGGGAGAGCAGTCAGAGGCATGTCTATCCCTGGTACAGAGCCAAGTGTTGATTTCAGTAATGCTACTTACTGGGAGACATCTTGATTAACAGAGCTTAATATTTTGTGAAGTCACTGTTACTTATCTACTTTTACCAACACGTATGCTGTTTGCACTTTTTCCCCCAGTTTTCACTTTCCCACGCTGGCTGGTGTCGAGCTGCATCGTGCACCCATCCCTGTATACATGGGCTGGAGGCAGCCCCTTGTACCTACCTAACCTTAAAGCCTACACAATCCACTTCTGTCTTGGGATAGAGTGTGGAGTTATTTATTACATGCTATGCTTTCCTGGAAAACATGTTTGTGGTAGCTCCAGGCTGATAATTTTGTGTTCTAAGTGTTTTTACCTAGCGGATTTATGCACTCCAAGTGTCTGTCTGCTCATCTCTATCCAGCAAGCATTACTGGATTTCCCCTTGATATTGAATGCATCTGGGGCTGGTTCTTTTATCACTTTTCTGCTTGGTGTTACAGAATTTTGGAGTCTTCCTCCTTTGTCTGGGGAAGGAGTGGTGCTGAAAGCATTTCCACCTGGATGTTTGAATTATTTAACTTGCAGGAACCAGACCTTTTCCCTCCTGAGTAGTTGTGGGTTTTAAAGGCTAAAATTGCTTCATCATGCCAAAGTGAAAGTATGCATAAATTATTTAGTTAAACCTGAGAAAATACAGACTTTTCTCAGTGATCTTTCAAGGGCTGCCTACTTAAATTTCAGAAGAATGGGCAGGGGTTTCTCCCTCTCTCTTTCCTTTCATTCTCTCGAAAAATATTTTAAGTACCTATTCAGCCTTTTCTGACATAAAGCTGTGACCAAAAATCAGAGAGCTGGGTTTCGAGCGAGTGTTTCTAATAGAAAGCAAAAGGCTCCAGAAATCCTAAGCAGCCTTACTTCGTCACGATGCCCGCATTCCTGCGCCAAGGTGGGCAGCAGGCTGCGGTGCCCGCTGCCATGGCCTCTGGTTATTGGGAAGCTAGGGCTCGGCTGTAGGAATTGAGCAATGACATTTTTAATCAAATTTCAGCTGTTTTATTATTTTTTTTAATTTGTTAACTTTGGGCCATATTGTGGTGTTCATGGTACTTTGCACTGCAGAGGTGCCTGGCTGAATTGAGCTATCTTGGCTAGAGTAAGCTGCTTCTCCTGAACCAGAGCCCGTCCCTTTTTACTGTAGGGTGTAAGCTGCTGGCATTGAAGTTAATGAACTAGGATGGAGCAGGAGCAGTGCTAAACCCCTCCAGGATCCCAGGAGGACCCACCAACACAGGACCTGCTCTGTCAACACAGCAGAGTTTACAGGACAGGTCCCCTGTGTCAGGAAATCTGATCTTTCTCTGGCTGATGTCAATATTTCTGTCATTGGCTCTGGGATCTAGATTAGGGTCAGATACAGGTATGTAAAATAGAGGGGGGGGGGGGGGGGAGAAACAACACATTTCCCTGCGAAAGCAGATATTTGTTTTAGCATGGAATGAGTGTTCCCAGAGTCTGTGTGTGGCAGTGCAACCCCTGGGCAAACTGTGGAAGTTCTCCGAGGGGTGATACTGCTGCAGGAGCGGGTTTGCGTTTGTTGCAAAGGTTTGCAAAAAAATAAATAAAAATGAAAGAAAATAAAGCACAGAATTGCTCTGACCTGCAGGATGCAGGGCAGGGAGGGAGGACAGGCAGCCCTTTGCTCTCTCTCTGGAGCAGAAAACAGGTCGGGGACGCGGGCTGGGAACTGGAGGGCTGCAGCAGCCGCGCGCGGGTGGATAAAGTGTCAGAGCTCCAAAGGGGTCTATCAGGTGGTGATTCATTACGTGAGAGACACTGACACCATGCATGGCAGTGACTTCACGTTTAGGGGATTGTGGCATGCCCTGCAATGAATATGTGTTTTCAGAATGAATGTAGACACCAAAATACCTTGCGTTTTTAGTCAATGGAGCCCTTACAATCAATCAGGTAGATGATACCATATGTGCGAAACCAATAGAGTTCACAAAAATACATATTTATCCAAGCTGGTCCTTCAAGCTGCTGTGGTAAGTCAGATAAATTTTGCATGTTTTTGGAACTGGAACAGTGGTAAGCAGAGGTCTGGAAAGGATATTAGCAACTATTTTCTAATATAAAGCCCACTTAAAAGCTAGAAACTCCTCATAGTTTCTCTTGCAAACTCCAATATGCTTTAATCAACAGTCTGGGGGATTTTTATCTATTCGATGCTTTAAGAAGCGCTCCCAAAAATGAGGCTTAGCAGAAACAACTTTGTAGTGGTGATGGATGAACTTTACAGCTCACCAAGAGAGGGGGTATGGGGGCCTGTGCCCATGCAAGTGAAGGGGAAACTGTTACACATCCCACTGTGAGATGGGGAATCATCTGTAACTGCAAATCTCATTGCTTTGGTTTGGTTTCTGCCGCAACCTGCACATTAGCATTTTCTCTCTCTGAATTATTGTGAAGATTTGTATTATATGTAATTACAATACAAAGAGGCTCTGCCAGATAAAGCTATTTGCTGAAGTACTGTTTTCAAAAAACACAGAGTCCTTTCGCACTTTAACTTGCACCTTTTCATTACCTGCTAATAAAAGTACAGTGGGTAGATTTGCCTAAACATGCCTTGCTAAGAACATCAACCCCATGGGTAACTCTGTCCTTTTGAGATACAGGCTTTAAATTTTAATAACATCTCCTGGAAGGGAAAACAAAACAAAACAAAAAGTGAAGAATAGACACTGAAGTATTTTTGCCACTTTCCACCAAGGTTGTAAGCATCCTCATACCGTAGATAACAGATTTAAGTATAGAAAATGCATTGTGGCCAGGCTCCTGGATTCACTACTGCCGTGTGAATTATAAATCTTACAAACAGGGGTGATACATCATTTTTTATTAAACTTATAACATGACTGCTGCACAAATAGTGTTTACATAGAAGGGTATACATTTAATTTACTCTCTGGGAACATTTCTAAAGAATATAAATTGCATTTTGAAAGCTTCCTTCCACATAAAATTCATCAATTTTTTTTCTTTTTTTTCTTTTTTTTTTGGCATTTTAATTGAAGCCTCCAAAGTGCCCGTCCTCACTCAAAGTATCAAAGAGCAAATATCTGTCGTGCGGTTATAAAATCAACTCTAATTTTCCTACCATGAAGCAGCAGATAATCAGCCTGTAAATTCCCCCTACATTACGGGGAGGATGCGGGGCTATAAATTCAAAACAGTATGCAGGTTGGTGAAAATTGAGGTCTAGGCAGCAATGCACGTCCATAAACTTTTCTCAGGTTATTGGAATAGAACAAATCAAAAGCTGTTCCTGGTTGTATGATATTCTCTTTTGATAGACCGGGCTGCTTGTTGTTAGCAATCCAAGTGCAGAGGTTAGTCAGAGCAGAATGTAATTTCTAGCAATCTGACAGACCTGCGGATTGAAGCGGCAGGTTTTCCCTTCCGATTTCAGGGAATTGCTTCTTACTGTGACAAATGATTAGCTGTTATCTCTGACTGAATTTGATTTCTACAAGCAGCTGAGTCAGGTAACTTTGCAGCGTTTGAGGGGGTTTTACAGGAAATGAAATCAGCTCCCTAGTCACATGCAGTCCAAATGAAATCTTCCCGTTGGGGTAGAATTGTGCTTTTGGTGAACCACAGGCTGGTTTACCAAAGGCACATCTCTGTGTTGATGATGGAATGGGTT
>JACDJE010000036.1:4538135-4540635 GCA_016647715.1 Pavo muticus | reverse complement strand
TCTTTTTGTATATTTTTCCCATCTATGTTTCCCTTGTTCCCCATATTCTCTCCTCTGATCTAGGGCAGTGAGAAATCTGGAAAATTACCTTGAGAAAAACCTAGCTTTTAATACAAATTGCCAATCTCACAAGCATTTTTTAGACTAAAACTTAGTTCAAAAAAAGCAGGCTGTTTCTCCTTCCCAAATACCAGATGCTTTTAAGATAAAGCTGGGCTGTCCCTTTCGTAATTTCTGAGCTGAAGTGTGCCAACAAAGGGAAGTTTGATCGGGATCCTGGAAATCGTTTATTTAGCTTGGATGTTGCAAATGTGGCTGTTTTGTGCTTTGGGAAGTGGCATTTCCCATGAGCTATTGTGATAGCTGGTGCTGCATGGCAGGGCAGGCCAGCCAGCAAGAGGGCTCCTAGAGGACCACAGCTCCTCATCATGTCCTCTGCTTTCTATGGGGACGTGGAGGCACCAGGTTTTGGCTCTGAGATCGATCAGACTGAGTGTGGCATGGAGTCCGCTAGCAGAAGCGTTACAGAGAGATTAAGAGTGACTTTTTATGTTCTCTCCCATAAGACCATGCTAATGTAAGGCTTACTCTGTGTTCCCTTCTTTTCTTGCTCTAAAGAACCAAAAACACACACACGCACAAAAGCCCACTTCAGAATGAAATCATAGCTCAATGCATTATGGTTTGGATGCAAGTGTACATTTCCAGTAGGTTCCTTGGCTCATATGTCAGGCGCTATTGGAATTTTTTTAGATATTTGGCAGTTGAATAGCATGGTTTCCAACTTCTTCATCAGTTTTTGAGATGAATAGAAAAGAGCTAATAATACATTTCAGTTTGCTCTCCAGGCTTGGAAAGCTAGCAACCAACTTGCTATAACTCTAATGCTCCTTCCCCAGCCTTCCTCCTACTTTTTGAAATCAGAAAGTGCCATTGGTGCAGCTGAAGAGCAACCTCCCTGGGGTGGAGACAGTACTTGCAGGAAGGAAGAGTTGTTGCGGGTCAACATGGCAACATGCCTTATCATAAATATCACCTTTATTCAGATTTCTGCAGTGCTCTGTGTGGCGCTTTGCTAAGTAGGGTTTCTTGTGCCTGCTTACCCATCTCCCAGACCACAAAAGGAAAGCAAAGTGATGCTTAACATCCAAGCATCATGAATGCATGGTATTAAAGCTTAGCCACAAAACCATACCCCTTGGCTTTTGAACTCACCTGCCCAAAATGTACTACCTTAGTGGAAAAGAGATACTCAGATACTTCTACGAGTTGCATTATTAGGTGGGAAGCTCCCCAGAAATGAAACAGCATAAAGTCTGATGAAGGGGTAACTTGGAGATACAAGCAGAGCATGAGCCATAAGGGAAAATAAGGAAAGTCTGTAGAAGTAAGAATATTTGAAGAGGCTACAAGTCCTCATCCTTTCTCCTACCTTAGTAGCGTCCTCTAGACCACTACAGCTGTTATTACCCAGGTGATGTAGCAGAATCCCCATTGCTCTGTGACTTAGTTAGTGGCTTGTCATACAATTAATGGAAGATGCTGCTTGCTGAGATCTAAGGTGCTCCAGAGCTGTAGTCAGCCTGTCGTGTTAGTGGGCAGGCTTGCAGAGCAGCTAAACAGGATTTATCGCCATCATAGCGCAGACCAAGTAGGCCAGGCACTATGTGGCAGTAGGAGAAGCCATGGCAAGACACCAGGAGCAATAATCTCACATGTGTGTTGAGTCTGGGGAAGTAAAACTAATTGATCCTGCATTAAGAGCAATGAAGCAATTTGCACACTTTCTGCAGGTAGCACAGCTAAGGAGTTTGGAGAAGCTGTTTTTGCAATTGGGTGAGCAGATGCAGAACTGACATAAAACTTCTAAGCATGTCCAAGGGCAACAGTGATTGCAAAAAGTATAATTTTATCATTAGGTCTAAATCTGTCCCTAGAACAAGGAACAGTTAGTAACTCGAGTCTATAGCTGGCGAAATGTAAATTAACAATATCAGCTCCTGTAGCTAATGGCAGTTTTACCAGAGGGAGTATTGCGGGATGGGGCGAGTAACAGATTTTACAGCCGAGAGATCCTGCTTCAGCACTGAGCCCGCGTGGACGCAGGGATTCTGCCATGTGGAGCTCATCTCGGCTGCGGGCTGACATGTGTCCACTCCGAGGACGTAATGGCTAATACTCTGTGCATCAAGTTAAAAATATAACAGCGCGTCTGCCTCGTTGGCATGCCATTCAGGGAGGAAAACACTTGCTCGAGCACATTAGGCTGAATTTCTATGCTCATTTTTACATTTCTTTTCTCCGTATACCCCCGAAGGATCATTATGGACGAATGGTCTGTACATCATCATTTTATGAAACAAAGATGTGTTTGTTTTACAGGAAAGCGACACAAAATCCTCACTGACTTCTATTATTTTTCCCCGTATTGTAATTTAAACAGAAGTAACCAAGTGTTATACCCTTTTATCTCCTCAGCATCAGAAATTACCTGTTATAC
>JACDJE010000036.1:4525635-4533135 GCA_016647715.1 Pavo muticus | reverse complement strand
GTGATTTTGCAGGTGGTTTGAGCTATCATTTTATATGTACGTTTGTACCACTGCTCATTGGAATGTTCATATAATACTGACCTAATTATGCATAGAAAAA
Source organism: Pavo muticus (assembly GCA_016647715.1). Lineage (NCBI taxonomy): Eukaryota > Metazoa > Chordata > Aves > Galliformes > Phasianidae > Pavo > Pavo muticus. The sequence continues at coordinate 4,533,035 of JACDJE010000036.1, read as the reverse complement.
AGATAAGCCATTTACTTGATTCATTTCTTCTTTTTAAATCAAGAAAGGAACAAAAAGGCTCCTATTTTCTGAAAGAAATTGTTCGCTTTTATTGCAGAAAAGTAGCAGCTTGTGCAGAACTAGAACTGTAACAATTTTATATTCCAAAGGTTTTGTGTGTATTCGGTTAGTTACAGTAATTATACCCAATAACTGACAGCCAAAATCACGTAGGAGAAAGCAAAGGCTGTTTTCTCACACAGGCCCTGCTGCAGAACATCTGCTGAGAGATTTGCATATTAATTAACCCATATTAACTCTAATTATTCTGGGAAATTATCAAATAAATTGAATTTTCTAATTTTAACCTTTCTTTTACTTGACGCGTGTCGAGGCTGAGAGGACGCACCAGGCTATCTCACCTGGGCAATGAGCAAAGCATCCTTTTCTCCCCCTTTTGCTCCCGCAGACCTGGGGCAGCCTGGGGAGCTTTTGTCTGCCTGGTGCTTTTTTGGCTCCCGCGCCTGGCCGGCTCTGGGCGCATTTGCTGCGCGGCGGCACATGTGTGCGTGCGAGCACAGATGGTGGATTTATACCGGGGTGAGCAAAGGTGCTACCTCAGAACAGTTGAGCAAACCTTAAGTTTTTTTTTCTTTTTTTTTTTTTCCCAGCCTGTTGTTCAGGCCTGAGCAAATAAATGGGAGTTTAATTCAATTAGAGCCTGGCTTTAGCCGGCGCCTCGTGACAGAAATGATTCAATATTTTTTTCCCCTCGCATTGTTTGGTTTACACGGCTCTGCCTCCCTTGCTTTTGTGTGAGGTCTGGGGGGGCCGCGAGGCGGCGAGCCTTTGTGCCCGCTGTCCTTGTCCCCCCATTCGTGGTCCTTGGTGGCACGCGGGCGGGTTTCGTGCATCGTGATTGTGGCGCTGGGATGTCAGAACAAAGCTCGGGCCATCCGCTGCAAGCCAGACCTGCCTGAAAAGCGGTGTCCCCTGAGCAGGTTTGGAGGGAGGAGGCGGCAGCATCCCATCCGTGCCTGAAACACGCTCCCAAAGCTCTGCAGTTGGGAAGCATCACCTCGGGGGAAGGCTGGAAGGTTCATTTCCACCTTAATGGCTCCCACCTCCTCCCCCTGGGCTGGGAGCCTGCAGGTGATGCTCCCTGTCATCCCCACAGCATCTCCCCTTTATCTCTGCTGATGGGCTAGGAAGCGGCCCGTACCCCAGCGCTCTAGATTTCCTGTTGACACCAGGAAACTAGAAACAGAGAAAAAAGCCAACCAAACAACAGCTAGGCCAGCCAAAGGAGCAGGCAGAGATTTTCAGAGTAATTTGTGTTTGGGTGATTGTTTTTTTTTTTTTTTTTTAATTTAATTTTTAATGGAAGGCATAGAGATGTGCACCGCTTCATCTTGGAAGTTTGGAGGCTTCCTTCCAGACAGATGTGTTTTTGAGAGGCACGATGTGGCTGTGGCAGAAGGTAGGGTTAACAGCTAAGAGTTTTCTCTCTGAACTTTTAATGATCACTGCTCCTGAGCTGAAATACTGGGTGGTACAGGCTCTAAATTGTGGGTTAAATGCAATATGAAAAATGAGTCAGATGTGTAGCTATTAATCTTTGGGGCGGAGGAGGATAAAATGCCAGCAGATACAGAACTTCTTAATAGAAACAGGGAGTCATTATAAGGTTGCCTTTTTTCATATGATGGTATTACTCATTTTAAGTTACAAAATGACCAGTCTGTGATTTCTGAGCATTTGAATGTACGCCAGCATTTACTGCCTTTATACCTACTACATGGTTATGAAGTTGAGCAACCTTTTTGGAAGAAGGTGATAGACACAATATCTATTTATGCAAGGACACATTTCCCTTTTCTTTATGTTCTGTTTATTCAAGGTTTTATTTCCAAGGTCTTATTACTATAAAACTTAAAGCTAGACAAGGTCTGCCCTCATGTCAGATAACATCACCAAAACAATTCTGATGGTTCGGTAGCTTATTATTTCATACTTCCAGGTCTTAAATAAATTACAGTTATTTTCACATTCCTCCTGAATATCCTTCAGGCATGATAATACGTGCATTTTTCTGAAAAGACTCTTAATATTTCTTTTTCTTCTCCTTGATTTTAAGTATTATGTTGAGTTGTCATGTACAGTAATAATTAGAAGAGGTCTGGCTAAATTTCTTTCAGTGTGATGCTTATATTGTTTAGCTTCTTGACATATTTTACTAATCACTGTGGAACTGTTGGCAAATAAATTGTAAATTGCATCGAAACAGAGAAGTGCAGCAATAGTTTTAGCATCTTCTCCCCAGCATTCCTTTGCTGTAGTCTTGCAAGATTCCTTTTCCCCTTTTTTTTATCCTTCCTTCCATCATCAAAGGCAATTACTGACTTGGGTTTTGAAGTGCAGATTATCAAGGTATTATTTCCTTAGAAGTGCAATACTGTAGATGTAGAAAGCAAGAGGACCTGAGTAATTTTCTACAGAAGAGAAGACAGTAGTGTAAATGATTCAATGGATGACAGAAATGTTTTTAGGTATTTTTTTTTTTCTCTAGTGCCAGGATAATGCTTCTCCTTCCCTCACCCTTGTCACCCCTCTCCCCACCCCCTTTTTTTTGATGGGTTAAATAAGGTAATCAACACTGTTGATTTTACTGGAGGGGAAGAAATCTCTGGTTTTCTTATTTTTTTTTTTCCCTCTCTCTCTTTTTTTTTTTTCCTGTGTAGTTACAGGATGGGTATAAAGTTACTGCAAGGTATTACAATCTGGGAGTAAATGACTCTGGGCAATTTAAGGTCTGGCAGAGTGCTGTGCAGGAGCAGATCCTGGCTCCACTGAAATGAAGGAGATTGTATCAAAGTACCACAGCAGAATCAATCAATATTGCAATACAGAAGGAAGAAGTTATGCCAGAATTTTTTCATCCTTCTCTCCTCCCAAGATTTCAGTGGTGCTTCCAGCAAAACACAGAGGTTATTACAAATATTTCTGCCTCTATTTACTCCATCCTAACCTAAACTATTAGCCAGCACTGGCCAGGATGATGGGCCAGGATGATAGTAGCACCTCTAGGCCCTCATGGTACATCCTAGGGGATGGGCACTTCACCGTGCTCAGTTTAGGGTACATTTACAAAGAATCTTTGCTTTGTACTTCAGGTAACTGAGATGCTACTTAAGAAGGAGAAAGAGTGGTCATGTGGCATTTTATAACTCTTTCTGGCAGTTGTGTAGATGTTAAGACCTGTGGATGTTAAGGCTCAACGGTCCATGGTTTGAAGGATGTCTGTAAAAACAGATTTGCATAACACATGATGATAGGTTTGCATATAAGTCTTATTTGACAGTTTCAAGTGATTTCAGGGAATGTTTATTGGTATTTTATTTTTTTTTATATAATGAAATCTTCAACCTAAGCTACGTGGGTAATTCTTTCCTACTGCCTGCCTGCTTATCACATGCTAGACATGCAGCAACTGCTTCTGCCATCGTGTAAGCGTTGGATTTGACTTCCTCTTGTTTGAGAACGAAGGACAAGTTGACTCATTTGACAGGATCATATAAACCACTCATCCACAGATGCTCAGCCATCATCCCAGTCTTTCTTGACCAGAAGAAAAAAAAAAAGGTATTGCTTCCTTGATCTAGATTTACTCCATGGGAGGAAGGGCTGTTCTCTTTCTTACTCCTATTTTTCTTTTTAATTCCTACAATCATAGAATCATATCATAGAATCAAGTGACATCCTAGGTGAATAACATCAGGACAATTTTATTTTTCCTGTGAAGTCTTCTACTTTGAGTCCCCCCTCCCAGGTACTGCCACATCCTGCATAGTGGTGGGAACCTGAAATGTTTTGCTGCCCATCAGAGTCCCCAGCCAGAGAAGGATGATTCTGCTGGCCATCATAATCTTAAGCCTTTCCAAGGAGATGGTGGGAGAGCTGGGTTGCTGAGATGCAGCCAAGTTCAGCTGTTGTAGCTCTGCCTGAGTCTGACAGATTTGTACAAACCGCATTTTGGGTCCTTCACAGCAAAAGAGCAAGTTCCCAGCAGGCTGGTAGAACCGTAAGCAGGGTAAATGACAGTTTACTATTCTCCAGAAACTGCAGGGCCCATACACTTCTACAGAAATTGTTTTTTTGCTGGAAAAGTTACACTAAAACAAGATTGCCACTTTTCTCAGGACTCTTCAAGAATGAGAAAGATTGTATTCCCTGGAAAGTTATCAACAAAAGTGTATAGGCCTCAGAAAACATTTTTCTTTAGATAAGAATCTTTTCTTTTTCCTACATAAAATGTTAAAACAATAATGAAAATAAAACAGTATCTTTGGGACAAAAGATAATAGACAAAGATATACAGTTGCAGCTTCTCTTTCATCTCTTTTTTTGCCTCACCATCAGTCACTGTGGTGAGGAAGAAGAATTATCAGACTTGGGACTGTTCTTGTCTGGCGAAAGCTTTGATTTCTCCCACAGCTGCAATTCTTAGGCATGATGCATGAGAGTTATCACCACTGTTTGCAAACAGCAGGAAAAAGGAAAGGGGATAAAATACTCACCTCCAAAGTCAACACCAAATGAGGCTATGCATCTATCTTTCTCTTTCAAGGACATCATCAAAACTTGTGGAGGCAAAGCCATCCACTGCAAACCACGAGGCTGTATAGATTTTAAGGTAATAAAGCTAACATAACTGTCAGTCTCCAAACTGAAACCATGGTAGCCTTTTTAACTAAAGAGAAAGTTATTTTTTTCTTTTCTGAAGAGGCTTCTTCTTCAAAGACCCTATTGATGGGAAGGTAGAAGGAAACCTGACATCATTTTGGATTCTTCCCAGCCTACCTTCAGGCATCTCTTTCTACTGCTTCTTTCATGGTGGTACTCAAGGCTTAGTGTGACAGTTTAAAAAATACGAAGCCTCTGGGCTATTATAAATTTCTGTCCCCAGAGAGAAGCACGGTACAAATCTCACACACCAGAAGACTCAGAGGAATGTTCTATTTTCTGTTATTTCGAGACGGTCAGCTTGAGACTGAAGATGATATTGTTGCCAACGTGGTTTCTCAGGGGGCCATCAGTTTTGACAAGGGGTAGCTTCCAACTGTATTAGAGCTCTCGTGGAGGTTTCAGAAACATGCAGAAATGAGGAAAGAGGTGTAAGGATGAGAGTGAGAAGTAAGAAAGAGAGAGGTGATGGAGGATATGTTGGCAGATGCCAACAGACAGCCTGGGTGATTCTGCGGATGACATGTGTTTTCCAGACAGAACAATGGCATCCAAGCTGCTAACCAGAACACAGGGCTGTCTCTGTCTCTCCACGGTAAATCTTGCTTTCTCTTATGTTAGCTATTATCAGATTCTTCATTTGGTCAGTAGAAGAGGGCAAAATTCTGCGTTATCTAGAGCACTTTGTTGAAATCAGTTAAGTGGTTTCAAACGATTATGAAAGTAAAAGGAAGGTAATTTAGTAAAAATGCAATACCCATAAAAGTGACTTTTGAAAAGTGAAAAAGATCACTTTGTGCCTTTCCATCAGGCCCAGGACTCAAAGTTTCAAATAAGTGACAACAAACATAGGAAATCACAGTAGTTCTTCATCTGTCTTTCTTGTTTACTTGTCTCTCAGTTGTCAAAACCACGAGGCTATTTTTCTATTTTTAAACCTTACAGGTAGGGTAATCTTCAGAATAGTTCTGTATTCTCCTCTGTGTTTAAAGGAAGAGAAAAGAGAAAAACAGATCTGGGGCAGGGAACAAGAAGCACAAAGGTATTAAACTACATTATTAGAGAGAGATTTTTCTTCTGCTGTTGGATTCCTCGTAAGATAACTTTGTTGCGATTTCTTAAGACATACACAAGACACATCCCTAAATACTTAGTCAAAACTAGTTCAAGGAAACAGTTAAGCAGCAAAATCTTCTTTTTAAGCATGATAAACATTAGTCATACCAATTCCATACTCATTTAAAGGAAAACTGAAGGTGTATGATCTTCCTCCAGGCTATGCCTTTGTTTCTCATGTGAGCAAGCTCTATAACCTACCAGGAGAAATGGCTATCTTGAAGGATAAATAAACAATTAATTATTTATATTTCTAAAAGCATTCAGCTTTTAGCTCTTAATGCTAGGTGACCATTTTAAAGCAGGTATTTGGCAGAGAACTAGTCTGGCAATCTACTGTATGCAACTAATCAACACCCTTAAGCGTCATTGGAAGACAAATCTCCTGGTCATCAACATCCAGTAACTGGCCTATCACTTCAGTGCAGAGACCACCATAAAAGTAATGCAGATTGGTTAACCACACCACTACCAAAATAATGACTCCCAATCAAGATATATAAACCTCGATGGATCCCGTTGTCATTAGGGGGAATAAGGAAAAAAATACTTCCTAAAGACTGAGAGCCAAGAGCCTCACCAACGTGTAGTGTATCTTGTCTGGCAGTGCAACTTGGATAATGGCCTCGAGTCTCAGTAACAGCCAAAAGTATAAATAGAAAAACTGTAAAGTCAATTTGTCTACATGACATAGGAGAACTCCTTGTTATTGGAGACTCAAAATAGTATCATAATCTCTTGTTAAAGTCCATAGTAGTTTAATTATTTTAACTAAAAACATATTCTAAAACACTTTTACAGGCAGCCTGGCTAGGTGAGATAAAGGCCCAAGTATCAATCGAAGCGTTAGGACTAAGCAACTCTTGAGGTCTGCATTTCAGATCTTCTTTTTTTTGCACCCTTCTAATATCACATCTTAAGGACAACTGAGGTCCTGTCTTTTGACAAAATGTTCTCTCTCAAATCCCAAGTCTCCCTTTTTGTGGAGTTTACATGTTGATGGTACATCCTGTCAGAATCACCATTCCCAAATCAATTATGGTTGCCTGAGAAATGTCTAAAATTAAATGTATTTTTATTATCAGTGTACCTTCCTTGAGAACAGTATTTGTTCTGGTGGGAAAAGAGTGGGTGTACCCTAAACTTCCTGTTCTATCACTTGTATCGTCCTCATTTCTCTCAGGAGGAGAGGCTCTCATTAGAAATAGAACAGAGGAGATAAAAATCACACACACACACACACACACACACACACACAAAGCAGGTAAGACCTTTTCAGTTTGGCATCTGCAGACAACAACAGCAAGAAAATGCAAGGGTAATGCTATTATTTCATTCTTAGATCTTATCATTTATACTTAATGTGCTGCATAGCATTACGAGAATGGCAGAATTCTGTTGCGTTACGAAGTAAGAAAACAAGCCGTGCTTTCACATCTACATGCAGAATTGGCACGCATGTAAGTCTTTTTACCCTAAATCCTTTGCATGTACAAAGCCCATATTCATAATCAGGGCTTGGGATTATCCAAGAACCTGTTGGAAGGGACCAGTGTCTTTTC
>JACDJE010000036.1:4493135-4518135 GCA_016647715.1 Pavo muticus | reverse complement strand
TGCAGGCGTGCAGATCCGTGCTCTGCAAATTCTGAGAGCGAGAGGGAGAAAACGCCTTGAACGCTTTGCAAGTACAGCAAGCCTAATGCAAGGTCACAGATTTTAGGAAGAGGGCAGGTTTAGGTAAAGGCGAGTCACGTTAAGGGGAGTGTTGCAATGCTAAAGGGGAGGTTGTGCAACAGTCAGCTAAGCGGGAATAAAAATGCAGATGAAAAACTGCAGCGTGCACTCCTGTGACCTGCAGAAAGCGAGAAGCAGCACAGAGCCTTGGTGAGCATTTAATAATTTTTGGGAAGCAGCTCGGCGCTGTAACTTCTCTATACCACAGAAGAAAATGACAATGAGGAAGGAAGTGCAGCAGAAATCTTGAACATTACCACTATTATGCAAAAAAAAAAAAAAAAAAAAAAGGGCTGCTAACTGTTTTCCCCTTGCTGACTGACTGGGTAGATGTGCCCTCAGATGGAAAACTTCTGATACTTGTGACTCCTTGCTACCAGAAATCACATGAGATGATCAAGGAAGAAAATCACAATAACTATATTTATACCTCGCGCTGAACTTCTCAGAAATACTGCGCCTCGATTGAAATTTCTGAGAGGCTGCAATAAAAATATCAGATGCGAGACTATAGCCCAGTAGATCAATTATCATAATTGACAACGTTTTATTAATACATATTGAACTCCTAAATGTTTTGGACGCAAGATATCCCCGTGAAAATGATCCGTAGAGAGGCAGAATGCCAGATCTGGGAAAAGAATCAAGGCTGGCTTGTCTGCTGTACAGTTTAAACAAATATTTTTCATCTGGTCTGCATATTCTATGCTTTTGTACAAATTTAGCATCTGTTTGTACCTGCATATTTTAACTTAAGAGCTTTCATTAATTTTTTTATTTTTTTTTTAAGCTTCAAAGCCACAAACATGTATATTTATACCACAGCATTGTACGGTGGTTGTAAAGCTCTGAATTAAGTCATTCTGTGCTTTAGTTTTGATTAGAATGATACAATTAGAACCTGTTATTCTACCAACTAATTACTTGTAGAATGTGACATCTGAAGAATACTACAAGATTACAAATTTAGGAATGAACTGAGAATGTACTCTGTTGATGTTATTCGCCTATCTTTAGTCAAATCATTGCCATGGAAATGGATTAATACCGGGCCAGTTTCTGTCCTCATCAAAATCTTTCTCACAAGAATGAGTAATACGATTTTTAACACTTTGTGTATCAATAAAATTTTAATAGCATGCTTTGATCTTCCTGCTGGTCTATCACTGGATTGGCTGACCAGCATCCATCTTCCTGAATCACCATCGATTTGTGTTCCTTTCTGGGAAATTCTCTCTCTCCTTTTTTTTTTTTTTTCTCTCTTTTTGGCTTTTGCCAAACCATTTCTGGGGGCCTTTTGACATTTCATTTCTTACAAGCACAGCTAAATGGAAGATTAAAGCAGATTCTTCGCTCCAACCTCAAATACTCAATTCTCTCACTTAAAAAGAAAAAAAGAGAGAGAGAGAGATTGTATGTTTGTGTATGTCCTCAAATAAAGTATAGCACTGGGGAGAAGTCGAAAAGGCGAGAAAGAAATGTTCTGTATATTTATTTTGGCCCGTGAAAATCATCTGGAGGGTTAAACCTTGACCAGGCTGTATGTGTGAATACCTGTTGCACAAGAACTAACAAATTAGCAGCAAGAAACCAAGTCTGACAGGCACACCAAGGCAGGCTGAAGCATCTCCACAGTAAGCAGTGATGAAAGTGTATCCAAACCTCTCATAAATGCCATTTTAACATGCTCCGAAAACTTCAGTTTCATGGAAACCAAACTGAACCACAATATAAATACATAGCAAATAATTCTGCAGGTTTTGTGTGAATTTGCATGTGAATTAACCCAATTTATGGCCATAAAGGCAGACTTTGTCCGTGCACTGAGAGTGCACAGAAGACACAACCAATCGTACGGGCAGAGAAGAGCTGCCCACCATTGAAAATTTGTTACATTTCTGTGCCACTTGATATTAATAAATGCTTTGCTTCCAATAGCAATAACAGCTCAGAAGATCTGTGTGGCGATAGATAGAGATATTAGATCTTCTTCTGTCTTCCTTTTGTGTTTGCTGTTTCTTCCAGGTGCAGATCTCACAGTGTCTGTTAACTGATTATTTCTTTTAAATACAAAAAACCCCAAACCGACCCTTTTTATCACCAGGCTGCTTATTAGATTTGATATTGGGAAAAGCCCTTCATTTACTCCGAACAATTAGTTCTGTTTTCCACCACTTGCTGTAATGTTTAAAGTAAATAAGTTCTTGTCTGTCCAGCGCTGCTGAATTCATTCAGTTGCCAGAACAAAGCCATTGTATAGAGGGCCACAACAGCCCTTTTCTCTGCTTCCTTTAGACAAATCTTCCCCATTCCTGCACTGTGCTTGCTAGCTTTGTGGGCAGCTCTATAATGTGCAAATGCTAAAAAGTGTGCATGCTTATTTCACAGAAGAAATGAAGGAAGATTATGACACTATGGGGCCTGAAGCCGCAATTCAGACCACTGGAAACAATGGTACAGGTAAGATGCCGTGTTATATGAACATCCCTTCCATTCTAAATTGTTGAAAATTAGCTGTGCATGAAGAGAAGTAGTGACAAAACAATTTTTCTTGGTTGCACTTTAGCAGTTGGGAAACATTTACATAATTCTCCTACTTTTAGTTTATTTTTTTGCAATTTGATAGTAGTGATAGTCCTTGCTCCCCCTCCCATGCCCTGCAACGTTTCAGCCCCTAACATGTTTTAACTGCATCCTTGTCAGCTAATAGTTATCATGAAGAGATGTTTTCCCAGCGAGGGTGAGCATAGGATAGTTTAAAGTAGCTGGACCAGGATGTAGGAAGCTTTTAATGAGAGAGACAGTAAAAGAGCTTGGTAATGAGGATGGGGTGCACTCGTCCTGGCAACCCCAGATTCGCATGGTGCACAGAGTAAGCTACTTCAGAGACAGAAAGCATCTTTTCAGAAAGACACACATAAACCACTTACATAGATATACAGACACACACACTTTAAATGCATATTTATGAGATTATTATGTTTCTGGCTAATCTTTTTTTTTTTTTTTTTTTTTTTTTTTTCCACTTTCCACATCTCTTTCTTTCCCCTCTTCTTAGAAATCAATACATTTTGTGGAACAAGAAAGGGGACAGAGCTATTTAGCAGGCATCATCTCTGAGCCATCTCTTTTTTCCTGTAGCTGAGAAAAACAGCAAAAGGTTTCTGTTACTATTTTTTAATCCAAATGAATTCAGGGGTTTACCATGTTCTTTGCAAAGGCCACCAGGCCCTCCTCTATCCTCAGCACAGCCGAATTCCATACGTCACCCAGCCTTTCCTTTGCATTTTTTTCTGAGTAGCTGTTTGAGATGTTGCAGATAGGCCTGGTTGACACAGTTCAAAATAGACTGTTTTCTAATATAAGTAAATTTCTATGCATTCCACAATGAGATTTATTTCATAGGTAATGCCCTCTAGAAACATTACTGTAAAAGGTGGTACCTAAGCATTGCAAAGGTTTTATTACTCACACTTTCCTAATGTTGGTAACACCCACATAAAACCCCAATGCTCTTATTAAGTAACACAAGACATTTACTTTATAATTCTTGTGGGGGAAAATAATAGGAAAGTAAAACCATGTCACCGTTTTTTTTTTCATCCATTGTATTTATTGTGCATGAAAGAAGAGTGGCACCCAGGCACAGTTTACTAATACATACATACTTAACGATGTTGCCATACAGAGCTGAATACACACACACGTGGAAAGATTTCTGTGCCAAGGGATGTTAATAAAGTGACAATTTGTACTTAGCAGTTGAAGAAACAGGACTTTAAAAGATGTCTGATTCAGAAATAAGACTTGATGGTTATCTGAATTAACCATTACCAGAGCCTTTGAGGTCCCCTATCAGGCTGGGTGACTTCCTTTGCACATATTTTCCTTACCATAACAGGCCTTGACTCTTTCTTACTTGCGATGTAGTCTGCTTGAAGGGGAAAACGTTTTGTCCTCCTTGCCCCTTCCCTCCCAGAATGTGATGGCCTCTTCTGTTTGTTCGACCTTGGCCTCACAGCATCCTGCTGGGGCCAGAGCTGGGTAGTGCAGCTCCACATAGGGTCAGGTCATCCTGCCTGGTCTGCTTCCCCTTGCCCACCCTGGTGCACCTGTTTTTTCCAGGTGCTCTGCATTTAAATGCAAAAGTTCCTTCCATCTGAAGCTGACCTACCGCAAACGTTCTGTGCAGAAGCCCTAGTCTCCTTTTTAATCTAACTATTTCCAGCAATGGGTGCCTTGCTCAAATTACCCTACAGAGTTGCCTGATGCTCTTGCTGGTGTTCCATTCGCATCTCTTGTCACTGAGGCGTTCAGAGCCACCTCTCTCAGTAGTCTGTCTGGGTACCTCGGATCGAACATATTTCTGCAGTGCCGGCAGTCTCTGTAGTTTCTCACAAGCGATGCCAGGTTATTTAGTCATATGACATCATCTGATAAACAGAGTGTCTTTGCCAGCATTTTCACTTTGAGTGAGAGATGCCAGGTGACTGCTAGGAGTTGCAGCATCCTTCTTGCAAAGTATGCAATGGGGCAAAACTCCCCAGGCTTGCTGCTGAGGTGCCCCAACCATCGTTTGAGGAGGAAATTGGTCATCCTTCCTGACTAGCCTGGGGAATGGTCAAAGTTTTCTTCTTCAGCCATACTACAGGTTTTGGGTCTGTCTTGAGTGTCTGGGCACAATTTTTCCCTGCAGGAAGTGGGGGGATTTAAAGCAGATATTTAATAAAGCAGCTGAGGAGGGGGAGAGACTGGGTCCAACTAAATAATTTCAACTGGTAACTCCTGGCCACTGGTGTCCAGGATTTCCCAGTGTCCATAAAAGCCATTGGGGGCTTCCTTCAGTTGAATATGGGCTCTTCTGGGTGGGCTTAGGTGGTCCCTCTTGTTTAATGCAACTTTCTCCTCCCTCCTGACGCTGGAGCTTGTTATCTCATAGTGTTCCACCACCTGGGCTGAGGGCAGAAATAGAGGATAAACTTTCAGCCTCATTCACATATCTCCAACTACAAAGTTGCTGTAGGTATGCACAACAACTGTGGTGTACTTTTAGTATCAAATCCATTGCACAATGTCATTAGCAGAGAAAGAAACTAAAAAGAAAGTCTCCATTATGAAATTATTCTGCTTTTGTCAGGATGGCCACTTCTCAGTGGTACTTAAAGAAATCTTGTTATTTATACATTAATCAGCTGCATTTTTAGAATGAGCTGCAGAAGCTTTATAGTGAAAAAGTGACCGTTACAGTGCAAATGCTTAGTGTTTGGTCATTCTAGATTAATTTGTAAATATTTGTGGGTATTTCTGAAATGATAACTTGGCGAAATGATGCTTGGTCTAGGTCATTTTTAATTTGTGATTTGGATGTTGATGATCCTTGGTGTCCATTCCAACCCAAGCCATTCTATAAATTTCTTTGACTTACTTTACTGTACCTGTTATGGTTATTACAACTGGGATGCTTGAAGGAAATAGATTGACGTATTCTCTGTAAGCAAAGAAATTGCCAGCTACTAATTACTAACATCTGACAAGATTCAAATAAAGATATCTTAATAAAATTTAAAGAAGGGAAAAAAAAAAGCCAAACAACAAACCCTTGGTTGGGAGGAAACAGAAGTAAAACTTGGCAGGTTGGAGGACAGGCCGTTTTCAGACTGTAATCTGTGTGTACCAATGGGGGCCTCTCACTTCCTGGCTAATGAAGGCTGTGGTTTTATTAGCTTTGTTTGCGATTAAGGGCAGCTATCACCATCTCACAGGATGAGTTCCCACACAAAATAACTGGTCTCCAAAGCTCCTCGAACCTCTCGCTCACTTTATCTTGAAAGGTTCTAAATACCTCCAAAGATAGCTTTCCTTAATGCGTTTTATTTTTATGTGACACGGCCACATCAGGCTTTGGAGCTGAAAACATCTCTGCTCTCCAGGCTCCAATAATTAATTAAGAAAAGACTCATTGGGTGAGGTCACCCAGTGCAGATCTCGCTGAAATTCTTGACTCGCAGGAGGGGATGTGCAACGTGTGTGCAGTGTCAGTCCACGAGGAATCTGGGAACATGACTTTATGCATGGAAAACAAATTAGGGCAGGAGGAAGCAAGCCTTTCCCCCAGAATTTTAGAGAGAGACCTAATGGTTATCAGATGAGCCTTTTGAGTAACACTGGGTTCCAGTAACATCTGAATTGACAGCAGCGTAGCTTGTGAGACACCAGACACACATGTTCACTTTTTGCCATTTACACTAATCTGCAGTGTTGCAGCACTGGTTGTATTGTTTCAGTTAAGGATCTGTCAGCTTTTCTGCTAAATCCCCTTGTTTTGGGGAAGGTTATAATGTAGACATAAACATTTGCTTTAGCTCCTGGGTTGCATGCACAGACATGGGAGCTAAATAATCCAGAGAATTAGGAAACCTAGGCCAGTAATATTGCAGCGTCCTCCTGGGAGAGTAGGAGACTGGGAAGGAAGACCTTTCTTTGAGGCTGAGTGTGGGGCTGAAGCTCCCAGTACTAACTCAGGCCTTGAATTCCTTCCCTATAAACCTAGTTGCAAGCTCCAGAAACATGCAGACTGCCTGGAAGAAGCCATGGGGCATTCCTCCATCCTTTCCTCTTTCTGCTCCTATATCTCTTCTCTGGAAGAAAGCTTTCTTTCCCTGCTCCACAGGTAGCATTTGCCTGAATCGGGCAAGGAATAAGCTTGTTTTTTTAGGACTAAGTGCTGAGCCGAGAGAAGAAGCAGAGATGGGGTAGCATTGGGCTAGGTGGTGTTACAACAGTTGCAGGATTTAGGCATAGTAAGGGATTTAAAAGAAGTGGGGTTTCTGACATAAAGAGCAATATCTCAACTTTTTTTTTTTTTCCTGACAAAAACAAAGCCAAAAACATAATCTGACACTCCTGTGCACGAGATGCACTTCAGCAACCACCATTTTGTTACATTTCTCTCTCAGCAACAAAATGGAGGCAAGGTAGATCTGGCCCTCCGTACTCACACTTCCCTTCTCTAGAAGTTGATTATTTTAGGGGAGAAAAAAAGGAGATATCATTTCTCATGCTAATCACAAATGATAACAAGAGCTACAGAAGGACCAGGGGAGGAGAACTGGTTGTTGTACCAGTACCCTATAAAATCCCTGTGATAGGAACAGAAGTTTTCTTCCACAAATGGGGTCCCATGAACTAAGCCATTTGGTCGCTGTCACTAAAATGCTGCAGAGCGTTTGAGAAGCTGCTCTGCCCATATGACAAATAGGGCATAGTTGTCTCAGCCGGAGGATTTGATCTTATCGGCTAAAGGGATGAGGTTTGCATAGCTGAATATCTACTGTTATCAATGATAGCAAGATCAGCTCTGCAAATCGGGCTCTTTCAGACTTCCACTTGTGTCACAGCCAGGGCTACATCTTGGTATGACTGCAAGTATCACCTTGCATTTTTGTCGGACACTGAGGCAAAGCATTATCTGTTTCTAGATGCTAAGGAGCTGACTTTTGTTCCGTTTCCTGTGGCGACAAATCAGTAACTTTCTAGGGCCCAATTCTGCTTTCCTTTTGATACAACCCTTTTGATTTCCATGAATTTACTCCATATTGCTCCCTGGCATAAGTGAGGGCAGAATCAAGCCATTTAATATTTTACTTCTGCATGTACTGTAGAATGGTTCATAGCTTTGTCTTATTTTCTTATTTCACCTAAGCATAAATACTTAAAAAATGTAATCAGTCATGCCTTTCTTCTCCTTTACGGTCAGTTAAAAACAGGTATCTGAAATTCCCTGCCATCAGCTGTCTTACAGGACTTGTTAAAAAGAAAAATCAAAGGGAAGGAAAAGATCAGTTCTTTTATTTTCTGTTGTAATCATACCAGTATGTGCCTGTAGTGTCCCAGAGTTTTTAAGTTCTTTCCTGTATGCAGTATTCATACATGGACGAGAACAGCATATTTTTGGAAACAGGATGTTTTGTGGTTGGGAATATATTACGTTTCATGGACATTGCACGGACAATAAAAAATTGGGTTTACTATTATGGAAAACTCTTGTACAGATTGTAAGAGTGGTTTTAGGCTCGGTATCCCAATTCTGGTCTAAAACATATGGTTCCATTTGTGAAAATCTATGAAGCAGCACGTTTTTTAAAACAACCTACCGTCCCACTGTTAATTACCCAGAGATTAATATTCCAAGAAAAAAAACAACATGAGGAAGATGCTGAGAGTTTTCACCATCACTGCTCTCTTTGCTTGCCCACCTTGGTGAACAGACAGAGGCAGAACCTTGTTTGGAGGATGCTTGTGGTCTTTGCCACTTGTAAATGTTGTCTCTGCAGCAGGAACTGTCATGAAGCTGAGTTTGCCAGGGTTGGGAGGATTTGGGGGCAGCTGATCTCAGCCCTGTTAGTTGTGAATCCCCCAGGAGCTTCCCAGAAGTTGCCTAGATGAAGTGTTACCTGCATTACCGAGACCTCATAAACTTCTTGTGCTGCCCTGTAGAGCCCATGTAGCTGTTAATTTAACCGCCCTGCCTTACTTCCATTCCAGCCAGTGGAAAGCCGGCATTAATTTTATTGGGAGCTGGAGCACAATTGGTGAGAGCAAGGATCCAGCCTTGCGGCTCCAGCTCTGGCTGCGCTCAGGCAGGATGCACTCACAACCCCTTCTTTTCCTCTTCTCTCATTTTAGTTAAGAATGCAAATTGCACGTCGGACTTTGAGGAATATTTTGCCAAAAGGAAACTGGAGGAAGGAGATGGGCATGCAGTCAGCATAGCAGAGTACCTGCAGCGCAGCGACACAGCCATTATTTACCCCGAAGCCCCCGAGGAACTGTCTCGCCTTGGCACTCCAGAGGCCAATGGGCAAGAAGAAAATGGTGAGGCTGTAATTCATTTTTAGCCAGTATCCTGACCTCTTGCAGCTGTTGCAATTATAAATGCACTACATGCCTGGGTGTTTACCTTAAAAATTGAAGAACAGCTGCAGCGGCATGGAATTTCATGAGCAAAGATTGGGGCTGTAATTTTAGTGTATTGTGATGTTTTAGTCAGCAAATTAGTATTATTTTGTGTATGAACTGAAGAGCTTGATTTAAAGCTCACTTTCAAGGGAAGGACCGCTGCCACTCCGGTTGTGAGTTTGGGAAGTACTGAGTTTTAACACAAAATAATACGGGGTTGATGGCCCATAGCTCTGTGATTCTTTGCTTAATAATGGGGAAAGAGTCCCTAAGAAGGATTTGCTCAATGGCAAAGCAGATCTGGGCTGCAAATGGCCCTGTGAAGGAGGAGCGGGGCCCGTCCCCACTTCTGCACGGGGTCTGACTCCATTTGCACATGGGCTCTGTCCCCGAGGCACTGCAGGCCTCGCGGTGCTGTTGGGCTCGTGCGGGCCCGGTGCGGTTGGCGGCTGTTTGGAAGCACCATCCCTGTTGGGCAGCAGATTGCAGTGATTCCTCTCATACCAGCCTGGGCAGTAAGCCCATTAGCTGCCATTGCCTTGCTGACCTTTTGGCCTGCCTCTCTCCCCCCGTCCCGGGGCGCAGACCTGCCACCTGGAACTCCAGATGCCTTCGCCCAACTGCTGACCTGCCCCTACTGCGACCGGGGCTACAAGCGCCTGACGTCCCTCAAGGAGCACATCAAGTACCGCCACGAGAAGAACGAGGAGAACTTCTCGTGCCCTCTCTGTAGCTACACGTTTGCCTACCGCACCCAGCTCGAGCGGCATATGGTGACACACAAGCCAGGGACAGATCAGGTGGGGGGCTGGCTTTAAGTGATTTCTTTCTGTAATAACCCCTTAGAGAAACGATATTGCTTTGATTGGCAATCATTATTAATTTTTCATGGCATTTTGAAGATGCAGATCTTTTAATGGTAATAGCTTTAATTGAGGTCTAAATGATTTTTTGATGGTCTCTTCTAATATGATTTAATAGTCTTATGTTCACGATCGAATGAGTGTGTTAATTTCTAATTTAGAAATTTTATTTGCACTTTAACTTGACTTTAGTTTCGTTTTTATGTTCCTCAAAAAGTGAATGAAACGGTAGCATTTTAATTATACATTATTAAACATCTCAGCAATTTTAATTCCATTTTTCACCTAGTTTTACTTTGCAGTTTTGCAAATAGGAGCTCAAAGGCGTACTAAAAGGTCCACTGATATTTTTTCATTACTTTTTGAGTGGCCTTTTCAATCACACAAAATTATTTGCACGTGATATAATCGTTTGTTAAATATAATCACGCATTTTTAGAATAACTCTTCCTCCCATACACAGAGGCTATCATTTGTGATGATTGTGCCACTAACACATGCACACGCTATCTATCGCTGGTGGATCCCAGCAGCATATCTGCAATAAATCATAGCAGTTTCCCCTCGATGTGGTGCATGTAATATTATATCAGGGCTGCATTTAAGGAAATGCTGTGTGTCTCAAACAGGTGACTGAGCTTCCTCAGTGCTCCTAACCAGACTGTCAATAGATCTGTGCCTCAAAACTCTGCATGCCACAAGGAAAACTGCTCCCAGCCTCGCAAGAGAGTTACTTCTGCAGAGAGATGTTATGGAGGGCTGTAATGGAAACTCAAATGGCATGTTTGAAACTTAAATAAATAGATGTGTGTGCATTGTGTCAAATTATAAAGGCTTTATGCCATATTTGTTTTCCTTAAAAGCCACAAATCATGATCAGCTGTATTTCTCTTGGTAGGTTTTTCTCAGCATAAGGTAAATTCGGTTACGCAAACACACATCTTCTAATCACGCAATTTTTTAGTTAGCATTTTTAAGAGAACCGTATCTTTTTCTTGATCTTAAATCAATATAAAAGATTCTGGAGTGGTTTCTCATATTCTTTCCTTTCCATGGCTTTTCTGGTAGACAAACACATTTTCAGATATGCATTTTTTCTAACCTGATCTACTGCAAGTTTTTTGTTGTGTTTTTTTTTTCCCCCTCCTTTTGCTTTGTATCATTCAAAACACCAGGGGGAAAAAAAAAAGCCTCAACATTTATCCAATGTAACCGCCTGAAATTTCACATGCGAGAGAGCGCTTGTGCTGGCGCATTATGAATGGTAGCTTTGGTGTTGAAAAGTCCCCTCATTTGCTCATGGCATTTACAATTAGTAAATTAAAATGATTGTATCATATTAACAGTGGCACAACTAAAGTTTATAGTAGTCCTCGGAGGGCGATGGGGGGAGACAAAACAGCTGTTGCTGTTTGTTTATGCAACTCAGCAACATATGAGCGCGGGTCCCTCAATGGCGCGCGGCGGGCTGGGCTCTGCTTGATCTTTGAAGGTTGCTGCTGTTTGAACAAACCTCCCTGTGTCCCATGTAACACCATCTGTCTCGCCAGGAATGTGGGAAGAGGCAGCACACCCTCGCAGTTGTCATACCGTTTCGGCGCTGCCTTTTTTTTTATTCCCCCCCCTTTCTCCCCCTCCTTCTCCAGCAATAGGCTTTTGTGTCGTCGCTGCATGCAAAAGGCTGACCTCCTACCTTGAGCATCCAGAGCGGATGGCTGCATGATTATTACCATTATTATTATTTTTCCCCTCCAAATTCAAAGTCAACGGGCTTTTCTTGCTTGTTGCAAAAAGCTCAGCTGCCTTTGGTTATATCTTTATGACGCTCTTAACTTCCCACCTTCCCTCACCCCTCCAAACAGTGCTGGGGACAGCACGGCACGGAAGGTAGCAGGCGTCTGTGAATTAAAAAATATTTCTAGCAGCAGCTCACGCCGAAGACAGTTTCTTCTGCTCGATAATGAATTAAATCTTACACGAAATGCCACTAATGGCAGTGTTTCTGTCTTTCCTACGCATGCAGTAAACAGAATTTTTAAACAAGCAGAGCCCCACATGTTCAGGATCTGCTAGGAATATTAAGAACCACAAATCTTCTTATAAAACAGTTTCTCTCATTGCAAGATACCTTAAAGCAACACATTTCTGATGAGAGACTTAGGAAATAATTCTAAAGCAAATATCGAATGCTCATGTGAAAGTACGTTCTCATTTGTTTTGGTTTACTGCCAACATTTTGATTTTTATTGCAGCACTGATGAGACAAATAAATGTACATGCAGACCTTTTGGTCTGCTTGATAAATTCAGAGCCACATTAATTTTGTTTTTGTTTTTAAGTTAGAAATTCATGGTTTCTCTTGCATAAAATTCACATCGGTGTCTTTTTTTTTTTTTCTCCCAGCACCAAATGCTGACCCAAGGAGCAGGCAATCGCAAGTTCAAATGCACTGAGTGTGGCAAGGCCTTCAAATATAAACACCATCTGAAGGAACACCTGCGAATTCACAGTGGTAAGTAGCGGAGGTGCTGGTGTGCTCATTTGCATTTTGTTTAATTAGCTGAGTTTTAAAGACTGCTTAAAATTTACACAGTTCTGCTTCTGGCTTCTTGGAGCTACCAAGGTATTTCATAAATGATATCTGAGCCATCCTCATTTATCATGCTGTTAATACCAGGGTCCTGCTGAAAGATTTGGAAATAGTAAAGCTTCTTGTAAATAATATTACATTGTTTGTTCAGCACTTTGAGTTCAGAACCATTCACTCATTTCTATCAGTCGGATCCTGAAGAGTCCATTGTATTTTTCATAACAAAAAGTTCCCAGCAGTGAGATACAACTCTTATTCTCAGATAAGGAGTAAGTGCAAAACACCTTATACTGAATGAATTGTGCATTTTGGTTCTTCTGCTTGACAGAGCATTCGGTACTTGAAATGCTACCAGGCTCTGCCCAGGCACCAATCCCCACCTATGCAGATGTGATTGGACTCAGTTTCTTATACCACGCTCAGTTTCAGTGCAACTCGATTTCTTTTTGAAAGAAAAAAAAAGGAAAAAAAAAAAGACAAAAGAAATCAAATTGAACAGTCTGGATTTGATTTGACTGTGTTAACCACAGGGCACTTTTACCTGTGACTGCAACAGTCTGTCTGGAGCCAAGCTCACACCTTGGCACCTACTGCCAGGCTGGAGACTGTGGTTCCAAACTGACCTCAAGACCTGTGAAGAAGAGGGGAATGCAGTGGTGGTACATGGCTGTATTCAGAGAACGGATATTTTCCTCAGTCTTAATCAGTGCATATACAGATGATCGGCTTGGTATCAAATGCAATCACTTGCAATTATAGCAGCAACAATGATAATTAACATTTGGTTTTAATTATCATTTTAGGTGAAAAACCATATGAGTGTCCAAACTGCAAGAAACGTTTCTCGCATTCTGGCTCCTACAGTTCGCACATCAGCAGCAAGAAGTGTATCGGTTTAATCTCTGTAAATGGCAGAATGAGAAACAATATCAAGACGGGTTCTTCTCCTAATTCTGTATCTTCCTCTCCTACTAATTCAGCCATTACACAGCTGAGAAACAAGCTGGAGAATGGCAAACCACTTAGTATGTCTGAACAAACAGGCCTACTGAAAATTAAAACAGAACCACTAGATTTCAATGAATATAAGGTTCTTATGGCCTCACATGGGTTTAGTGCAACTAGTCCTTTTATGAATGGTGGACTTGGAGCAACCAGCCCCTTAGGAGTTCACACTTCTGCTCAAAGTCCGATGCAGCACTTAGGTGTAGGGATGGAAGCACCATTACTTGGCTTTCCTGCAGTAGGCAGTAATTTAAGTGAGGTGCAGAAGGTCCTACAGATTGTGGACAACACAGTTTCCAGGCAGAAAATGGACTGCAAGGCTGAAGAGATCTCCAAGTTGAAGGTTTATCATATGAAGGATTCATGCCCTCAAGCAGAGGAACAAGGAGTTACCTCCCCCAATATTCCCCCCGTGGGTCTTCCAGTAGTAAGTCATAATGGTGCCACTAAAAGTATTATTGACTATACGTTAGAGAAAGTCAATGAAGCCAAAGCTTGCCTCCAGAGCTTAACCACAGACTCGAGGAGACAGCTCAATAACATTAAAAAAGAGAAGCTGCGAACCCTAATAGACCTGGTAACTGAAGATAAGATGATAGAGAACCATAACGTATCCACTCCATTTTCATGCCAGTTCTGTAAGGAAAGCTTTCCTGGTCCCATTCCGTTGCATCAGCATGAGCGTTACCTGTGTAAAATGAACGAAGAGATCAAGGCAGTCCTTCAGCCTCACGAGAACATGGTTCCCAACAAACCTGGAGTGTTTGATAAGCAAACCCTCTTGCTGTCATCAGTACTTTCTGAGAAAGGAATGACTAGCCCCATCAACCCATACAAGGACCACATGTCTGTACTTAAAGCATATTATGCTATGAATATGGAACCCAATTCTGATGAACTACTGAAAATTTCCATTGCTGTTGGCCTTCCTCAGGAATTCGTGAAGGAATGGTTTGAACAAAGAAAAGTCTACCAGTACTCAAGTTCCAGGTCACCATCACTGGAAAGGACCAGTGCCAAGGTGGCGCTGGCTGCCACCAACAACACTCCCACTAAGGACTCTTTGTCAGCCAGATCTCCAATAAAGCCTGTGGACTCTATAACTTCACCATCTATAGCTGAACTCCATAACAGTGTTACTAATTGTGATACTCCTCTCAGGCTAACAAAACCTCCTCATTTTACCAATATGAAACCAGTTGATAAATTGGACCACTCTAGGAGCAATACTCCTTCTCCTTTAAATCTTTCTTCCACATCTTCTAAAAACTCCCATAGTAGTTCTTACACTCCAAACAGTTTCTCTTCTGAGGAGCTTCAGGCTGAGCCTTTGGACTTGTCTTTACCAAAACAAATGAAGGAACCCAAAAGTATTATAGCCACAAAGAACAAAACGAAATCTAATAGTGTAAATTTAGAACACAACAGTGTTTCTTCATCATCTGAAAACTCAGATGAGCCACTGAACTTGACTTTTATCAAGAAGGAGTTTTCTAATTCAAATAATCTGGATAAAAGCACTAACCCAGTATTTGGTATGAACCCATTCAGTGCCAAACCTTTATACACAACACTTCCACCACAAAGCGCATTTCCCCCAGCCACTTTTATGCCACCAGTCCAGACCAGTATTCCTGGGCTGCGACCATACCCAGGACTAGATCAGATGAGCTTCCTACCACATATGGCCTACACTTACCCAACTGGAGCAGCTA
The DNA here is from genome assembly GCA_016647715.1 of Pavo muticus. NCBI lineage: Eukaryota > Metazoa > Chordata > Aves > Galliformes > Phasianidae > Pavo > Pavo muticus. The sequence continues at coordinate 4,502,884 of JACDJE010000036.1, read as the reverse complement.
CTTTTGCTGATATGCAGCAAAGGAGAAAGTACCAGCGGAAACAAGGATTTCAGGTAAACTGTTGTGAACGATATCTTTTGAAAGGCTAAAATTTAGTACTTTGTGATATGTGCTCCTGCAGAAGGAAAAAAAAGCCCAAAGTTATATTGAGGATTTCCAACAAAATTGGCACAATTGATTTTAGTCTGAACTTGTGAAAGTGCAGTGGGGCAGGAAAATAAATTGAAATTACCGAACTTCCACTTGGTTTCAGAAGCAGTATAAATACCTTCGAATAGATACAATGCTTTAATTTGTTAAAAGGTTACAGTTGTAACAGTTATTCCTTGTTAGAATCATATCTAAATAATAATGTCCATGAAAAATCCCATTCTACAGAAAAAAAACCAAACAACTTTTGATGAAAAACTCTCTGCAGGACTTCCCTTACGGTGAGCATAACTGCATCTCAGCCATGGGGAAAAGGACCTTTTGCAAGAGAACTTTTGAGATCACCCCCATATCTGGACACAGAGCTGTAGCCCTCTGAGCAGAGGTCCATATAGCCTCCTCACAAATTTAGCCCACTGAAAGTTTGGAAGTTTCTTACTCCATGTTTTTGGGGGATTACTTGCCCGCTGTGCACAAGACAGGCTTTCTGTCTTCTCTTGAATCTCTTGGTGAATGAGACATGTTGATGTGTTTCCTCACCAGAGCCCCTTCCTTCAGCCCTCCCATTGCTGTTTCCAGACTACAGTCCTTTAATTCCTGCTAGTCATCTGGAAAAGCTTCAGCAAAAACAAACAAACAAACAAACATAACCCCCACAGATTAACTGAAATTATTTGGAGAGGTAGCAGCTAGGGGCCTTAATCACGGAATCATTAAGGTTAGAAAATCCCTTTACGATCACCCAGTCCAACCTCAACCCATCCCACCATGCCCACTGACTGTGTCCCTCAGTGCCACATCTCCACAGGTCTTGAACACCTCCAGGAAAGGTGACTCCCTGGGCAGCCTGTGCCACTGCATCACTGCTCTTTCAGAGAAGAAATGTTTCCTAATATCCAACCTGAACTTCCCCTGGTGCAACTTAAGGCCACTCCCTCTCATCCTATGGCTGTTTCCTGGGAGCAGAGGCAGATGCCCACCTCACTTTCAGGAAGTTGGAGAGAGCAATGAGGTCTCCTCTGAGCCTCCTTTTCTCCAGACTGAACAATCCCAGCTCCCTCAGGTGATCCCCATAAGACTTGTTCTCCAGACCCTTCACTGCTCCATTGCCCTTCTCCAGACACGCTCCAGGGCCTCAATGTCTTTCTTGTAGTGAGGGGCCTGAAACTGAACACAGAACTTGAGGTTTGTCCTTACCAGCACTAAGCATAGAGGGACGATCACCTCTTGCTGATACAAGCCAGGATGCCATTGGCCTTCTTGGCCACCTGGGCAGGCAAAGTCTTTCTGTGGACATGTAGTGTGGGTCAGAACTTCTTGTCTGAGTAAAGCCTTTAATTCTTTTCTTGAGTGATCCATACATGAGTAGTAAAGGATTTTGCTGCCTGCATGCCTACAGCAAAGAGCTGTTCTACAGAAAGTCACCTATTTTTCAACCTTTTTTTCTGGGTGTATTCAGATATAATGTACAGAATTTAGTTAAATGAGATTAACTGATTATAGATTAATAATTTTCTTTTACATTTGTGAATGTTCCCCTATGTCCTATTACGGCCTATTAGTAATTTTACTGACTAGTAAATGTTTTATAGTTTCAAATGTGAAAATCAGGTACGGTTTTACATTACAGGCTGTAATCCCTCTTTGCACAATAGGAGCATAAATAGCACTGCACCTCCATAACAGCTGTTCCACTATTCCAATTTACAGTACATCTGCCCTCTTTGTAAATGTATTTAAGCCTATTTAATCTTCTCTAATATTAATTAGTGCAAACCTAGTCTAAGAAAACTGAACTGTGTGATAGCAAATGGAAATGTATGTTATCATGCAAGTTTGCACTCTCTTTGGATCAAGACAAAATAAATATCAAGAAATTTAATAATTTACTGATCCACATTCATTATTGCTTAATGCTGAAGGCTGTTTTAACATAGATAGAACATTGATAAAAAGTGTTATTAATATTCCCTATTTCAAATTACAAAATTAAATATAAAAATATAGCTTGAGGCCTTTAGTCGGGAGACATACATTTAAATGGATTGCATAATAATAACATTTGTACCTAAATATAAAATTCAATTAGACCCTTTCTACAGATACAGAATATCTCCAAGTTTCAGTGTTTTGAAAGGAATGATCTCTCAGCTGTTGCTTACACTTACCCCTGGGTAGTATCACAATAACTTTTATTGTCCACGAAGAGCCTCCCTTTTGCATTTTCCACTCTCTGAAAATATTTAGTACCTATATGACAAACATTCCTTGCTTGTGTAAATCCAGAGTGCTTAAGGATGGAAAGTTTTGGAAGCTGATTCAAGACAGAGGTGTTTGAGGCTCCTTATGACCTCCTTAGCTTCCACCAGCTAGAGTTTCGTTACCATGATGGGTTCCTGAGCTCAGACAGACCATAAGCAGCCCCAGGCATTATTTTAGCTATTGCTGAGTAGCTGTGGACATGGGTGTCACTGATGGTTGTCCTCTCACAGGGAGACTTGCTTGATGGAACCCCAGACTACATGTCCGGCCTCGACGACATGACAGACTCCGACTCCTGTCTGTCCCGAAAGAAGATCAAGAAGACGGAAAGTGGCATGTATGCGTGTGACTTATGTGACAAGACATTCCAGAAGAGCAGTTCCCTGCTGCGACACAAATACGAGCACACAGGTAGGTGTGGCTGCTCTGTGTGTTAACGCCCTTCTCTGCGTTTGATGTGTGCAATGTATGGATTGGCATAAGCTGAGGTTTTCAGCAGGCAAGGTGTGATGTCTTTTCCTTAGTTTGACATTTATTTTTTTTTTTAGCATGATGAAGGACTGTTGAATTACATGATTGTGTCCTGGTATCTGCAGACTTTGGGGTGAATCTGGCCAGCTGTGGATGCAGTGGTTCTCAGTGGCTCTCAGTGTCTTGCAGGGTGAGGTCTCACGCTGTCACACAAATAAAAAGCAGGCCCTAGTGCTCAGAAGGAAGCATAGCTTGGTTAACACAAGTCTGGCAGAGGAAGGAATAGTGACATCAAATTGCTTGTTTCTTAGACGCTATCAGACCCTGTGGCATTTAATCCAGTCGAAAAACTCCCACTGACGTTAGCAGTGTGAGGGCTCACGCTGGCCCAGCTATCTGACAGCAGACAGGTCACAGAGGCTCTCACCGTGATTTTGCATGCCAGCAGAGGAGTCAGGTTGCATTTCGCTTTTTCACTTCTCACTTATAATGTTTGGGGAAGGTTTCCGTCCTTCCCAAGCGGGAACTGAATTTTTCTAGTTAAAGGAAGCTTGCCAAGGCTCACTGAGGATTGTCAGCTTAGGAAATATTTTGGGTTGAGAAAGACCCGCCATCACACCTATGCTGGCCGTGGTCCTCCTTACAGACAGCGCTCCCTTCCTCAGCATGTTTCTGTGAGGGGAGAGCAGGACCGGAGCTCCCCAAATAATAGAGATATCAAGTTATGCTGGACAAAGGGAATGTGAGTTATCACGTGAGTTATTGTGCAGCAGGACATAAACCAAACTCCAAGTTAGAAAGAGCTTACTCAGGAGGAAACTTTCCTTAACTTTGAAAGCTGAGTCCCACTTCAGGAAATGAAGCAAGTCACATCATCCTTCAATCTCACCATGTGACGCTAAAAACCTTATACCTCTCTATTAATACATCTTCCAGGCTGTGCATAACCATTTGGCATTTCACATGTGAAAAATTCACAGTTCAAAAGTGGACTGTGCCTTTAAAAAATTCTTTGCTTTGTTATTTTTCCTCCTCATACTTTTCTTCCAAATTTTAAGCTAATCCCATACAGGAAAATAAAAAAGGAAGTTAAAATACATGTGAGATTAGGAAAGAAAATTAAAAGCAACGTTTTGGACTAGATCAGCTAGTTCGTTGGTGGAATGTGCTTCCCACCACATTATTCAGATCAAATTGTTTATTCAGGAGAAGAAGCTTTGAAGGCTTTACGTTCCTGCACCTTTCCTCTCCTGAATGATTTTATTACAGCCATCTGCAAGCATTATGGTGTAGTACACTACTACCGTAAAGCTCTTATGTTAGAACTGGCCTTCATATATGTTGGGATCTGGACATATGGTAGAATCCCATAAAGTTGGTAGTCCATAAGGTCGACAGACATATGGTTGAAAGGCTGAAAATTTGACAAGCTGAAATGTGTGCAATCACCTTGATTTGCAAAATAAACTGCATTTGTAAAAGCAAAAATATGTTCTGGTCCTTAACAACCACAGGAGCCTACTGCCTTGAAAAACATCTCACAGCTCTGATTTGGGGACTCTTCTCCCTCTTCTTTCTGTCCCTTCCGGCTTCTTGACTGAACATCTGTCAGTTTGATGGGTCTCTGCCTTATGATCCAGAACATGTATATGGTGTCACATTTAATGCGCTAGAACTACAGCACATTGCCAAGCTCTGGGGTGGCATTTAGAGACAGGAAGTATGGTCTTGTGGCAAAAGCACAGGCTGAGAGATCTGAGTTCTCGTCTGCCTTGCCACAGACTTCCTCTGCAAATTTTAGCAAATTGCTTCATTTTTCTCTCACCTTCGTCTATCTTTGAAGCAGAGTGAAATGATACCAGCCTACCTCTCTGGGGTGTTGTAATTCTTCATTCACGCGGGCTGAAATCCTCCAATGGAACTCGCTGTGCAAAGTGTGAAGTATTATTAAGGATGCATTTGCCTTTCTGGAGGCTCCACACATCATCCTAGCGTTAGGTAGAGGTGGTTGGGAGCTCTGAAGACCTTGGCTGGGCTAGCCTCCATAACTCATTCACAGCCTTCAGGAAGCACACGGTACTGGGACTTTTGCTAATGGTTTAGCATGAATCTTAAGTGGATTTCAAATTAATTTGATCATTTTGGAAAAAGCTTGTGAATTCTTTAATAATGTGCAAAACTGCAGTCCACATCGAATGGAAGGAACCAAATAGAAAGTGATATCAGCTTCTGCATTTGGGGTCATTGTGAGAGGAGGCTCAGATTTTTCAGTCAACTTTTTGAGGCTTAAAAAGGTGACAAAGCTTTTCTTCTGAATGCATTCTGTTTTCTGACCAGCTGATCACTATCCATTGTTACTTCATTAAAAACGTATTTTAGCAGAAATTGGAGCCTTCCTGTCTTTCCTGGAGAAGCACAAGCAGTGGGTTGTTTATCACGACGTCCTTTTTCCTACGTTAAGAATCTGTATATATATATATATATATATATTTTCTTGTATGCGAGCAATCAGATTGCTGTTTGTGACCACTTTTATGCTCCACACACCTACTGCAACCCATGCTGGTGTTAGAGGAGTTGGACGTAGAGGCACACAATCCTGCCATGCAGCCCCTCAAGATTTACCTCAGATAAATTCTTTAGGGTGAAAAGAAACATTGACATGCAAAACTAAATGAGCTGCCCAAATTATGTGCTAACTGACTATTGTAAGGACAGAATTGGGAATACTGTAGGTGCTGTGGTGGAGCCGAGTTTCCCTGCCAGGGCAAGAAGAAGGGTAAGGATTTGGCAGGGCTCTGTCAGCCCAAGAGCTTCTAATAGGACCATGTGGCCACAGATCAAGGAGCTCTCCATGATCGCCTCTGTATGCTGTGCCTGCCACAGCTTGAGCACAGTGGAAAATGGGGTCCAAATTTTGCAATCCATAATTTGTAATTTATGCAGTATTAGCAGTGTTCTGTAATAGCTTCTAACTTCATGTGGAGAAGGAAAATTTATTGAGTTACTGCAATGAGTGAATTGCATCGGTTCTGGTTGATTTGAATTTTAGTGTAGAGTCCAGTGCTTGCTGCGGGACCAAGCTCTGCCAAGTTAATTTTGGGATGCCATGTAATTTAAAGAGAAGTTATGTGTCCATTTTAGAGTTTGAGATTCACAAGATCCTATTTCGTTAGAACCAGATGATGCACTGCTGTAATTAGGGTGTAGGCCATGGTAGGCAGCACAGGAAATCGGTGCTCAAATTATTTTCCTGTGGAGCCTCATGAACCCATCCTAACTTTGGTCACGCTGAAAGCAGTTGAGCAGATACTGCTTCATTTGCATGAGTGTAATCTCAGATTTCTGCAAGCTGCTTAGCACAAAGTTCGAGACACTTTCCTGCTGCAGTGGGTAAGCGAGCAGGAGAGCAAACAGCGTGCAGCACCTCCATGTGCAGGAATATCCTGGCTTCTGGGAGAGCAAGCCATTCTGCTCTGTGTGGGGAAAGCTGACTCAGGAGCAAGGCAAAGGTTAGCATTTGTTCTGCATCCTCACGCCCGTGTCCCTGTACCCCAGCAAAGGCTTTATCGGCACTTCACAAGGGAACTTGCAGCCTGCCTGCTCCACAACAAAACCTGGAAACGGTTTTTCAGAATCCTACCTAGAAATTCTAAATCCTTTCATTGTTGTTCTATATTACATCATATTCTATTTTATTACTTGTGTGGGCTGTTGAGGGCCTCATAGCTGTGCGAGTGCTTTCATCCTTTCCTTTTCCACTGTATATTTTATTAAGACCTCTTTTTTATTTTTGTAGCTTTCATGCTGATGCAAGCACTAGTTTTATTTCCAGATTGATTCTGTAAACTAAATATTGTTCTTGAGCCTGGTAGCAAATCAGCTCTCTCTGGCTAGTATTTTGTATTCCCAGCTCAGGAGTTTTCTTTATTTAGAGCTTGATTCATAAAAAATTTACATGCTATTTAAAGGTTATTTTTTCTTGCTTTACTCTGATACAAGTTTAGATTACCCCATTTTACACTCAAATAAAGAAAAAAAAAAAGGCATATATTCAGAGCTTGTGAAATGTGTTCTGTAGACAAAGTCTCCTATTCAAAATAGAACAGGTGCAGCTTGAGCAATTATATATAAATTGCCTTTATCTTGCACCTTTGACCACTTCGCTGTGCTCTGGACGCTAATCCAGCCCCACTGGGACCACATCTAACATCCAAACCCCCAAGCAGCTTCAAAGAACCGCCTTTAAAAAATAAAAACAAGCTGTCACAAAAATGTTTCCTTCTTCCCTCCAAAGAGTGAGATTTCGATGGGCCCCCTCCCATAGCAAAAATACCCATTTGCTTTAGGCAAAGGATTGGTGATATTTAGTCCTGGACTGGTGACAGTTTATGATCTGATGCCTTATGACTTTTATACCACTGCAAATGGGAAACGTGTAGCCTTTCAGTCACATACTTTTAGCCCAGTAAGGTTGAGAGATACTTACTGTTAGAGATTATTTATATATTTATTTGCTTTACTTTAAGAGATATGTGATTTTAGAGACTTTGAGAAGCAATTGGTTGTAATTTCCCCTCTGTAACCTGAGCACGGGCCTCCGTGGGAATCTCTTTTTGCAGATGGTAAAATGCAAAAAAATCCAAACATTTCCTTTAGGTATTAGAAGCGGATTTATCACCTAGTTTCACTGCAAAATGTGGTGTGTGCATCAGACATGCACCTGATGACACAGAAGTGTTTCATGAGCCCTCCTGCAAACTGCCTTGGGTAACACTCTCCTTGGCTCCATCCCCTATGAATGACATAGGTCACCTCAGATGGGACTGAGCAAAACTTTTAGGGAGGGATGATCAAATCTGCTTCTTTTTGACCCATCTCTATTCCACTATTGTTTTGATGCTGAAGGATGGCACTCTTGTTGGGTGCAGCAGAGACTGCCTACGATGTCTCCATCCATCTGCAATGGGATGCTTCTCCCTGTCTGCCTACAACCGTAGACCTCTCTCCATCCCTAGTGTAAACCACCTTACTGCAGCTTTATTTTATGGCTTACTAATGCATTGTAGGGATTAGGTACTTCTCCTAGATGGCTGAAATACTGTGTTTTGCACATGGGAAAAAAGTTCTTCTGCAAATTTTCAGAAACGTGATACATTTAAAAACATATTTCAATTAGTGTTGTAACAGCTGCATGCTGTGCACTGCTAAGGTATGTTGTGTGGTGTCTGAATAAAGAACTTTGCTCAAGCTGTCATGTTCCCTCGAATCAAAACTAGACAGTTCTTAATATGGATGTTGTAGACTAAATAGCTCTAATATAGCCTTTTTAGTGACAATATAAGTTAATATGAAAACACGAGTTTTTTTTATTTATTTTTTAAATTTTTTTTTTTTTCTTTTTCTTGGTATTCCTTGGTAGCACCATCAGGAGTGCAGTCCTTGGTGAACATCATAGAATCACATGCAAAGAGTGAGGAAAGCAGGCAAGGAAGGAGGGATGAGCATGTGGCCTCACTGGAGGGTTTCTGGGAAGCAGGCTTCCATTTGAGGAGAGGAAAAGTGCTGGGCAATTGGTTGGAAGGAAGGGTGAAGATGGAGAAATGTTGGCTGAGATGGGTGCGTGGTGATACTAAAAGGAAATCTGAAGTAACGGAGAAGGAGTGACATTGAGGAGAAGTGGAAGAGCTCCCACTGCAATCTGGCCTTTCTCCTGGCAGCACTGGTCTTCAGGGAGCGCTTAGATCAAGTCCGCTTTGGGATTTTAAGCTAATTTGAGTAACTGACTCGATGGTGCTAAAATCTCCTAAGCTCAGGCTGGGATTTCCCCGTTGGAACAAAGGTGGTGTTCAGAGTCACAGGACAGCTGCTCCTGGCCCTGGGTTCGGTGCAAAGCCAGACTCACTTATAGCTCAAGGCCCAGACCTGTCTTGTGACCAACAGGTAACACTGGCAGAAGTGCATGTTAAGAAACAGATCACAAAAGCAATATTGCAGTAACTCAATATAGAGAGCGTGAATTTTTAATTTTGCTGGAAAAGGGAGGTGGGGGAACTAAAACCCAAGAAAATCTGCATGTATGCAAATGCAGGAAAGTCTCATACAAAGAAATGTAGCTTAAGTCCCAATTTCCAGGCATCCACTACTTTCCCTGTCACTAAGGTTTTTCTATCTGTGGTTTCTCCTGTATTTTCCCTCCTGCCAGATCTCCCCTTCATTTCAGAACATGCAATTTTTGGCTTCCTCGAGCATTCGTTAATCACACCTTATTAAATGTGAACTTTCACAGTGGGACCCGAGGGTAGCTGTGACTAGATCGGGCAAAAAATTAACATATTCCCTGCTATTCATTCTTCACAACTTTGCCATGGAAGTGAAATTATTTTATGCCCGACTGTTTCTGCTCTCAAGTCCCAGCAGTGACTGCAAGCACATCCAACTCATAAAGGGGTTATCCTGGAAGTCAAGATCCTTCAGTAGTCTGGAAACTTGTTTCTGCTTCCTGCTGGATTTCCTTCTCAGCCAGTGATGGCCTGCTCTCTGCCCAGCCTTCAGCTCTTGGCTGGAGGCCTTTTGCTGACTGCCCACCCTGTTTTGCCAATGCCCCTCCTCTTGCATGGCTGGAAATGCGTTCCTCTGGCCAAGCTTCCAGTCGTGATTCCTGCCTCTCTCTCTCTCCCTGCTCTGGCTTCTTATGAGAATTAAGAAAATACCACACTTGTACATCTGACAGGATGGGAGGGCTCTTGTGTGAAGTTTATTCCTGTTCTGGTCACATGCCATGTTAGCTAAGTATGATAAATATTCCCAAGGAGTCAGGCCACTTCACTAGTAACTTTCTAGTGATTGGCTCTAACAACAAGACA
>JACDJE010000036.1:4473135-4488135 GCA_016647715.1 Pavo muticus | reverse complement strand
CCGTATAGAAATGACCTTATTCCTGGCTATAATACTGTCCCCTAATCATTTATTCTTGTGCAAAATGGACACAAATAAAGATATTAAAAGTTACCAAATCACACTTATCCTCTTAAATTCAGCTGTTATAGAATGTTAGAATCATTCTTACATTTAATTTCTATCCAGGTGTGAATAAATGGCTCAAGGCAGAGGACATCCAGAAATTGGAACAGAGGTGTACAGCTCTATGCTGTGTAGGGCTAGATGTGATCAAAAGACACTCTCAGAGCACAGCCTTACTCTGCTGAATTCCTGCAGTGGTAAGGATGCATCAGGCACCTCCTGGCGGTGTTTGCAGCCCCTGAGGTTTCTTTGGGGTTCCTTAGGCATCAGGAACACAGATAGTGCAGAAGGTTTTCTAAGCTGTCCATCAAAAGCCCACAAATTCTCAATGGGAAGCTTTTAGAGAGGCTCTGCAGTCCTCCAACATTAGAGGTTCAGAAAGTTCACAAGAACCTAAGACTTGAGCCCACCCTGCATTCATTGTAGAGCCCAACCTGTAGGTATTCAAGACTATGAAAGAGAAGTCATACTGGGGGTGAGAAAAAAAGGAGAGGATTTTTAAAATGCATTTGACTCATTGGCATATGAAAGTAGACCTTATCTAATGTAAGTTGTTTTCCTCTTTCTTGGGGGGAACACTATCTCAGTATATGGACATACTAAGCAACTTCAGTCTTGCGTGGATTTTGGGTCTAATACTCACAGCCGTGGAGAATCTGTTGCTCTCTTTGTGTCGGAGAGTCTGAAGCTCCAGAGCATCATTCTTGGGTCAGACGTACTTTTTCCCGTATTCTTACAAAAGAAAGCAGAAATTTACACCTAGGCTCAACTCAAGCGCATGAGTAACACCGGAGGATTACTCAACATTTGATTTCAAGTCTTTGAATCATCAGGGCCTTAGTTACCACAAAGGCAACTTTAAAATGTCAGAGCACCGCCGCTGCCATGCAAACAATGCTGTTTTCTTCTTTCGCTGTTAAGAATAGGTTTGCTCATTCATAGCGCAAATAAAGGGACATCTTAAGGCCCAAATCTGCTAACAGTGAAGTCATTAAACAACTGACTTCAATTCACATGAACAATGTTTCTTTCCTGAATAATAAAGGCAAAACCACAGCCTTAGTGAACAATTCATCGTAATATTAGGGCAATGACATTGAAGTCCACAGAGTGGTTTGTGCATTCAAGAAGGACACAACCAAAGACATTCATGTATATGTGCCCTGCCACATGGGAGTACGGGTATAACCCTTAAGGCAGATGGTTAAGTACTTTTACCCAATGAAGTATTCAGCAAATATTATACTATTTTGAAGCATGTAATGAAAAGGTCTCCTTTCATGTTTTTACCCAACACTAGTATTAAACAAGAGCTTTAGACGTATTTAGGAGACGTGGTTGACAAATAATGGAGCTATAAGTGTTTGAAAATCCCGTATAGTGCATGTGCAGTCCACTGGCTCCAGACATACATCTACAATCTGGAGCTGTGCAGCCTGAAATAAACACAGCTGTGTTTATCTGAATGTGTGATCCCATGTACATGGTAGAAAGTTCAAATAAATGCACTCAGTGCGATGATGCTGTAAATGCAGCGAGCGCATTTGTCAGATGTGTGATGATGCAATCTCTTAAATAAACAGACTGAGTTGTTTGTTTGAATCCTGAGCCGCACAGACATAAAAATATATGTACATTAATTGGAGCCAATAAAACGAAATCCAAAACAGCTATAAGATCTTAATTGAACCCTAACTGAAAATTCGGTTGTTGTTCTTACACCCAGAGTAAACAAGGTCTGTGTATCGTTTTGAAGCGTATGGTCTCAAATGTAGCCAATAATTGACTAATGTAGTAGATGACTTTCAGTTCTGGTTTTAGCTGACCAACCCTGGGATTTTCCAAAGATGGTCCATTTTCTGAGACGAACTCTAGAGCTTATAGGATACCTCCGATTTTTCACCTCATCATCTAAAGAGAGAGTTATATTTTACAGCTCAAGTATGTTTGTTTGGGATGTGTTATCTGTTTGACATTCAAAGGAACCAATAGTCTAGAAGAATAAGTCTGATGAGCTAAAGAATATCTGAAGGAAAAAGAAAAGATGAATGAACGTAGATGCTATCAAGGCTGTTGTTTTACTCCGAGTTCACATTGGCTCAGCATTTCACAATAAACTCATTCAGAACATCAAGTTACTGGAAAAAATCCTCCACTTGAGAAATATGCAATAGTTACTGATGAGTCAGAAGTTGGAAGTAGTGACACCACTATAAACAATTCAAAAGTCCTGCTTTTCTGTGTTTTTTGACTGTTCTGCAGTCCTAAATAACATCGCTGCAAAAGTGTCGTAAAGCCTTTTCAGTTGTCTTCAGCACATTCACTTTGAAAATGTGATATGTGAGAGCGGCCTCAAGAACGGTCACTGCAGAATAAGACCATCCAATTTCCTATGTGCTTTAAAATCTTGCCCAAAAGATGGCACTAACATTGTTTTTGGTAACATATATTGGATATAGATTTAATTCTCCCCCATTTAACAGTGTTTTCAAAATGGTCACAAATAGGTGTTGGAAGAACATTCTCAATAAGCACTACAACAGTGTTAACCATTGCTGTATAGAGATTGAGCTCGCCTTACATCGGGAGCATCAGGTGCTGCACACAAAGCTGGTGCCCAACCAGCAGATGTATCTGTCAGAGTACAGACACTGAGCTGTGAAACCTGCCTCCAGGACTATTGAAATCTATGCAATATGCCATACAACGTACCAGAACTGCGTCATACACTTAAATTGTGCACTGTTAAATCTCTTGAAAAGTATGCCCTCACAGTGTATGTTAATATGGTTTAGTTCTAGTATACACGGAGACCATCTTTCCTCTTCTACCTAACCTGATCCTGTTTGTGGCCTTGAAGGAGGTGGGCCCCAACAGAGCTAAAAATCTGGCACTGACCTGGCAGGACCAGAGCGTGTGAGAAGCAGAGGGATCAGATGGGGTTTCCAGAATTTACAGCAGCACTGGGGAGGAAAATAATCACAGCATCTAAGAATATCTCGAGTTGGAAGGGACCCATAAGGATTGTTGAGTTCCAACCCCTGGCTGCACACAGCAGCACCCAAAATCAGACTATTCCGGTACACAAGGGGTGATGGGATGTGTTGGCACTGTGACAAAGACATGGAAGGAAGTCATGAGAGAAGATAAGACAAACAGGTCAGTGTGAAAGGTGTGCCTGTGGAGCGAGGGCACACTGCTTGTGCTCTGCACAACCAACACCAGGGGTGTTGTGGGATCTGGGAGGAGGAAATAATGGTGCAAGTCAGGCCACCCAAGCACAGAGGTCAGAAAACCCCAGAGGTGCCACGTGGCAGGGAGAGCATGCCCCAGGAATCAGACATGGACAGGAAGGGTGGTGATGGGGGAATAAGGAAGCAGCAGCAGGTATAGATGGAGTCCTGCTTAAAGGTAAAAAAAGAAAGAAAGAGAGAAAGAAGGGAAGAGAGAAAGAGAGAAAGGAAGAAAGAATCGGGGAATAGAGAGGAAAAAAGAGGGAAAAAGAGGAAAAAAGAGGAAAAACAAAAGAAAGAAAAACAAAGGATCTGGAGGTAACCAGCTGCAGACAAGTGGCTGCCAAGCCTGCCAGGGCACAGAGGCCAGGAAAGGGGATACCTCTGTCTGGGAGCAGCTGTGAGCTGGGGATGTTGGGCAGCACTGGAGGAGAGGATGGAGAGCCTGGGATGGGAATGCTGCTGCATGGGAGAACCGCAGGGCAGTGAGCAGAGGAAATGGGCGCAGGGTCTGGAGGCACGGCAGGGATTTCAGGAGTGGTGATAAAGCAGATGTTAAAGGTGAGGCAATTAAAAAGTAAGGGGTGAGGGATGGCAGAATGCAACACTACTTTTTTACCAGCCCAAGGAGATTTATGTCCCAGCCCTGCTGTCACCTAGCGCTGAGATTGGCAGAGAAGGCAGTTCCTGGGGAGGGAAGCCCTCGCCACCGCTGTTACTTTTGGTTTTAGTTTCCCAGAGACAGAATCCTGTCTTCCTTTTTGAGTTCTGTTTTGGTTGTTGTACTGGAGCAAACGAAACGTACAGCCCCCTCCGACTTGACTTTTTTCATGGAAGAAATTAGGGAGAAAAGAGAAGTTTGGACCTGTGACTGTGCCACAAAACAGTACCGGGCGCAACAAGGCGACATGGGGGAATTTACAACAGTGAAAAATTAGATACAGCTACCGAGGCCACCAACCACAGGTGGGTTCTCTGCCGTTAGCATAAAACCCCTCGGTTCAAAGGAATCCAAAGAGCACAGCCCCAATTACTGCAAGCTGCCATCCCTGCTCCCGTTGAGGTCCCCGAGAAAAATCTCACACCGTGGTTGAAGGGACTGAAAATCCCCAACTGATTGCTGGGAAACTCCCTGCAACAACATCCCCGTACACAGAAAGTTTTTTGTGCTTCAGGAAATCAGATCATCTAAATGCAACCGGTTGCTTCTGCACAGGAGAGGTGTGCGAATGCCCGCAGCTCGTCTGACTGTAGGAGCACTGATGCAGGAGGATACCTGGGAAAAACCTCCTACAATAGGGTGCTGAGCCAGAACGGGACTCTGCCACCCCTTCACCCCCCTCTTAATGAATTTTGCAAAAACCAAAGGGAACTGCCATCCTAACAACAGGAACTGGACAATTTGTGGTAGGTGCTACGCATGGCAGTGCTAGTAGCAGCAGGAGTGCCATGAATATGGAAGTGAGGAGCTAACAGGAGGAAGGGACATTTGGAGAGAAACATCTCACTCCTCTTCTCATAACAAAAACTAGTTTTCAAATCTTCGGCAGCGAAGCAAATGGGTAGGGTGTCACTGGTTCAGCTGAAAACTCACTTGCACCTTATGGTCACCATCTGTGGTGTGGAACGTTTTCAACCTTGACAAAGCAGATTTGTCCGAGGATATTTCCTCTCTTTGAAATAAGAGAATTAGCTGGTAAAACCGGAACCCGTGTTGGCACATCTACACTCAGGCGATCTCTGGAAAAAAGTATATCATCGCGACCAGCGTCTGGTTGCCAACCTGTAAAAAGTAACACCCAGCACCCCCAGGCTGCTCCAGCTGCGTCGGCGCTGAGCAACACCAAAGGCTGCTGTCTCTCCCTCCTCCTCTTTAAAATATGAAGTGCCCCGTGAGAAGCTCATGGGAAGAAAGGCTCGTGCAGCAGGTGGCCACATCTGTGCCCGTCTTGCTGCATCCCAAGCAATTTGGTTTTAAACTGAGACAGGGGATGTTTAGGTTAGATATTAGGAGGAAGTTTTTCACACAGAGGGTGGTGACGCAGTGGAACAGGTTGCCCAAGGAGGCTGTGGATGCCCCATCCCTGCAGGCGTTCAAGGCCAGGCTGGATGTGGCTCTGGGCAGCCTGGTCTGGTGGTTGGTGACCCTGCACATAGCAGGGGGGTTGAAACTAGATGATTACTGTGGTCCTTTTCAACCCAGGCCGTTTTAGGATTCTACGATTCTATGATTCAATTTGCTCCCGAGGAACTCTGGGGAGGAAACAGAGAGCAATGGAAGGCATGGGGGGATAAGAAGGTGGGTGGAAGGGACACAGGTGGGCACTGCTACTTGTGTCTCAAGGAGATCCCAAAGCCCATGAGATGCTCGCCCTCCTGCTCCAGCTCAGTGGTGGGAGACTTTCCCCCGAGTCCAGCCAGCTGACGAGCACAAAAACAGCGTGTGTTTCAGATGTGTATGTACAGCCAAGCCTTCTTCCACTGTTGAGATGGGAGAGACCACAGAGGTATAAAACATAGATGGTTTCCTTTTGATTTGCCCTTCATTCAAGAATTCTCCATTGGCTGTAATTGCATTCATAATACTGTGACACTTGTGTATTTTTCAAATAAATGAGTGAATAATCCAAATGATGCCTTCATCTCTGGATGGAGCTTTTCATTTCAACTCATTTAACATTTTAATAATTCCTTAAGCATTGTAAGGAGGCTCCTGTGTCCATTTGGAGGGCAGAACTGCAGACTTCTGCTGGGATTTCCCAGCATGACTTTGGGCAAGCCATTCCATCTCCCCATACTTCAGTCTCCAAAATGGGGATGAACCAACTTGGCACCTCAAAAGTATATGTGAGGATGAACTCCTGCCTACGTGCGACTGCAGAACACATCTTGGGGCCAAAAGGACTCATACAGAGAGACAGAACCAGCGGTGCTTTTTGCTTCTAAAGAGGTAATGACGCTTTGCTTTTCCCAGCCACAACCCTGAATGTCACTGACATTTTTGGACTTTTGAGGAAGTGCATGGCCAATTGCCACTACAGCCACACACATAAAGTTCAGTCTGATTCGACCAGATTTAATCTGTTTGTTGCATGATGCTTGAATATTACTTCTCCTCCCAACTTCAGCATTTTTTCCCCATAAAGAGGTGGAATCCCATCGAGTTCTGCTTCAGCGGAGAGAAGTAGCATGGTTGGGCTAATTAGAATCCAATTAACGTAGTCAAATTTAACCACTTCATTTCCAGCTCTGGTGCACAGTGTCACACGCTCCGGTGACACAGGAAGCACTGCAACGTGAATTAAGCGTCGTTAACGAGAGGCAGCCAGGAGAGACAGCACGGCGATCGTCTGCCTGCAGAAACCACAAGAAAGGGCACGGCCTTCACCATCAAGAGCTTCATACGTAACTCTGGCCTTTAAAATATGTGACAGTGACTCAGAACGAGGAAGGCAAGAAAATCTGCAGAAAAAGCAGTTTGTCACGATGTGGGATTCGTTTCTTCAACAGCTATAACCTCAGTTTCCTGATTCAGCAACTTTGATGCCTATAAATTAAAGAAATGAAGTGAAATGGCAACATGGTTGCATGGAGTGGAGGTAGAATGGCTTCCAAAAGGAGAAGCTCTTTGGTGGTCAGGAAATCCGTCGTAATGTGCCTGTGTTGAAGATGAGCAGTACCAGCGGAGCTGGGAGAACCTCTGCATGACCACCGAGCTTATCAAAGCCTTAGAACCTCTCCAGCCACAGGAAAGGTTCGGCCCAATTGCTTCTGGGGTGAAACTGCCAACCTCGCACCAAGCATTTCAGGTTGGATATTGGGATCAGGTTGGGTGCTGGGAAAAACATCCTCTCCAATAGAGTGGTTGGGCACTGGCACAGGCTGCCCAGGGAGGTGGTGGAGTCACCATCCTTGGAGGTGTTCAAGAACCATGGAGATGCAGCACTGAGGGACGTGGGCAGTGGGCAGTAATGGTGGTAGGTGGACAGCTGGATATGACGATCACAGAGGTCTTTTCCAGCCTTGGTGATTCTGTGATTCTATGTTTCTAAAATTCCCAGAGCCCAGCACAGGGGCTCCAAAGCAAAATCAAAATAGAGTAGATAAATAATAAATTAAATAACATAAGTTAAAGCCTGCTGGAAATGAAAACTGATTAGCCAGATTTCACAGAGGGCTTCAATTAAGTCTGTTTCTCATTTTTGTTTATCTATATTTAATACTGATAAATAATATTATTTCATTACAATTCTCTGAAGGGTGTTTCCAGTGTTTCTTAAAGGGATAGCCAGACTTGAAGGAAAAAAACAACAACCTGTGCTTCAAGTAATAAGATAGTAAAATGGAAAAAGCATGTCTTCTACACCCTGCTCCCATTCTGACTTTGCAGCTGCTACAAAGGGAGCTCTGCCCAGAGCCCCATCCTCTCCCCATGTGCAAAGCCTGCAGTATTGCCTACTGCTGAGCTTAAATGCTGCACTCATGATTCATTTATTCACCTCACAGCTAAGAGAAGGCGGCCCAGGAAGCCCAATTCTATTTTATATTTACAGAAAAAGGGTGCAAATAGTAAGAAGTTGCTTCTCAGCATTCATTTAGAATGAGAGGTAACGGCCTTAAGTTGTGCCGGGTTGGATATTAGGAAAAATTTCTTCTCTAAAAGAGTGGTGATGCATTGGCACAGCTGCCCAGGGAGGTGGTGGGGTCACCGTCCCTGGGGGTGCTCCAGAGCTGTGGGGATGTGGCACTGAGGAATGTGGCAGTGGGCATGGTGGGGTGGGTTGGGATCCTAGAGGTCTTTTTTAACCTTAACGATTCTGCGATTCCATGATTAGAATTAGGAGGCAGCGACTAGCAATCGGGAGCATATGATGGCCCTGGTCCTCACAAACAGCCATGTTCAGAGATCAGCATGATATCCCAGAGCCCTCAGTATCTCCCCAGCACACCTGTTCTCTAATTAAAGCCTGTGCAAGGTGACAGGGCAGCACATTAATGGGTGGAAGGAGCTGGACACAGGGCAGCAGCACACAGGTCAGGGTTGCATCTCCACATTCCTCCACAGGTCACCCTCCTGGCCCCAGACAGCAACCTGACAGCCACATACTGCATTACCTCACTAACACAGAAAACTGCACCGCATTTCCTACAGCTGCCTAATGCAGTTTAATTGTGCTAATTTAACACAGGTGGGCTCCACAGCAGCAGGCTTTGCCTCAGGCCCAGCTAAAAGGAGAGAAGCAGGGAGGAAAGAGGTGTTGGGCTTGTTGTGTTAGTGAGAACTCAGTTATAGGGGGGTGGAGCCTGTCCTTACAGAGTTTGTTGTATTTGTGGTTTTGAGGCAATGCGCTGAGCAGTGGTGGCTTCACAGGCTAGAAGGCTCTAAGCTGTTGTGGAGGCTGTTTTGCTTGCAGAATTTTTGTAGAATTTCTAATTTCTGAGTCCAGGTGACTCTATCAGATGTTTTGGAGAAGTGTAGGTAGCACTGCTGTTGCACTAGGATGCCCTTGTTTCTCCTGCTGTACCTGTATTTGTCTGCTGGTTTGCAGCCTGGGCAGAGCTGTTCTTCCAGATGGGCTGCTGGGCATCTGAAAAGCTGTGAGCAGGTGGGAGTGCTCCTGAATCTCTCAGGGACACAACTGAGACTCAGTGCTCAGTGTGCTGAAGGAAGGTGCCCAAAGATTCCACAGGAAATACAGCTGGAAAGCCTTATTTCTGTATGCCCTCTATTTTCTCAGGCAGTCTCCCAGTCTGAAACCCAGGTCTGAACCTAGTGCTTCTTCTGCACGGAAAGGCAGGGCTATGGCTGCCTGCTCATTTCTATGGCTCTGCACCAAGTAGGGCAGATGGGTCTGTGGCTGTTTCCATCTCAAGCTTCAGCCTCGCATCTCCTGCACAAGTCCCCCAGTGTCAGGATGGGGCTGAGCTCAGGCTGTGCACTGAAGAACACTGCAGAGCTCCTGGAAGCAAGGGAAGGAAAAGCAAAAGTAGATATGGCTTCATGTTGTGAGTACTTGCCAAGACGGGGAAGCCTAGGTTGTCATTCCTGGAAAGCAGGATTTTCCCTGTTGCTAAAAATGTGCCTGTATGTCTCAGGAGCAGTGAGTGGGAGAGCAGTGCCCCATTCCCACGTGGGTGCCCTCTCTGTGGGGCAGCACAGCCGTGCTCCTGTGCTGTTTCCCTGTGCCACTGCACCGTGAGCTGCTCTGCACCACGTGTTCGAGTCCAGGATAGACAGAGAACTGACTAAAGAAAATTAAGCTCCACCTTGATGTCCCACTTTTCTCAGGCTATGTTTTTGCAACTTGGTAGCAGATGGTATGTCTTAGGTACATCACTTCGGAGATGCCAAGTGATGTACTATCTATCAGTGTTTTTGTTTAATGATGAGGGAAATTTTGACTCCTGCTTACACTTGGGGAGCTGCAACGTGGAGACAGGTGTGATGCTATTTCATAGTGCTGTATCATCTACCCAGAGCTCTTATGTCTATTTTTAATATGGACACAATGGGAGCTATTAATTAGGGAAGCATATCTGGGTGCCTCATACAAACTGTGTATACTATAATGGTGTATTAGAGCATCTTAATTTTCTTCAGAGACTACAATTAAGGGTAAGTTTGGTTTGCACTGTGATTTTATTCTATCTGATAAAA
This sequence comes from Pavo muticus, assembly GCA_016647715.1. Taxonomy (NCBI): domain Eukaryota; kingdom Metazoa; phylum Chordata; class Aves; order Galliformes; family Phasianidae; genus Pavo; species Pavo muticus. The sequence goes on along the minus strand of JACDJE010000036.1, from coordinate 4,478,139 downwards.
CAAAGGTTGCAAATATAGGGCAGCCGAGTCATAGGAGGATATGTATATGATTCCAGCCCAAACAGCTTAATGTGTGCATCCTGTCCACCTACTATAAAGGAGCCATTTCACTTCAAAACTGATGCCTTTAAAATGGAACATGAAGACTGTTCATGGAATCTCAATGATAGCTTCAATGTAACTGCAGCAGGACAAATGGCATGATCTCATACTGTGTGAAGCTATGATGTAATGAAGGAAACAAAGCAAAATACAACTCAATGAGGAGTTAAAAATGTAAGCGATTGGTGTATAGTTGCTGTTTTTAAATGTGAGGCTGATGACACTGTGGGACATAACTGCTCTTTTTGTTTTTTATTATTATTATTTCACTATTTATGTGTTGCCAACCCCTTGGTTTGCATCTCAGCCTTCATTTAGTACAATGCTTTCCATTAACTGCACATCAGGTTGTATGGGAACTGCTGAGTCATGGTCTGAACCACTGACTGAACACCTGGGGAAAGGCCAGCCCTGGGAGCACAGGTGAAGGCAATTCATGTGTGTGATTGGAAGGGGTGCAGCCTGGCTGCACCTCTTAGACCTCATTCAAGGGCTGACTGCCACTGGGGAAGGATCTGTGGTTGGAGATCTCTCCTTTGTGAAGCTTTCCCCTGTGAACCTGGAATCTTCTGATACAGGTAAGCAATCTTCCCTTCCCTTATAGCACCTTTCTATTGTGCTGGTCCTCCTGTCATCACACCTATGTTGTAATGCCCTTCCCCTTGTACTGATCCGTCCAGTTGCTACACAGGTTGTAGTCCTGATGCTTTGGGTGGACTTGGATTGTTGAATAGATGTCATCTAACTTTCCTACTTTGTGGGATTGTAAGGAAGGAGCCTTTATTTCCTTTCCACAATGAAATGCATTTTGCTGAAGACCTAGAATTGAACTGTTATGTAAGAAAATATTGAAAACCAGAGAAGAGCACTACAAAGTAGTAATCAATTGATAAGGCCTTGGTGCTGGAGGGAGCTGGCGGTACTCAAGGGGCTGAGCAGACTGTGGGGTGAAGGGCTGTTCTTGGAAACAGTGAAAGGTGCTTATGGATAATCTGGGGGATTGTGGCCGGAACTGGGAGGTCTCAGGGACGTTAAGGAGGTTTAACATGCTGAACGTCAGCAGTTCCAGGCATCCTGGCCCCAAGTGGGAGGTAGTCTGTCCTCAGGAGTGCTAGCAAAGAGGTATCAGTGAGAGCCAGCGAATGTTAGAGACTTGCTATTGTGTTTTAAATGAGTTCTTTGACCTATAGCTTCATCTGCCGTAGCATGAATGAACGTTGCAGGCTGAACGTTAGATATTTATGTTCATTTAACAATCTGTAATAAGCTATTGGGACTGATTTTGACGTGTACACTGAAGTTATTGCGTTCTTATCTATATCACGGTACATTTATCAGCAGAGAATGATAATTGCATTGCTATGTATATAACTGATGTTGGAGTGGGACGTTCTCTACACTGTGCACAAATTGAATGCATTTCATCTTAAATACAAACCTATTAATTAAAATCAGAGAGAAATAGCTTTGAATTGCCACCTAGGAGGCATCTCTGAGCAGCATCTTCTCCCTTAAACGACTTGGAGCCTCACACAACCTCCTACCCAGCTATGCATTTCTTTTAGAAGGAAGGAGGAAGTGCATGGCCAGAGGCTGGCAGGGCTGCAATCAAGGGCACAAGAAGCAGGACAGAAGCAGGGCTGCTGAGGCTGCTGCAGAAGGCTGAGAGCATATTTCTGTACAGCAGCAGGTATCAAGCAGCATCTGCTGTGGCTGTGGCAGCAAGAGTAGCTTTCGTTCCATTCCTTGCTTTTCACACACTAGTAACTTAGACAAATGCACTGCATATGTGGACACAGGTAGTCATCTGCACTTCTCAAAGGTATCCAGCCAACTTTGAGTTTTAATTACTTCTACATTAATTTCCTTCCAACCTGGCTCTTTTTTTTTTTTGAGCCAACGATGAACTAAATATGAGGCCAGACCTCAAGAAAAAAACTTAAAGCAAAAATTCCTTTTTAAAATGACAAATCTTAACTCAAATTTAGCAGGATATACAGGTTTATATGCACAAGGGAGGAAAGCTTCAGTAATCCAGGAACAGCACAGAAGGCCTGGGGAGAATTTCCCTGCCACAGTTTAATGGAGATCATAAGAGAGAATGAGTCAGACCATACTTGAAAACTAATTGCCCATTATTCCAGTGTGATGATGGTTAATATTAAGATTTTCTGCAGTTCAGGTTAGAGAAGCACTGAAATGCTGTTATCTTTATCAACTGTCCATAGTGTAATAGAGATGCAGTAAGAATTTGCTGGGAGAAGGTGCAGTCCTCAAGGTCTGCCTCTGATGGCAGGGTGTAAGGGGTAAAGAAAGGAACCATGCCTTGTGCCAAAGTAAAAGCCATTGCTCAGGAATATTTTACACCATACAAAATCCCTACGCCACAGGTTGAAATAAGGCAAAATGGAGCCTGGTAAGGACAAAAACCAAGCACTATGGGCTGAAAGACCAGGTACTATGATAGAGAAGCTCTAGATCTGGGATTGGCTACATTTGGAATTATGGCTAAAAGCAAAGGTTGAGTATTAAGAGTCAGGGCAAGAGATAGTAACTGTCAGTCATCTTAGTGGATTCATCAGGATTTTCTCTCAGCAAAAGAACATACACCTGCACAAGTGTATTTCTGAATCCTCAGTACTGTTGGCCAAGCAAACCAATAGCGCAGTGCACTGGGAGGGATGGGGAGAATGGGAGCAGGGCATAGAGAGGCTGCTCCTCCATTACACCCAACTGAAGTATGGTAGTGTGAATTAGAAGAAGACTGTATGGGTATTAGGTACTTCTTTCCTATATGCTTAAACATCTCATTGTGGTATTTTCCTAAATAACCATTATTTTCCTCCCCCTAACTGGTTTTCCTCGTTTGAGATGTAAATTCATGCTTTGCAAAATTTCCTTGTTACCACAGAAGGGTGCTAAGGGAAAGTAGTTGGCTTTTCTCAGCTTTGGGTATAAGAGTAGGTGACAACTGTTAATTTCCAAAGCATCTCTTGTTGTTAGAATCCACCCACTTTTGCTTCCAGCATACCAGTCAAGGGGCTGCATGCAGTCAGCCCAAAGCATTGCAGTCAGCTCCTTCCCAATTCCTACTGCAGCGCTTCCCATCTATGAACAGCAATCCCCACAGCTGGACCAGCTGGAGTGAGAGGGGCAGGACTTTCTGCCTTCTCATCCACATGCACAGATGGAGGCAAGAAGAGGTCTACTTTAGCTTTTAAACCTGACACTGTAGCTAAAGTTGCTTTTCAACTTGAATTAACTGCGTCCCCTCTGCGTGCCCTGCAAATTGATGTGGCCATGCTTCCACATTAGTTGGTAATGTATTCTGTGCTAATAATGTAATTATTTAGACAACGTTCTCTACTTCATCACATAAAAGATATCAAAAGGCAAGATAATCTAGGAAAGATCTTTTCCATTAGCAACCCCCCAAACAGTCACGTGTAATTTTTTCCAGAAGTGACTCAAAAATTCACCTTGTGATACACTGACTTGTGCAAAATAGCTGCTCTTACACAAAACTCGTAGCAAGGAGCTCCAAGAGAGCAGCACTACATTGAAAACAACTGTGGGCTTTGCTCTGAAACCCTCCTTTTCCTCACACCTGCTGCACTGGCACCTGCGATCTTTCCCATTCTTGTCAAATGTTTCCAGTTTGAGATGAGTAATTGTGCCAGAATTGAGAAGAAATGTTATACTTAATACCATATTACTGCAATAAAGATCTTAAACACTTTTATTTGCAAAGGTTACTATGACAGCTGTTCAGCTGAATATATTTTCAAAATGGATATTTATGTTCTTCCACAGCTATTTGAATTCTTCTTTTTCTTCCTGGGTTGTATCGAAGCACTTTTTTTTAATGAGATTTGGAATGCTTTTCATTACTTAATTTATCTGGACCATTCTGCTTAATTGCTAGAAATCACTTCTATGTAAGGTATGTACATCTTCCACCTTCAATTTTTAATTGACTGCAATTTTATTTGCTGTACCTTTTTCATCTTATCTTAATTGATGGTGCTGTGACAGTTCCTTTTTAAATAGCAGGCAGGAAAGACAAAGTGTTTTCATACATTTCAAGGCCATTATGGCTTTCGAGCCCATCATCTGCAGGAGGCAGATCGCAGACATTTACACAGCCTACCTCAATTTTGAGTTATTGAGTCTGCAGCTCAGGAACTTCTGGCGGAGCTCAAACATATCTTCTAGGAAGTTTTCCAATTTCAAAGACTTCAAGTGACAAAAAATATCCCACATTCCATGCATAGTATCCAAATGTTAAATTGTTCTAACAGCTAAATTATGTGCAACGTTAAAAATTTACACCTCATTTCTGGTATAACTTTTTCAGCTTCAGTTTATAGGCAGACGGCCATATTATGCCTGTATCTATCTTGTGATTAACAGCACTTCCAGGATTGTGTATCTTCTCTGATTTATTTAACGGGCTCTGATGTAGGCTGAAATAAGTGGTGTATAACTGCAAAAGGATTTTTCAAAAGATAGTCTGAATGCATGCTGGACAGCAATGATGGTAGTTACAAAGACAAAGTTTACATGCTGTAGGTATAGAGAAGGGTTGAGATGTCCGAAGGGGGGATAGTGCCTGTGAAATCTCACATCCACCACAGTTGTTTCAATGGCAGTCAATCCAGGTGTGACTAAATTACCCTGCTTCTTTTCTTTATCTTCTTATGGATTTCCTGGAAATTGCTTTAGGGCACCAAGTGGGTAATGCAGACATGTTAGATGTTTCTTGTACGCATGGAGAGCAGAGCAGGGTAGTGAAACAGGCTGCCCAGAGAGGCTGTGGATGCCCCATCCCTGGAGGTGTTCAAGGCCAGGTTGGATGGGGCCCTGGGCCGTCTGGTCTAGTATTAGATGGGGGGGGGGGGG